>CAJHNH020008432.1:7500-426659 GCA_905116865.2 Candidula unifasciata | reverse complement strand
ATTGGCCACGAGGAATCCCTTAGACCAATACGAGCCAAACGACTCAACATAATTATCTCTGAGTGCTGTTGGTTCTGAAGGAGGAATCCTTACATTAGGCACGCGACAGGAGTGATATGTGACACCACTCAAGGCTGGGTAACCTGGGAGCCAAGGTCATTTTTGAAAAAAGTCCGGATCCGCCAGGGAGCGAACCCACGACCTTCTGATCCGCGGCGAGCGTCCATCCGCTCCGCCACGGCGATCCCCAACAACAGATCAAACATAGCAGATATTACCAATACAAAACAGTGTCATCAATCTCATTGATTTTTTGCGCACCAAATGATCAATTGTTTGTGATTGTTTCTTTTATTTTCTTTTATGACGTTTTGATTTATCAAAGCAATATTTTCCTATCGTCAATTTGAATAAAGAAGACACAAAAGACTGATTGCAGAATTTATTGCTTGTCATATTTCGCTGTATCTCGTCAGGTGCATTTACAGTAACAATTAAAAACATGAAACGGATAAGTGAGTCTTTATAACTGAAGTACAAATTCAATCACACTCAAAAGAGACTGTCTATTTCACAATTTCGTTGCTGTTGCCCTGGTAAAACAGTCAGTCGCTTTTGAGTGTTGCTGAATTTGTACTTTCCACCGGGAAGTTTTAGTAGTTCTTCTACCTCTGGACTTTAGTCTTGGTCAAAAACCTGAGTGTTGCTCGCGCAACCGTTTTATCTATCTGGCTTATCTGCATGCAGATGTTGGTTCCTTGCCACTCAGGCAGATGCACTGAGACTTCAGAGAAAGCTCCCCTTCCCCACCCCCACCCATACTTGGTTGACTCATACGACATGCTTTTGAGGAAGGCAGTGGGTCTATTCTGGTTCCCCCCACCCCCCCCCCCTCCCACTGGGCCCCAGAATCCACAGGGAGAATAATCAGCATCATACATCCCACGAGCCTCTGGCGTATAAAGGTCACTTTAATAAATCAAGGAAGCAACTGAGATCCCTTAACCAACTCCCAAACCGGAAGTGCCCTCATAACAGTCGCGTATTAAACCGGAAATACAAAGAAGGTCAACGTAACAGCGCCTGGAAAAGTCAAGGTTACAAATTTTGTCGTGCGGTTACAAATATAACTGAGCTATAGAATGCCTATTGTGTGCTGACATTAGCCGCTTGTCGCGTCTCGCTTGACTGAGATCAAACTGAGCTGAATATGGTTAAGAACGGATATAACAGTATTCAAGACATTCATATAAGCGCTCTTCCCCATCTTCAGGTGCTAGTAAAAGAAATAGACACTTTTCCAGCCCTTTATGCGTATTGGACATATAGGGCTAGACGTACATTTATTAGACCAATCGGCACTTGGTGAGCGATGTGATTAACATCATGCCGGTCGCCTTTACTTCCAAAGAATGCATCTGGTACCCACTCAAGGCTGGGTTGACCTAGGAGCCAGGGTCATTTTCAAAACAAGTTTTTCTCCGTCAGGACCCGAACCTAAGACCTTTCGATAATAAGGCGAGCGTCTAGCCGCTACACCACGGCAACTCCCTTCAGAAGCTAGTGCAGAGTTCAGTTTTAGCTCTTCTATATATCAAATAAAACCCGCGATGTACAGAGGACGACTTGGCTAGATGTTAGATAAAAAGTGGGACGACTTGGCTAGATGTTAGATAAAAAGTGGGGCGACTTGGCTAGATGTTAGATAAAAAGTGGGACGACTTGGCTAGATGTTAGATAAAAAGTGGGACGACTTGGCTAGATGTTAGAGAAAAAGTGGGACGACTTGGCTAGATGTTAGATAAAAAGTGGGACGACTTGGCTAGATGTTAGATAAAAAGTGGGACGACTTGGCTAGATGTTAGAGAAAAAGTGGGACGACTTGGCTAGATGTTAGATAAAAAGTGGGACGACTTGGCTAGATGTTAGATAAAAAGTGGGACGACTTGGCTAGATGTTAGATAAAAAGTGGGACGACTTTGCTAGATGTTAGATAAAAAGTGGGACGACTTGGCTAGATGTTAGAGAAAAAGTGGGACGACTTGGCTAGATGTTAGATAAAAAGTGGGACGACTTGGCTAGATGTTAGAGAAAAAGTGGGGCGACTTGGCTAGATGTTAGAGAAAAAATAGGACGACTTGGCTAGATGTTAGAGAAAAAATAAGACGACTGGGCTAGTTGTTAGAGAAAAAATAGGACGACTTGTCTAGTTGTTAGAGAAAATGTAGGACGACTTGGCTAGATGTTAGAGAAAAAGTGGGGCGACTTGGCTAGTTGTTAGAGAAAAAGTGGGGCGACTTGGCTAGATGTTAGAGAAAAAGTGGGGCGACTTGGCTAGATGTTAGAGAAAAAGTGGGGCGACTTGGCTAGATGTTAGAGAAAAAATAGGACGACTTGGCTAGATGTTAGAGAAAAAATAAGACGACTGGGCTAGATGTTAGAGAAAAAGTGGGGCGACTTGGCTAGTTGTTAGAGAAAAAATAGGACGGCTTGGCTAGATGTTAGAGAAAAAGTGGGGCGACTTGGCTAGATGTTAGAGAAAAAGTGGGGCGACTTGGCTAGATGTTAGAGAAAAAGTGGGGCGACTTGGCTGGATGTTAGAGAAAAAATAGGACGACTTGGCTAGATGTTAGAGAAAAAATAAGACGACTGGGCTAGATGTTAGAGAAAAAGTGGGGCGACTTGGCTAGATGTTAGAGAAAAAATAGGACGACTTGGCTAGATGTTAGAGAAAAAATAAGACGACTGGGCTAGATGTTAGAGAAAAAGTGGGGCGACTTGGCTAGTTGTTAGAGAAAAAGTGGGGCGACTTGGCTAGATGTTAGAGAAAAAGTGGAGCGACTCGGCTAGATGTTAGAGAAAAAGTGGGGCGACTTGGCTAGATGTTAGAGAAAAAATAGGACGACTTGGCTAGATGTTAGAGAAAAAATAAGACGACTGGGCTAGATGTTAGAGAAAAAGTGGAGCGACTTGGCTAGTTGTTAGAGAAAAAATAGGACGGCTTGGCTAGATGTTAGAGAGAAAGTAGGACGACTTGGCTAGATGTTAGATAAAAAGTAGGACGACTTGGCTAGATGTTAGATAAAAAGTAGGACGACTTGGCTAGATGTTAGAGAAAAAGTAGGACGACTGGGCTAGATGTTAGAGAAAAAGTAGGACGACTTGGCTAGATGTTAGAGAAAAAGTAGGACGACTGGGCTAGATGTTAGAGAAAAAGTAGGACGACTGGGCTAGATGTTAGAGAAAAAGTAGGACGACTTGGCTAGATGTTAGAGAAAAAGTAGGACGACTTGGCTAGATGTTAGAGAAAAAGTAGGACGACTTGGCTAGATGTTAGAGAAAAAGTAGGACGACTTGGCTAGTTGTTAGAGAAAAGGTGGGACGACTTGGCTAGATGTTAGAGAAAAAGTGGGACGACTGGGCTAGATGTTAGAGAAAAAGTGGGACGACTTGGCCAGTTGTTAAAGAAAAAATAGGACGATAT
Source organism: Candidula unifasciata (assembly GCA_905116865.2). NCBI lineage: Eukaryota > Metazoa > Mollusca > Gastropoda > Stylommatophora > Geomitridae > Candidula > Candidula unifasciata. The sequence goes on along the minus strand of CAJHNH020008432.1, from coordinate 423,175 downwards.
GGCTAGTTGTTAGAGAAAAAATGGGACGACTTGGCTAGTTGTTAGAGAAAAAGTGGGACGACTTGGCTAGATGTTAGATAAAAAGTGGGACGACTTGGCTAGATGTCAGAGAAAAAGTGGGACGACTTGGCTAGATGTTAGAGAAAAAGTGGGACGACTTGGCTAGATGTTAGAGAAAAAGTGGGACGACTTGGCTAGATGTTAGAGAAAAAGTAAGACGACTTGGCTAGTTGTTAGAGAAAAAATAGGACGGCTTGGCTAGTTGTTAGAGAAAAAATAGGATGACTTGGCTAGTTGTTAGAGAAAAAATAGGATGACTTGGCTAGTTGTTAGAGAAAAAGTAGGACGACTTGGCTAGTTGTTAGAGAAAAAGTCGGACGACTTGGCTAGTTGTTAGAGAGAAAGTAGGACGACTTGGCTAGATGTTAGAGAAAAAGTAGGACGACTTGGCTAGAGAGAAAAAGTAGGACAACTTGGCTAGATGTTAGAGAAAAAGTGGGACGACTTGGCTAGATGTCAGAGAAAAAGTGGGACGACTTGGCTAGTTGTTAGAGAAAAAATAGGACGGCTTGGCTAGTTGTTAGAGAAAAAATAGGATGACTTGGCTAGTTGTTAGAGAAAAAGTAGGACGACTTGGGTAGTTGTTAGAGAAAAAATAGGACGGCTTGGCTAGTTGTTAGAGAAAAAATAGGACGGCTTGGCTAGTTGTTAGAGAAAAAATAGGACGGCTTGGCTAGTTGTTAGAGAAAAAATAGGATGACTTGGCTAGTTGTTAGAGAAAAAGTAGGACGACTTGGGTAGTTGTTAGAGAAAAAGTCGGACGACTTGGCTAGATGTTAGAGAAAAAGTGGGACGACTTGGCTAGATGTTAGAGAAAAAGTAGGACGACTTTTCTAGTTGTTAGAGAGAAAGTAGGACGGCTTGGCTAGTTGTTAGAGAAAAAGTCGGACGACTTGGCTAGATGTTAGAGAAAAAGTGGGGCGACTTGGCTAGATGTTAGAGAAAAAGTAGGACGACTTGGCTAGTTGTTAGAGAGAAAGTAGGACGACTTGGCTAGATGTTAGAGAAAAAGTAGGACGACTTGGCTAGAGAGAAAAAGTAGGACAACTTGGCTAGATGTTAGAGAAAAAGTAGGACGCACGTACATCAAATAGCTAAGCTATAAGGCAGGCGCCAGTGATGTCAACGCCGGCCACCTGTTCTAGAATTTCTATTTATAGTTGATGGAAGCAATAGTCACGACAGACCAGCAGGAGCACACGCGTCAATGCATAAGGCACACCGCCAATTACTCACCATTTTCTTAATATTCAGTTGACAACACACATATCCGGGATCCTTTTCACGCCATTGGCGTATCGAACATTCGGTTCCAGACCCAAATTTGTATAAATCAAGCGGTCTTCTGTGTGTGATGTGGTCAACAACACAGCTGCCGACTTTATTTCCCAGGAAATGACCTGTTGGCTATTTTAGACTGAGTCGACCTGAGAGTCATCTCGTGAACTTTCTATCATTTCTGGCACGGATGATCTTACACATCATGAGGACAGTTAATCGAACAAACGAACGTTATTTTCAGTATGTCTTAAAATTCGTTCATTTGTTATTTGCCTTGGTCTCTCATTGTTCACTAACTATTCAAGTTTTTCTCCTCCACGAAATGACCAAAGAATGTAGACTATCTCCTTCTGGTGCGAGTAAAACAAGACAAATATGTTTTAACCAGGGCTTTTTTGTTCTAGAAAATCGATCAAATACTTCCCGTCCTTTTCAGGATAAAATTTTTCGTTATTTGAAGCTGGCTCTTGCCAGATCCTCACCCACATGGTGGCACATTGTGTCATCGTGTGTTTATCGCTTGTGTGATGTCCTGGTGGGGTAGAAAGTCAGTCAGTTCTAGAAGATGCCAGATCTCACCACAAAGTGTTAATAACAAAGGTGCTACTACGTCAAGCAAGAGACCCTTCTCCATACCCTATATTTTACAGACCAACTGGCAGTCGATGGGTGATGTGGTCAGCATCACGCAGACCGTCTTCACTTTCCAGGACTTTACCTGGTACCCACTCAATGCTGGGTTGACCTGAAAGCCAAGGGTTTGTTGTTGTTGTTGTTTTTTTTTTTTAAATTCCGGTTCCACTAGGATCCGAACCCACTGACTTCCTATCCACAGATGAGCAAAGATGCTGGTACTTACCACAAAATGTCAATGTATTTTTTTTAATTGTATGTGTCGTCTTCACAATGAAATTTGGCTATAGTGTGTTACTGTTGTTTTGGGGATATTTATATAGTGAGGTCTCAATGTCTTCCACAACGCGACTTCGTACAAATATCCGAAAACCCAGGCAACGATTTTTTTTTTTAAACATCAAAGCGGGAAAAGAACTTTGGGTCTCCAGGATCATGGAATTGTTAAACGCATTCGCTAACCTCTCAGCTAGGGAGAGACGCGAAGTGTCTAATACTGTATCGCTAACATAAAATGATGTCTAAAGGAAAGGTGACCGGTAGTGTGTTCCATGGAGGGTGGGGTGGGGGGGATGAGGTGGTGACCTTGATTTAAACCCCGTGTGGGTTCAAGGTCCGATGACTGACTGACTTTCTACCCCACCAGGACATCACACAAGCAATAAACACCCGATGACACAAAGTGCCACCATGTGGATGAGGATCACCGTGGAGAGGTCCCAGAAACCGCGTTCAGGCAATTGGCCATATTTATGGCCTGCCTATATTGCAGCCCCCGGCACAAGCCAGGGTGGGGTGTCAAATAGCAAACAATTTCGTCCTAAAAAGGACGAAACACCTAAGCAACCTGTGCTAGGTAAGTATTTAGGGGTCCGATGGAGAGAGAGCAAGTGGTGGCGGTGGTTATAATAATGTCAAATATAAAGCGCTTTCTTGGAAATCAGAGTTTATCTGCCAGAGTGGCTAGGGGCCAAGAGTCTGCAAACACATAACTCAGATCTTTGAAACGGATCTGCCACCAATAATTCAAGTTCTGGAATAAGACTAAATTCTAGAAGTGGACGAACATCCAGAACTTTCCGCCACCGTTTACAGCCGGTGAACGCAAAGAAGCGGCCGGATATAGATGGTTCCTAGCTATAGCCCACCTTGTCGCAGTTATTGCCCTTTGTTTCGTCACCCTTTTTGTTTTCTGTCTTGCCTCTTCCAATCGATGTTGAGAAATCAATTGACTCACCATTTAAAATAATCGATTTCCGCGCTTTCACGCGTACTGGGTATATAGGGCTACACCTGTATTTTTACAGACTAATCGGCACTCGGTGGGGGATGTGGTCAGCATCACGCCGGCAACTGACCATTACTCACCGCGCCCAAACCGGGTAAAGGTAAGTAAAAGACCTTTGTCCACGCCGTTAGGTGTATTGGGTATTTAGCACTAGATCTATATTTTTTAGACCAATCCGTTGTCGTTCACGATGTCATTAACATGTCATTAACGGCCGCCTTTACTTCCCATGACTTTAGATGGTGCACATTTAAAGGCTTGTTCAACTGGTGAGCTGATTTTTAAAAAAATACTCTGCAGATCCTTCCTTTGCCAAATTTTTGTTTCAGTTTATTTGCATTCAAATGTACAGACTGGATACACACATTTTACAATAAAAATTAATATAAGGTCATTACTGAAATACGACAAGAACATTAAAAATCGTGCATCACCCCCCCCCCCCCTTCTTCTCTCTCTCTCTCTCTCTCTCTCTCTCTCTCTCTCTCTCTCTCTCTCTCTCTCTCTCTCACTCACTTTCTCTCTCTCAATCTCTCTCTCTCTCAATATATATATACTGCAAGTCCCACAGCCTGTCCCCTTTGCACGTTCTTGAGCATATTGCACCCATTCCCGCCCCTCCCACCCCCTTTTTTTCAACTCCTCCGTATTACAATTGTATTAACAATTAAACTATACAAGAATGTAAATATAACGGATTATTACAAGTACAGATGAATTGACTTTCGAAATCGCTTGACGCCACCATTGGAACCTCCTTGTCGTCTGTTTCCCCCCTTCCCCCCCCCCTCCCCCCGTAGACTGTAATATGTACAGGGCTAACGGCCTTTGAACAAAACAAATTATCTATGAAAATTCTCTATAAATTTTATGTATAACTATTTAGATGAAAGAGTTTTTCTGATGTGTTTGCACTAAAACGCTCTCTTTTGCCGATAACCGTCTTAAAAATCTTTCGAAATAGCTCGTCGAACGTCTGCTTGTAGTTGGAGCTCATCCTATAGTAGAGGAAGATGTTGACACTGGAGTTGACCGACTGAAACACGAATGCGAATGACCACGCTACTACTGCTACGTTCATATACCTCCCTGTTAATGTTAATTCGTCTTCAATGATAGTTGCCACGGCGACAATGGAACCTGGGGTGTAGCAGACGATGAGAACGCTGGCAATGACGGCGACCATTTTGACCGTCTTCTTGTGACGAGTGGACATGACGCCTTCTCGGTCATTACTCACCTGTTTGCGCCACTTAGAACTTTGTTGAAGTTTTATCACTAGAATAACGGTCCATACAATTACACCCACAAACGAGGAGAACCCAGTCAATGTAGTTATGATGTAAGTAAGAACAAGTACTGTGGGTCTATCTCGTGTATAAATCATTGCCAGAAAAGTGGCGTTTCTCTCTGGGATGAACTTGTATCCCAGATAAGATGTTGCTAGTTCCGGGACAAACGTAAGAATATTAAATATGTAAATAAGACAGATCACCACAATGGCTCGTCGTGGAGTGATAATTTGTTTGATTTTCAGGGGAGATATTATAGAGAGGCATCTCTCGGCCGTGATAAATATAGTAATGTAACTTGTGATTCGTCCAAAGACAATATGAGGCCACGCCCCTGGGAGGTACATCACATCTTGTGGGAGAAATGGAAGCCCTGCTTTGATTATAAACGGGTTAAGCCATAAACAGACCCAAAGCAGTGTAAGCAGACAAAAGAGGTCGGAAACAGCTATGCCAAAGAAGCTAATGTTTACAGTATTTGTGAAGCCTTGTCTGAAGAAGACGATGATGTTAATAACGTTGGCGATTAAACCAAAGATTGCTATGCTTCCACACAGGACAATATAGTTGCAGATTTCAAATATGTGCATCTGGGAGCAACTTAACACATCTTGTCTCGTATTGCAACCAAGAACTTGAAGGACACCATCTCCGGCGGCGAAGTCTGTGCCTGGTGAACCCATAGCAATATACTGCTAGAAGAAAACCTGTGTAAGAACGGGAAATCTACGACAACGAGACGGCCATCTGCCAAAATGCAAAGGATGAATTAAAAGTCCTACGTGTCTGAAACTTTTTTGGCACCTCTAGACTTTATCTTAACAGAGCATTGTAGACTATGTAATTGAAAATGAAATCCCGGTACAAAAAATCCACGAATCCAGAAACATATTACTATAGTTACAGAAATTAAATATCTACTATCAAACTCTGCCTTGTGGAATGGTATTATTAAAAGACGGACGCAAAAAATTGTATTTTCCCTATCGTAATGTTAACAGCTTTAACTTTATCTTTAACTGGTCGATACACATTTTAACTACACTGGATGGGGAGTACCCAGTATTTCTGCAATGATTTGCCGACAGCAAGTTGTTATTACAGGTGACAGCACCATAACAGTCTTCGCCCAGGCCATACTTAGATGTGTCATAATGCGATATTTCTAATTGACATGGAATTTACTAGTTTTCTCACAGCCGACATGGAGATATTTTATAATTATGATGATTCTGGTCAGCATAGAACGTACTGGGGTTCTTATATTATTCAGGTTCTTTCTTAAAATCAGAGCTTCCTGGTGTTGGTTGGCATGCTATCATCATCGTCAACTTCTTCTTCTTCTTCTTCTTCTTCTTCTTCTTCTTCTTCTTCTTCTTCTTCTTCTTCTTCTTCTTCTACTCCTTCTTCTTCTTGTACGTTCACCTGTTTCATTTACGATTAGGCTGTGACATGTGTGCCCTTTTACTCAACTAATCTTATTTCAACAAAACCCTAATTAAACATAATTATCTTATTTTTAGGTGGCAGTGCCCCCCACCCTAAAAAAAAAAGTTCTAGAACACAGTCGGAACCGTGGTCACGTCTGTTCACAACCTTCTATCCCGTCGGCTTCCAGCCCTTTCTGAAATAAGTGAAACTCCACGGGGTCCCTAGGCTAGACACCACCCTGCGGATCGAAAGGTATTGGGTTCGCATCCTGACGCAGCCGGTCCATTTTGTTTTTCAAAAATGACCTTGACTCCCAGGTCGACCCTTGAGTGGGTACCAGGTGGAGTCCTAGGAAGTAAAGGCGACCGGCGTAGGGCTGACCACATCATCCACCAAGTGCCGATTTATGTATAAAAATATAGGTCTAGCCCTATATTCCCTATACGCCCAAAGGCGTGAAAAAAAACCTTTACTTTTAGTTTACTCTGCTTATCTCCCCTTCAGATGTCACGCTGTGCTTTAACTGTTTCCTGTTAAGGTACATTGCACCGGGTTCTATCCTATATAACTCAGTCTCTCTCCGCAAAACAGCTAGCTCCGGCGAAGTTCGGAGGGGATTTCTGTGAAAATTGCACTCATGTACTGAACGGCGCGTCGTGAAACGAACCCACGAACTTCAGATCGCGAGGCAAACGTCTTTACCACATCGTCACTAAGATAAACCCCCCACAACACTACCACCCCCCACCCCACCACCACCCCTCCACCCCCACCACCACTACGTGACCAACGAAGTTAGATTGTCCCCTCCTGATTCCTGATGCAAGTGATCAGACTGATCATTAAAATGCATGTCTAGCACCATACACCTGTCTAGCACCATACACCTGTCTAGCACCATACACCTGTCTGGCAATATACACATGTCTAGCATCATACACCTGTCCAGCCCATACACCTGTCTAGCACCATACACCTGTCTAGCAATATACACCTAATTTACTATAATCATTTTCTATGGCTCGCTAGGTAGGCCAGCTAACAGACTTTACTACCCTGGACACACTCAAGACACGCACCTGCTGAGTACAAATATAATTTTTATTGTACAATGAACAATACAGCTATAGACACTTCAACTAAGCTGGCATTTCTTATCCGAAACGGTTAGCGTTGAGCAGCTTTTACATTCACTGGTCAACCCAAGTCGTTCCCATGGATCTACAAGAACACGACTCCACACTAACAGTTTATCAGTGCTAACTAAGCCGCCGTCTATTGGCACATGGGACTCAGCGACACGCGTAAGGTGTATGGCCTAAGCGTGACTGGGCAGTGATAACGCCATTAACAATGCGTGTCATACATTCACTAGCTGCTTAACAAATACTATACAAGTAACATTAACTTTATACTTTCGCGTCGAAACATTAAATAGAAACACAGCCTATCAAAGATACTAAACACAAATCCTATTTATTCTAGCCGTCACTAAACTACTGTACTTTTACCTAGACGAAGCGCTACGTTTGGTTCGGTCCAGTGTCACTACACAACTCTCCTAGTCCGTTCTGTCCCAGCTCTTTTGTTCCCCTCTGCGTTCATCCCTCGACACGCTGTAGTCCGTGTCAACCGTGTGAACTGGGCTTAGCCAGTTAAACTCAACCCAGTTTATTCCGTGGTCAAGTTGCCCGATCCCACACTGAGCTTTACTGAAGGTCAACTCATTCGATACGTGATGATTCACTATCATCAACTCCGTTCATCCCGTTGCCTCTAACAAGCACCATACACCTGCCCAACCCATACACCTGTCTAGCAATATGCACCTGTCTAGCACCATACACCTGTCTAGCATCATACACTTGTCTAGCACCATACACCTGTCTAGCAATATACACCTGTCTAGCACCATACACATGTCTGGCAATATGCACATATCTAGCACCATACACCTGTCTAGCACCATACACCTGTCTAACAGCATACACCTGTCTAGCACCATACACCTGTCTAGCACCATATATCTGTCTGGCACCATACACCTGTCTAGCACCATACATCTGTCTGGCACCATTCCCCTGTCTAGCACCATTCCTCTGTCTAGCACCATACATCTGTCTAGCACCATTCCTATGTCTAGCACCATTCCTCTGTCTAGCACCATACACCTGTCTAGCACCATACACCTGTCTAGCACCATACACCTTCCTAGCACCATACACCTGTCTAGCACCATACACCTGTCTAGCACCATTCCTCTGTCTAGCACCATTCGCTTGTCTAGCACCATTCGCTTGTCTAGCACCATTCCTCTGTCTAGCACCATTAGCTTGTCTAGCACCATTCGCTTGTCTAGCACCATACACCTGTCTAGCACCATTTGCTTGTCTAGCACCATTTCTCTGTCTAGCACGATTCGCTTGTCTAGCACCATACACATGTCTAGCACCATACACCTGTCTAGCACCATTCGCTTGTCTAGCACCATACACCTGTCTAGCACCATACACCTGCCTAGCACCATACACCTGTCTAGCACCATACACCTGTCTAGCACCATTCCTCTGTCTAGCACCATTCCTCTGTCTAGCACCATTCCTCTGTCTAGCACCATTCCTCTGTCTAGCACCGTACACCTGCCTAGCACTATACACCTGTCTAACACCATACGCCTGATTTGCCAATTAGTTGAAAATTTCGTTAGAAGCTGGTAGTTTACAGATTACTGATATAAGAATCGACATCATAGCCCACCGGACATACCCATAGATGCTTCGTCTCGCGCAGAAAATGACGTAAGGAGTAGATTGTAACTGTATTCGTAGCACACTGATTATACACACGCTGACCTCTTTCTCTCCCTGCCTCCTTGCTGGATCCAGACTTAATTCCTAGTTCACACATTCTAGCCAATGTAATTTCATATAATCTCGTGTCTTCTGCCAACAGTTGTTCATATATGAACTTCAGAATATTTCCCTTGTCCAGTACGAGTGTTCACGTAGCTTTCACTTCTATGGCCAGAAAATCAGCTCTTTCCCACTCCTGCATATCCCGTACAGTATATTCACGTGATTCCCTGCAATGTTGGAGTACTCCATTCCTGTCCCCTGTGTATTTGGTTCATTGAGGCCGCCTTCTCGATGGTATCTTCAGCTAGTGCCATCTGTCGCGTGCCTAATGTAAGGATTTCTCCTTCAGAACCAACAGCACTCAGAGATAATTATGTTGAGTCGTTTGGCTCGTATTGGTCTAAGGGATTCCCCGTGGCCAATATACGCTCAACTTATCTCTGGAGTAGGGCAACTCAAGTATTGGCACCACAAAATATATCAGTATATAAATACAATATTTCTAGGCACACTTGGCTGGACACCCCCACTACTTACTAAAGAAAGCCCCCAGGTTATGATAGTTCATTATCATAACCATGTTAACACATATAATGAAGATACATACATACACAACTGCTAAACACTTAAAAAGGTGAAATAGAGACACCTAAGTCAGCCATGAAATTGAATGCATGTAATCAATATAAAATAGATATATAAAAGTGAGACAATTTCCAGATCTCCTAGGCTAGATCTCAGGATATCCTGTCCAAATCACAAAGATACTACACAGACAGAAGGTCTTGGAGATGACATCTTGTCATCATTGGACAACCTAGGAGCTGTGAGGAATAAAGCACATAAGGCATCAAACTGCACTTAGCCTCTTTCTGTCTATGATGCCTCCCTCAGCTCGACTGTCTTTGACTCTGGTAATTCTGCTCAACTGGATCAGGTAGTGAAAGAGTACTTCACCATAGAAGACACAGCAACTGTACCGGTATTTAGCAAGTCTCTATCACCAGTAAGGACACACAATGTCTTTGAGCCACACTAAGCTCTAGCACTGGTAGCTGTTTGAGGTACCATCTCCCACATGTTGGAGATGTCAGGAACCTTCACAGGTGTTAGCTGGTTGGTAACAGTTTGTTTCTGGTGGTTTGATGGTTGGTGGATGTTGGTTGGACTGTGAATCTTCTGCCAGCTCTTCAGAAAAGATACATCCTGTCAAGAAAATAACTCAACATTAGTCATCACCAAGAGGGTAACATCTTGACAGGAAAGACAGAGCAAGCATCAGTCATCAACCCCCATCTGCTGACTCCTCCCTGCTCTCCTGTTTCATTCCTCAGATTGCCTCTCCAGACCAAAAGACATAAGTCTCCTATATTTATCTGTCTTTTTAGTGCAAGAGAAGGCAAGTCAGATATACAGTGGAGATAGATAAAGTGGTCTAACACATATATCACTCTCCCTCTCCCCCTCACTCTGCACACAGACACCAATATTTACTGTCAGTACCTGCATTCACGAGCTTTCCCAACCGCCCCAGCACTCATTGATCTGGGTCAAGCACACACATACTTTGATTAACAAAGCCCTGACCCAATTCTGTCCCCATTTCGTATGTACAGATTCTTTAGTTAGTTTAAAACGTACACAATTGTAAGGGTATTAAGTTTTATCAGTATGGGTGGTTTATTGAGGGCAGTGGGATCACACAGCCGATACTGATTTCTCTACAGCAGTGACTACTTTACAGACATCATTCTAGATACTCGTAAACTATAATTAACTTACCCAAGCATATGTAAAAACTGAGACATTCCAGATTGCCTTGAAAAGTGAAATTTTTACAGGCACAGATTAACACATCTGGACGCTTGAGAAGCTGGCAAGGAGAATAGCGTCACTTAGACACTTCAGGCGTTGGTAACAAAAGAAGTCCCTTGTATACTTGGGCAAGGAGTAAATCGGTTTCCACGAAACCTCAAATAACTCCCTTAATATATCTCCAAGAGATATACATTTAAAAGTGGAGTTTAGTTAAAGTAACCAGAAAAGGCAGACATAATAATGTTGTCCAATACAGGCCTATATATATAGATATAAGGGACTATATATTTCTGGGCGAGTCCAAGTTTGAATTTTGTGCAGATTACAGGTAAGACAGGTTATCAGCCTTACAGACCGATGCGTAATGGCTATCATTTCACGACACCATCCTTGACTTTCCTCTTTTCAACCGGTCTTTTGTTAAATCATTTAAAAAAATACCATGCAGCGGATGCCTTTCATATTGGTAACTCGCATATAGACCTTGGCTTGCGCCAGTGACAGTTTAGACTTTACCGATGTCAGCCCAAGCAAATACCTCATTGTTCTAGCTGGGGTGTCCCGTGTGCAACCCAAGACGATTCTCATTCCTTCATTTTGAATCCTTTCAAGCTTTGTACACTGTGAAGTAGACAATGTTAATATTCCTAGGCCATAAACGATTACAGAAAGGACCAAGTGGTTGAACAATAAGACCAATAATCTTTCTTCCATGTGTGTCGCCACCATCATCTTCAGTGCCGCCAGTCCACGTTTGCATTTGATCACAGTCTGCTCCGCGTGATACCTGTAGGACAGACTGCGATCAAACGTCAAACATAAGTATCAACTTATCTCTTCATTCAACATTAATACTCTTCATGGTTATGTTGGGCAAATTTTCCTTCTTAATGCTGTTATTCAAAGAGCACCACAAAACACTGGCCTTCTCTGGGTTTACCCTTGACCCTATCTGTTCCCACCACTCCGTCATCTCATGCAAAGCACTTTGCAAGTCTCTGGTCATGTCGTGCCTGTCTGACCCGCTTCGATACATTAAGACATCATCTACAAATGTCAAAGTTCGCCCTGGTCCAGTAGGTTGAATTTTTGCCAGACTTGCTGTATATATGTTAAACAAGACAGGTGACAATAATGATCCCTGGGAAATCTGGTAGTCTGGTAGTCCTAGTTTCAGCTTCATAGCAAACGGGTCACCCCATCTTTGCTCCGCTCCCGTGCCAACGAAAAACACACAGAATGTTTATCACAGTCCCTTGTGGAAGGATTGCCTGAGCAAATGCGTATTGGGTCTTATCTCCATGTTCCCAAACAAAATGCCATTGTTCTTTCCCACACTGCTGCCCTCACCCAATTAGCTAACCAAGGGTTCCCACCAAAGTCCAACACGCACTGCATAAGATATGTGAAGTCAACCCTGTTACAGGCATCTTCAAGATCTATCGCGACAGTGACTGTTTCTTGCTTTTGAAATCTTTCACACACATCATATGCGAACGTTCCAGCATTGCACCTTGTTGTCTTTGATGGCCTATGTTTGTTTTAGTATCCAGAAGCCATGAATTGTTAACCCTTAGGCTGGGTAGTATGGATATCGCAACCTTTCGGCCTCGATTCCATTTTAAATACCGTAAATCTGGGAGAAATGTGGCTTTTCTGCCCACCCCCGGGAGTGAACCCGGACCACAAGGAGTTCATCACCCGGTCTCCGCGCAATCCGGTTTAGCCAACTATGCTAGAGAGCCGGGCTCCTTTGAATGGCTATAGATGCATGGTATAGTCAACAACCTTCTTGTTGTGTACATTGACTATACGTATATCGTTTCCTCCTCCTCCAGTCTTCGTTCATTATCGACATGTTGGGGGAGGGCTATAAGGATAATGTATAGGCACTCCTTTTAATAGATTGTATGAGTTTTATCTTTATTTCTTTAAGGCTGTTCTCTATGTTTTTGTTTCATCTTTCACATGGTATTCCCCTTGCTACGTGTTCATTAAACTTCTTATTATTCCTCACGTTTACTAGCTGTAAACTCCAGCGGAAAGTTCGGGTTGTTCGTCCACTTCTGGACTTTAGTCTTGTTCCAGAATTTGAGTTTTGCATGCACATCCGTTTTATAGGTTTTGCTTATTTGTACGCAGACTGTTTAATTCTGTTAATTTTTTATTTATTTATTTATTTATTTTTTTGGCTAGTGGGCACCCCAACCCAACCCTAAATATGGCATCGGAACCAAGAGATAGAGGCGAGAGGGGGGAGGGAGTGGATTCAACGAGAAATATTTATAGAAACTAGGGGATACAAGTAGATATAAAAAGTATTAATGAGTGAGGCAGAGAAAACATCAGTGGCCGGGTCGTCCATTTGCTCGCCGGCAGACGATTTTGGTCTGTCTTGTTTGATCATATCAACACTGCAGAAATCCTTTTCAGGGCTTTTGGTGGCGCGCAATTCAAAGCCATTTTATGTGGCGCATTTAACCTAGTCATAATTATAACCTACAGCTAGCCCTTCTTTGATGCTGACTAAATGTGGCTGTTCTCCCCGCCCCTTACTCCAAACAGGGAAAATCCACAGATCACGGAACAGTGTAATTTTTCAGGGGATGGTAGATAGGCTGCACACAGTCGTGGGACCTACTGTCTTTTATTGTACATTTTGGCACAATTCTTTTCTTCTGTATTATCAGAACTTCTGTCTTCCCATTATTCAAGTTGAGGTCCATTCTCTCTTACTTTCTACCACCATCGTATCTATCAAGTATTAAGAGACAGAAACATGAAATTCTGTTCTCTTCAAATTTGAAAGGCCTCTAATATACACTTACATACGAAATTACACCGCGTGAGGACAAAAAAAAAGAACCAGCTGCATTGCTTGGAATGTAGGCTGTCTGTGAAAGCTGTGCAGTCGATAAGAGCACCATTGGTCGCTTACTTCTAAGTGATTGAAGCTTCCGAAAGGTATATGTCAAGGATCTTGTATCTATGTTACTTAACTACAGCTCGTTGTACGGCCGTGTGTCAGACACACTATACTAGAACACGCTTAAAACACACACCTAGTGAGTACACGCATAATCTTTAATGAACAAAGAACATTAAAACCTAAAGCAGCCTCAACAGTTATGGACAGTCCCTAAATCCGAAACGTCGGCAGCGGCAGCATTTATATTTACTTCTCCACCCCCAGCCGTTCCCGTGGATGTACCAGAGGACTCGATTCCACCTTACTGTCGTACAGCGCTAGCTAGGCTGCAGATCTCGCCATGCGAGACTCAGTGGCACACGCAGGGTGAGTGGTTCAAGTATTAGCGGCAGTGTCAACGCCAGCACAAAACGCAGCTAAACTCTAACAACCCATAGACAAGAACACCTACCTAAGCACGATACAACACCAACACAACTGTCTTAGCATACTATAAGCACACGAGGAATACCAACAACTAACCAACATAAATAACGACAACGCTAACAATCCCTATCTTTCAACTCCTAACACAATACAATCTATCACGTCTCTATATGTCTTCAGCCTCACACGTCCATGCCTAACCGCTCTCCTTCCTCCCCGTTCAGCTCCGGGTAAAAACGTGTTAGTACCGGTGTTCAAGTTATAATGGGTTTTCCCCATATCGTCAATTCAGCTGGCTGACCGCTGGTGCACTTTTTGGTCCGTTAAACATAAACATGAAGTTACAAGTCGTATCGTGTTTACTCTGTCCCATACCCTTCTTACAGGGCTATGACAGTATAGACGGCCTTGTTTTATTTGCTACAAGCCCACACATGTTAAATAATGTTATGTTATCACAATCAACGTCACTGTATATTGGTCTTTATTTACCATACGTCTTCAGTCCTCCAATGCAGCATCCAGGCCAAGGAACCCCTACTCATTGTCCCCATGAGAAGTTCGACACTAGTGTCTATTGTTACCAAGCTTTACTCAAAGGTCACGCAATCGTGTTAGCTTAAATGATTCTTCATTACCCCCCCCCCCCCCCCACCTCCGTCCATACGTCCGTACATAGATGACAATATCAGCCCTGTCCATGCTACTTCCCATGTGCATTGCTGTATTACTTGCCAGCTGGTCTGCTCTTCCACTGCCTGGCCCAGACATGGGAACCTTCTGCTGCCAATTTGTTTCGTGAGGATAGGCGTAATACGAAGTCATCAATTAGCTTTGCAGTTTCAGTCAGCAATGCAAGTTCCTCTGAAATTATGTATGCCCACGTACAGTCCAAACCCTCCCCCACCCCCTTTCCCTTCTAGGGTTTTCTACGGTTTCTACCTGAAAGTTTGACACCCTGAATTTACAAAATAATAATCCGGATGGCAGATCGATAGAGCCAAAGCCAGATATCGCGTTCGACTTAAGGAGACATTATAATCAAGGCACTGGTAACCGCTAGACCTGCCTGGTGGAACCTGCAGTCCTGTGAGGGGTGGGGGGAAGGGGGGGGGGTCAGGATTCTGCACTAGCATTTAAAAATAAAACAAAAAGCTAGTTGAGTGTCCTTTACAGGACGTTGCAGAACTAACCAACGCCTGTTTTTGTTAACTGTTGTGATTTTTCTAGGCAAATTTCTAATCAGTAGTTTGTCATTGCCATCTATACGGTAGCTCTTGATAATCACTGTCGAAACCAACACAAGGAGGTATGCTGCCAAATTGGTTGCAGCTGGGAACGAATCCGGTACCCCAGTATTACGGAGCGCGTTTGCAAAGCCTAAGCCAGAGACGCAACTTTGCACTAGCACCGCAGGTTCGAACTGCAGCCTTTCAGCAAATGTTGTTTCGATTTGCTGGTCATTCCTATAGTGCACTGCTTAGGAAAGTGTCACTATTCTTGTCCGTGATGTCGCAAAATATCAAGTTCTAGCATCGCTGATTCACCAATGCCTGTATCATCCATAAGGATCTATGACAGCGGTTCTTAACCTGCCGGTCGCGACCATTTTTTTTTTGGGGGGGGGGGGGGGTCGCCTAAGGCCATCGGAAAAGACTTATTAATTGACGTTATAAAGGAAAAAAAATTGTTTACCGGTTACCACAACATTAGGAAACTGTAATAAAGGGTTGCGACATTAGGAAGGTTGAGAGCTCTTGCGTGGAGTAGACAAATGGTCTGTGAGATTTAGGAATCATGGGGATAAAAACAGGCACACTTTCAATTAGAATACTGCACTATGAGATCAATCCCCCCAACCCATTCTCACAGAGAGCATTTCAGTTCAGTACCCAACATGCCACAGCAATTCCCATCGCCGAACATTTGGATCTCAAAGCGTGAGCTGGGTGTTCCGGGTATATGGTATTTACGTACACCGGAGTCTAGCTGCCAACCCAAACTGACACAACCGGATCACACACTAGCAAATGACGAATAGACTCACTTTGAGGCTCAATATAACATTTCACACACATATCCACGACATGACTAACCCGTTCTTATTGCAGGAAGACAACTATAAGATCACTATGGTCACATGTGAAATATTTTCACATTTCGGAACTATCTAACATCAAAAACTGTTTTCAGTACTTTTTGACAAAGTAAAATGCTCAATGTTTTAAAACTATAAATGGTGGTCCAAAGGACGCAGTGTAGACAATCTCCCTCTCATACGAAATACGCCTGGCCAAATCAGAGAGAGATGAAATTAAGAAGAAACACCAAGTAAGAAAATGAAAGAAATGCACAGCTAACATCAGGGTAGGGGACGAGCGATCAGACTCGGCAGGAAGCATTAAGCGCAGAGACAGCTCAAACAATAGAAATTTATTCACGAAAGTGACGCAAATAACCTAGACTACAAATATAGGCGGCGACTGTTAGCAGCCTCGGCTAGCTAGCAGCAGTCTGAAAGTGATCGATTGTTTAATTTTTTTTTTTTTTTCCAGAAGGATTCGGAATCGAATAATTAGGTTAGAGCTGAAACAGCAGCTCTTTGTTGACTGCTAAAGAAGGGGACAGAGGGCTAGTGGGAATGCCCAAATGAAATTGATGTCAATTTTTGATTCATTCATTGTTTCCTGTGTATAAATTTGCCATATGTGAGGGGAAACAGATCGTATGGTAGACACCCGTCTCTGGTTTACGTAGACCTGGCTTGTCCTAACCTGTTCTCTTTTTGGGATTTTTTTTTTTTTTTAATGAAAGGGAGGGCTGTACACGGCCCCTTGTTTCTGTGATAGGGAATAGAGGAAACCTTTAACGTGGGGTGCGACTTTCGGGATCGTGTTTGACATTTTACAGTATACAGTCGTCCTCATGTGGGAGGCAATTTTTCCTTATTTTAAGCTCCACCCGGCTTTTGCCGGGGGATCTAAATATAGCCGGGCCATAAATTTGGCCTAACGGCTGAAATATGTTTCTAGGACCACTTCCCGAGTAATCCTCATCCGCATGGTGGCACTTTGTGTCACCAGGTGTTTATCGCTTGTGTGATGTCCTGGTGAGGTACAACCTACCTACCTACCTACCTACCTACCTACCTACCTACCTACCTACCCTTTACAGCAGCAATTGTCTTCATTTTTATTTTCCCTAATCATTATATAGTTGTGTCGTCTAGTTACAGTAAATGGCGCGAGGCTTTGAGCTGCGGATTTCATTTGGAATGAATTTCGAATATACAAAACGAGGCTTGCAATGTGAATTGCGCCATTAACTGTGTCCAGATTGCAGTCTTTGAATTTTTTTCATAACAGCTAGCGATGGATATTCTGTCTGGTTTTCTTTGGCATAGGAACATGGCAATATTGGAGCGACTAGTTTGGGAAGAGGAAAAAAGTCACAAGGTACCAAATGGGAACTATGTGCTGGATGCGCCAAAATGTAGTCAATTCTGAGACGCTCCAATATTACCGCTGGTTATCTACTCGTGTGTGGACGAGCCTTGTAAAGTTGAATAACTGTGAGTTTGTCAGGACGAATACATAGCAGTCTTGTTCGTAGTTTCTGCAAGGTATTTACATAACGATCAGAGTTTACAGTATTGTCGTGCTTTAAACATTTTGCGGGAGTTACGCCTTAGCAGTCACAGAAAATTGTATCAAAATTTGTCCGCACGAAGCACTAAACTTGAACTTTTTGGTAGGTGAGTTCTTATTGGACAGTTGGGGAGGGGGCGGGGATTGACAACATCCCAGTCTTTATGTCAGGGAGAGAACGTTACTGACATACTCACAATACTCTGCTTTTTAAAAAAAAAACGTTACTCTGGTGAATGGCCAACTCTTTGGACTTAATTACTTATTATTACCATCCCACAAGAGGGAAATTGACAACAATGTCAAAATTATCCTATCATAAATCTCATCATTTACCCTAGCAAAGTCATGCTTCACGTACTCTTTAACGGACTAAAGACTAAAACCCCACGCAGAAGACAGCATAGTGGAGGTAGAGGCTGATTTCTATGCTCGAAGAATCACAAAATGGTGAAACTATGGGGGTGACTGCAGTCAAGCTAATACAAGGAATTCCAGAGAAATTTGACTAAAAAGCTCAACAAAATGGGAAAGAGGAAAACGTAAAATTGTGTTTGAAAAAGGCTGCCCGGCCGAAACGTTACGTTGTGTTGTTTTGTGAACATTTTCCTCTTTCCCATTTTGTTGAGCTTTTTAGTCAAATTTCTCTGGAGTTCGAAGAATCACAGCTGAACAGAAGTTTCATCTACGCATATTTTCAGATCAATACTGTCAGCATCAAAATCATATGTACCATGTGTCCGTTTATTTTAAAAAGGCTTTTGATAGAGCATGACATGGAGCACTGTGGGATGCTATGAAATAGTAAAATGTGGGTAAATTCCTAATACGTAGTACAGAACTGCTTTATGCAAAAGCCAGTAGTGCTACCACACTGGACGGACTAAAAGGAAGTTGGTTCCGAACAACAGCAGGAGTCCGACAGGGCTGCCTCTTCTCCCTAAAACTGTTTTTAATATCTTCTCAGAAAGAATTATGACTGATGCCCTAAAAAAACACTATGAAACAATTAATAGGTGGACGAACCGTAACAAACTTAAAGTTTGCAGATGGCATTGTTGGATTTGACGAGAAAAAACAAGAGCTAGTCGAATTCGTAAATCAACTTGATGAAACCAAGCATTCATTGTCGATATCGACGCAAACATCATCATCATCATCATTATCATCAGGTGCCTTGCCGACTGGCGTGGGCGATCATGCCTCTCCATAATCTGCGATCTCCTGCAGCATGTATCAGTTCGTGCGCCGACACACCTCCATGCCATGCAACAAGACTGTCAAGCAACTTCTCTCGTTGACTTTCTCTATCCCTCCTTCCACAGATCTTTCCAGTGGTCACAACATGTTCTATTTTCCCTCTTCTCATAACATGGCCAAAAAATGATGACTGTCTCCTTCTGATGTCTGTGATAAGTTGTCTTCGGGCTCTCGCCTTTTTCAAAACCTCTTGGTTGCTCCTTTTGGCTGTCCAATGTATTCTAAGCATTCTTCTGTAAAACCACATCTCTGAGGCCTCAAGAAATTGTTTGGCCTGCCTACCGATTGTCCAGGATTCACAGCCATATGTTAAGACTGGATGTATGTAGCAAGCAAGAATTCTTTTTCTAACTCTCAATGACAAGGATATATTGCACAAGATGTTTTTCATTTTATAAAATGCAGGTTTTGCCTCTCCTATTCTGTTTCTTATCTCGGTTATGCATCTTCCATCTGATGTTATCCATGTGCCCAGATACTTAAATTTCTGTACTTGTCCTAAAATAACACCATCGACTTTTATTACACATTTAGGAATGATTCGTTTCTTTGATACCACCATTACTTCTGTCTTCCCATCATTCAAACTGAGGCCCATTCTTCCACTTTCTAACACAACAATGACTATCATTTCCTGTAGTTCTTTCTGACTTGTTGCTATCAAGACTGTGTCATCAGCATAACGTAAATTGTTTATATTGTGCCCACCAACCACAATTCCGGGCATATCAATTAAAGATCTCATTATATATTCACTGTATATTGAAAACAAATCAGGTGACAGTAAATATTCTTGTCGTACGCCCCTCTTTATACTTTGAAATGTACCTAAACAGTTGTTAATTCTTATAGCTGCTGTTTGCTGCCAGTACATATTTTTTATTATACGTAGATCTTTTCCATCAATGTTTAATTTTTCTAACAGTTTGATTACTTCTTCATGCTTCACACAGTCAAATGCTTTTGTATAGTCTATGAAGCATATGTACAAATCAGTCTTTACTTCTATAGCTCTTTCTGACAATGTCCTAAGGATGTATATGGCATTGTTTGTACCTTTACCTTCTACAAATCCACATTGTTCATCGCTGATTTCTGTTTAATTTTGTTTCTTATTCTTCTCATAATTATTCTCAGTAAAATCTTAGTCATGTGACTCATACGACTTATTGTGCGATGGTCTTTACATTTTAAAGTGCCTGGTTTCTTTGGCAGAGCTATAAACATGGATTTTAAAATGTCATTTGGAGTATACCCACTATTATAAATATCATTTAAAAGTTTAGTTATTATTTCAATTCCAAAATCTCCCAGTGCTTCGATTTCTTCCAGTGAGATGTTGTCTGGCCCGGGTGCTTTTCCTTTCTTCATATGATGTATTGCATCCTCAACTTCTGCAGTCATTATTGGTGGACCGTCATTGTTGGTCTGCAGTTCTATATCTGGTCTATTATCATCATACAATTCCCCTATATACTCTGTCCATCTGTTAATTATATTACTATGTCCTATTAATAAGTCACCATCTTTTGATTTCAAACATCCAGAGCTGTTACGTGTCATCTTTCCTGTTAACATATTTATCTGTTGGTACATGAAATGTGAGTCTTTCCTGTGATTTTCCCCAATCTCTGTACACATTTGATTCAGCCAGGCTTCTTTAGCCACTTTGCATTTGTTCACTATTTCTTTTTGTATTCTAGAGTATTCTTCTTTATCATTCTTTTTCTTCCATCTTTCATCCATCAACTGCAGAATTTCGGTTGACATCCATTTCTTTTTTCGCAACTCTATGGGTTGGTGCAAACATGTCTGCTGACAAACTGCTCGTACCTGGAATCTAACGATTTATTTCTGAATAACATGTGCATTTAGAAATCCCTAATCTAGCTTTTAAGATCATAGGACACTAAAGTGGCCTATTTAGTTTTCCAACAGGCAGCTTGAAAGTCTTGCGAAAAAGCTCGTCGAACGTCTGCTTGTAGTTGGAGCTCATCTTGTAGTAGAGGAAGATGTTGACGCTGGAGTTGACCGCTTGAAACACGAATGCAAAGGACCACACTACTATAGAAACGTTCATATACCTTCCTGACAGCGTTAACCCCTTCTCAATAAAAGTTGCCATTGCAATAATTGAACCTGGGGTGTAGCAGACGATAAGAACGCTGGCAATGACAGCGACCATTTTGACCGTCTTCTTGTCGCGGCTGGACATGACTCCATCTCGGTCATTACTTGCCTGTTTGCGCCATTTCGCGCTTTGTCGAAGTTTTATTACTAGAATAACGGTCCATACAATTACACCCGCAAATGAAGATATACCAGTAAATGAAGATATGGCGTAGGAGAGACCAAGCATTGCAGGTCTGTCTCGTGTATAAATCATTGCCAGAAAAGTGGCGTTTCTCTCTGGGATGAACTTGTATCCCAGATAGGATGTTGCCAGCTCAGGGACAAATGTAAGAACATTGAATATGTAAATAAGACAAATCACCACAATGGCTCGTCGCGGTGTAATAATTTGTTTGATTTTCAGGGGAGATATTATAGAGAGGCACCTCTCGGCCGTGATAAATATGGTAATGTAACTTGTGATTCGTCCAGAGACAACATGTGGCCACGCCCCTGGGAGGTACATCAAATCTTCTGGCAGAAATGCAAGACCTGCTTTAATTATGAACGGGTTGAGACACGAACAGACCCATAGCATCGTCACGAGGCTGAAGAGATCAGAAATAGCCAAACCAAAGAAGCTAATGTTTACAGTATTTGTGAAGCCTTGTCTAAAGAAGACGATGATGTTAATAATGTTGGCGACGACACCAAAGACCCCTATGCTTCCACAAAGAATAACATAGTTACAGATCTCAAAAATGTGCATCTGATGGCAACTCAAAACATCCACCTTAGAATTACAACCAAGAACATGTTGTAAATGATGTTCGGTGGTTGAAAAAGTGTCCGGGGATTCCATGGAAAGACGTCGCCTGAATCAAACCGGTTACACCACGGAAAATCTGATGCAGTGAAAGTGACTTCTACCAAAACACAATATATGAAATAAAATTCACGCATGTTTGAAAATAATAAACGCGCCTGTAGACTTCATCTCTCAATCACTCATGGCGAATTGCTACGAGTCGTTTATTAATATCAGAAGCAACTGGACGAAAGGTTAAGAAAGTTGGGCTCTGCTACGAAGGCCCAGATTAAAATCTGCAGTCTTCTTTTTCTTCAATCCGTCTGTCACAATACTTTTATCAGGTGACCTGTAGCCTTTATGAAAGCTATCGTGCTGTCCAAATCTCCCTGTATACCGTTCAGCTATGTCTTCGTTAAGGTTGGAACAGGCCAGACTGCGTCTATGTTGGCAGCACACAGTTGACTGTGTTTAAGCACATAGCATTTTCTAGTGCTAATTTTTAGGGCAACCCAGTAAGGAATCCTCAGTAAGATTATGGATTTTTATTCTGTCCTGAGTCAAAAGTAAAACCCTAACCTGCCTGTTCGTGACGTTAGCACTAGTTGTGTGGCCTTAAATCCTCAAAATCCTCAAAGGATTCTTGCCTACCCCCGCAAACAATGCGGTAAATACAGTCAGTAATCCCCAGTATTCTCGTGAGATCTGAACGATCTGTCTGATATCCCTGTGCAGGCTGGTGAACCAGTGGGGGTGTAACCTATATTTGCCGGAAATTATGATTTCACTAGGGGCACAAGACATTTGATTAATTAACGGGTAGGGGAGTGATCAATTGTGTCACACTGATGGCGCTACTGAGGAGGATGAGGAGGTCGGAGCACGTATGGATCTGTCCGCAGTGCTGTGATGACAGTCCTCAGTATTCAGTAACCGCCAGGAGCGTCATGGACAATGTTATTGAAATCCCGGTACACAAACAGAGAAAGACGCATATTATTATAGTTACAGATTTTAAAAAACAAGCGAGCATCTGGAATCTAATTGTACCAACCGAAATCATATAATTTTAAAAATGTCACCAAACGGTTTGTTAGTTCTCACGATAATGACACGAAATTAACCTTTTATTTATGGGTCGATGCAAATTATAACTACACTAGGTGCAGAGTACCCGATCTTTTGTGAAATGAGTTGTCCACGGCAGTTGTATGACTGTTCGCGGTACTTCTATAATAATTCTGGCATCTGATATTCAGACATTTTATAACGAGATAATTCTGGCCTCCATAGAAACTACGATATACAAAATCCACATATTTTTAGATCTTCGATAAAATGGTTTTAAAAAACTTAAAAATTGGAGAAAGGGGGGGGGGGTGTTTATGAATTAATGTCAAGTGAAAAGTGGGTGATTTGCTTCAAAGAACTTTATCTGGCTCTCATGTATGGCTGGGTCGAAAAATAAAGGCCAGTACAGTTCGGATTTGACCCCATTACTTTCAGATCTGCAAGCGTCTAGTCGCTCTATTACGGCGGCTCCCCAAAAAGTAAGTAAAAAGTGCTTTTTAAGCCAGTCGCGCATCAGGCATTGGACTCATCGGCTCTCCGTAATCAGTGTGATAAGCACCCTGCCGAGCGCCTCTACGTTTCATGGCATTTTCTGGTATTTATTTTAGAATATATTGACATTAAGAGTCAAAGTCACCTCCCCCGGTGCGGATTCTTAACCTTCGAGCCGGCATTATGTTCACCACACTTTGAACTCCAGCGGACAAATCTGGTGGTTCGTCCACTTATGGCATTTGGTCTTGTCCCAGAGCTTGAGCTTTGCGAGCACATCCGTTTGACAGATCTTGGTGATCTATATTCAGACTGCTGGTTTCTCGCCTCTCAGCCAGATGCACTCCGACTTTTAAAAAACAAAAATTTTACGACATATTTCTTAGGTTGGCAGTGGGTAAATTTTTCTCCCCACCCCAATCCCCAGGAAACCTAATCGTAGACCAAGAATTAATTATGAGTTATGATTTGCGAGCTGAGCTATCTTCAAAGTACCCCGGACATTTTCAGGTGGTCAGAATCCCCCAACATATTCATCAGCCTCGAGCGCTTAATAGTGCCAATTCTCTGCTGGTTAACAAGACTTCTTGTATGCCCGGTGTGCCTCTCATGCTTGGATGTGTCGATCTTTACTCCCAGTTCTCATATTCTATGCGGTGATGTAGACAAAGTGCCCCCAGAATTCTCAGTATTAAAAATGTCGGCACAATCTATAGACCGGCGTCTGAAACTAAGGCATGCCCTGGGATGAAGAAGAAGGTAACTGCACGCATAGGGAAGTTTCGCAACGATTCAATCCACTGCCCGTGTACAGAGCTAGCCTCAACCCGCCAGATCATGCTCATGGAATCCCTCAGCACACACATACACACACATGGGACTAGTCATGAGATCTAAGCTGCATGAGAGCTTGTGTCACTGCCATCACCTCCATCGTTATACTTCTGGTAGTCATAGAGAGTCGGCTCTGTGGCTAAGTCAATGCGAACGCTTCGTAATGCCGGAGTGCCGGGTTCGATCCCAGATACCGGCATTGCGCCTTGCGTTGGTTTCGACAAATGTATCAGGGAGCCGACCGTCCAGGGAGCAATGGCAAACTGCTGGAGGTAAATTGTATACGTGCATTAGAATTCACACACCAGGAATATATACGATTAAAGTCGTTCCGCATTGCACTGGCAAACTCATTGCCATCTTTTCCATATCGATACACCAAGATAGCAGAGTAAAGGAAAGTATCCTTTTCGACTCTTTCAGGCGAATTTGGCATTAAGCGCTAAACCTATATTATATAGACCAATCGACATTCGGTGGGTGATGTGGTCAACATCACGCCGGCCACCTTTACATCCCAGCACTACATGTGGTAACCACTCAAGGCTGGGCCGACCTGGGAACAAGGTCATTTTCGAGAAACGTCCGGCACCCTCAGGACCGAAACCACCACCCTCCGATCCGATACATCAAGACGTCATCAGCAAATGACCGACTCCTACCACTCCCAAGCAACTGCTGCTCGTTTATCAGCATTGTGAACACACTGAATAGCAGTGGAGACAGCAGAGAACCCTTAGGAAATCCTGAACAGATGGTTATCGTTTTTGATGAAGGAAGAAACTTCCATCGGAGAAGTGTGTGCACCAAGTGCCAAATGGTACTTTGTTGTACGCATCCTCTAAATCTAGTGCAGTTGCACATGTCTCTTCTCTCATCTGTAAACCTTCAGACTTCACAGGCGAAAACTGTTGCACTGAACCATAACTCTGCTACGCCTGTATCCTCCAAGTGTGGATGGTTACCTCTATGCTTACCAAGTCATCTGCAAGTCTACGTGGCAGTTTTCTCCAGAAGCTTTTCTGTAATGTTCTGCATGGTAATAATTCTGTAGCCAATAATGTTGGAATGATTTCGGCAGTGTTACAGGGGTAGCTATGTAGCCACTCCTCTTTGATCTGACCACTCTTAATGCTGACGTTGAACTTTCCTGCGAGGTCTGTCATATTGTCCTCTGACATCTGCAGCACATCAGCATTTTGAACGCTGTCAGGATCTTGGGCAGTGCTGGACGATTTGCTGAGTGCTGTTCGTATGCACTAAATTTTAATAATGAAACCATCTCGCAGTCCTGCCTTCCCACACAGCTCTTGAGTGTCGTCTTAATTCTTAATCTGGCTGCCTCGTCTTTCTTGACGGTATGTTCTAAGTAGCGTTGAAAGAGGGGTTGTTCTTTTTCTGCATCAGATTTCTGCCATGTCAGATCTGTAGTTTGAAATTCTTGGAAACCCGGACATCGCGTGGTTGCCGTTAATCGCCAGATGAAGTCGCCACAATGTGGCAAGAGATCTCTCAGAGCACACATTTTCACAGTAGTCGTCAACCCATTTCTCATCCTTGCCCTGCCTTGTGCATGGCTTGAAAGCCGTCGTTGACTTGTTAACGTTTTTATTCAGGTCCATCAGGAGCTTAGACGCGCTACTCTTCCTGGCCTTTTGATACACACACTGACAGCGTACCTCTTTTCCAACCATGCCCGTCCACCCTCTTCATCTCATCACAGCGGCTGAGTCGATTCTTTTCTATGTCTGTGGGTGGGGCATTTAATTTGTGATGGCATCCTGTCATGTACTGTCATACTGGAAAGTATTTATTTTATTTGTCTTTTTCTGCTCTTCTTAACCAAGACAACACAAGGCAGGTTGTCGCTATCAAAGTACCCGTGTGTACTCAATCTACAAACAGTAGCGATGGTGGGTGACACTAGAGCGAAGTGAATCACACTGTCAGTCGCCTGGCCAGTCTAGTGACTTGTCCGTCTTTCAGACATATCATTTCAGCGGATACCTGGGCATCCTCCAGATTTTTCTCCATCGTATTGGTGATCTTCTTCTTCTTCTTCTTGGCGTTCACCAGTTGTACACTCTGGCGGAAAGTTCTGGTTGCTCGTCCACTACTGAACTGCAGTCCTGCTCCAAAACCTGAGTGTTGCATGTGCATCAGTTTTACAGATCTCATTCTCTTGAATACAGACTATTGGTTCCTTGACACTCCGGCAGATGCACTCCGACTTCAAAGGAAGCTCCCCAATTAGTCGACTCTTACGACATGTTTTCCCCACAATGGGACCCCGGAACCCACACGGGGGAGGTATTGGTGATAATATTGCCCCACTGGCTGTCTCTGGCGTTGATATATATGGGAGCTCTAAACCCTGTTACGTCGAGGATGGCGGTTGAGGTTGAACTCAAGTCTCCAAGAAATACCCTTTAGACGTACATCTCTGATAGGCTCTGACAGCAGAAGCCCAATTCCTGGCTTTCTCGTGACGGAGCTGTTTAAAAACCAACAGTAAAGGGAAGAAAGCAGAACTCCGGCGCTATGACCTGATGCTTAGGGTAGAAAAGGATAATCAGCAGGCAAGTGCAACTTATCTAAGAGAAGGACAACTGTTACCTCAAACTTCTACTGGCCTGCGGCAATAACTTGACAGGAAACAGCGCTTCGAGAGTAAATCCTGAAGAAATTTCCGGAGCTGGAATTCCTAAGACAGCTTAACGGTGATTACAATGGTGCTTCAGTAATTCTTTTCGTACGTCTTTAGTACCAGTCTGTGTAAACTTGTATCAATTCCTTAGAACCCTGGCAACGCATAGCGTGGGTACCTGCTAATTGGGCAACAATCTGAACTCTGGGGGGGGGGGGGGGGGGGGGGGGGGGGGGGGGGTCTCCGTAGCGAAGCCGTTTTCCTCGTGCTCTGAAGTCGAAGGTTCGCTCCACGGCCGCGCCCTTTAGTTCAAGAGTGTAATTTTTACAGAAATACCTGGGGGTCGTCGCCAGAGCCACCGAGATTGTGCTTTGTGCGATGATCTCGGCAGAAGTCTAGCCGTTCAGCGGAGACAGTCCGAGTCATATAGGATAAAATCAGGTGCAATAAAGTCGATCCTCTCGATTTTAACATCTACACACCTACAGTACACATGCAAATACATGTAAGTAGCTAAAAGGAAAGGAGATTTTGAATTACTGGGAGAAACGGGGAAAAGGTGTGCGGGGAGAGAGAGAGAGAGAGAGAGAGAGAGAGAGAGAGAGAGATGGTGGAGGAAGGAAGAGAGAGACATCGTCTACCTATCTAAGGTCATAGAGGCAGGCGAACACGAGATGTGACAGGGTCAGCCTGCAGCCTATTCACATTTCCTGCTCACTTGCTTCTTTGTCACAACTCGACTACAGCCCCAGTTTTGTGGATTGTAAAACCATTGATGACAAAAGCTCAGTATTACATATCATCATCACCGGGCACCAGAACGTCGTTCTCATCACGGCATGCATACTATTAAGTTCGGCCTCTCGCCAACTCTCCCGTCTTGTGCGCTTACCTGCCCTACGTGTCACGTATATCCTCTGCTCATATTCTTGCTGCATGGCCCCTGCCCTTCTTCTCTGTATGATAGGTTCGAGAACGACAAAGACTGCTGTTCAGCAACTTGACGATTTTGGTTTTTTTTGGCGGATACTCTGGTTTACAAACGCGGAAAAGTCTGGCCACTGTGTATGAAAAGGCCAGCTCACTCGTTATTGTGGGCCTTTTGACTTCCAGACGCACCCTGTAGAGACCTGTCCAGCTGTTGTGGCCCTGCACATTGGGCTAGCCAGCATGGGTATGGGAGACTGCAGGGGAAGGCCGGTTGTCTGACTGATTTCTCCGGCTGGTCTCATGGTACGTTTCATTTGGTTAGGTGGTGTTAGATCTGATTTCCATTGTATATCCTCGCTAGGAGATAGTTTGGTGGCAGGTCGCTAGAAGTGATTTGTTGGCATATTGAAGCTTAACGTACATGTTAAATATGTTTCGGTTTTTGCCATTGTTGAGGTAATCTCGCTGAGCGTATGGTGCCATTATCATATTTCCTTGTTAGCTGGAGATGATTAGCACTTTAGATTCTGGTTGAGCACGTTGGTTGTTGTTTATGTATTATTTGTGATTTGATTTGATTTGATTTAGGAACCGATATCACAGCACTCGGGGCATTCCCATAAACGCTCCGTCCCCATTTTCAGCAGCAAGCAAAAAGTTCCGATACGAATGGTGCTAGTAGCATTCTGATTGAAGCTCCGTCTTGCCCTTCCTCTGAGCCTCTAGCATCTGCCAGAACCTCTCGTCACTCCCCCCTGCATCAATCTCACCAGACTGTGGTGATCCATCTGCTCCTCCGAATTGTACAAGCTCTCCCACAAGGCACTAACCACGTCTGCCTCATCATGTTTCAGTATTCCACCAAGTTGTGCAGAGCCAGCCAGTCTGTCCGCCTGTTCATTTCCCAACACACCGGCGCACCCCAGTGAAAAAATCCAGACAATACTCCTCACCCGTGTCCTCCACAGCGAAGCCTGCCACTCTGAACGAAGCATACATATTCTGATCTTCCTCAGCATGCTTTCTGAGTCAGTTACAATCACGATGTGTGTGTGTGTGTGTGTGTGTGTCGTGTTCTCTGGCCAGCGGAAAGCTGCAGTGACCGCCTCCACCTCCATTCTTAAGCTGGATGTTGTGGTATCATATGCTAGGCTCACCTGTACCAAACGTCGACCATTACTTTTGCTAAGAGGCCCCTAGCACTTCTTTTGCCTCTTGACACTGAACCGTCTGTGTAACTGATCAAATCCTATGAGCGAGCATTATCTTGAATTAATTGCTGAATTTCCACCTCCGTGGTACCTGCTGGCCAGTCTCTGCACTCCCGGCTCAGCGTGATTATGACTCTACACACGTCTGACTGTTCAGGTGGCACTTTGACCCACTCCTCTCCTCGCCTAATGTTCTCAAGGATGCAAACCTGTCTGATTGTGTCTTCTGTCTGAGCCATCCATGACCTCCATCTTATCAGCCTCTGACCCTTAACTGCACCCAGAGCTTCATGCAAAGGGTGGTCTGTGTCTACAGCTACCCTGAGATATGAGTTCGCCTGCAGCTGTATTATTTGTGAAGTATACGTTAATTCTGTGTTCAGTTCAGTAAAATAAACAGATGTTTAATGTGATGATTATAATTCATTTGCTTGATTTAATTTAGCATCTGTAGTCCGTGCACGTGGTTCGTCTATATGTGTGTAGCCATGTATTTAGGTTGTTATCATGTAACTCACGATACCGATATTCTTTGTTTGGGTCTTAGTGAAATATTCTAGGATCTCTGCGCAGAAAAATACCTGTCTTTTCTTTACTTTCCTTTTTTTTTTTTTTTTTTTTTTGCTGTTTAGCGGGAAACTATTACTTTTGTTCTAATCACAATTTTCTTTTATCTCAACTACTTCTGTGTTTTTTTCTTCTCTTTCTTCCCGCTAGCACATTTAGTATCATGCTTTTTGTTGTTATTCTTTTCAATCTGCAATGGTGATTGATATGGCCAAAACATTTCAAGTTTCCATATGATGTTTGCTAGCCTATCTTCCATGACGTTCACATTTTTTTTTTAGATGTTAGTATTTCTTTTCTTCTTGGTCCATGGTATTCCGAGAATCTTTCTATAGCATGCCAATTCAAAAGCCCCTATTTTCTTCCTTAATGACTGTGAGATAGTCCACAAGTCACCTCCATATGTAGGAAAGATGCCTGCTTTTAAAGTATTGACCTTGATTTTCTTGCTTGTGCTTAATCATAGATTTTAAATGCTGTTTGTCTCTGCATTGTTATGTTCATCCTCCTCTTAATTTCTGTTGAACAGTCTCTTTTGCAGGTCTTTATGGGAACTACATATATTTAAATGTTTGCCACATTTTCAATTTCTTCATCATTTATTGTTATTTTTAAGCTCTATATTACAAAAGCTTACAGAAGCGAGTCTCAGGCTTCAGAAATGAGCTATCTGAGAAAAGTGGTCCATAAGAAGGTGCAGAGTACACAACGAGACAAAACGTCATGACCTCAAAACACGGGCCTTAGAAACTTGAATAGATCAGTCACAAACAATTATGATGGTCTGGACATGTATGTAGAACAGGAGAGAATCCGCTACCACAGCGGGCATGGGAGGCCAAGAATCAGGAAACTAGACCACTAGAGCCACGCAGGGTTCGGAAGATAACATCCTGCAGTCACCGACTGAGAGAGGACTGGCATGGAACAAAGCCCCCAAAACGACAACTGCTGATAGAGAGTCGGGCAAACCTCTACACCCTAGGGCAGAAGAGGATTGACTAAGCAAGTAAGTAAGTAAGATCATGGCAACATATCTTGTCACTACAAAGACACAACGAAAATTATTGCTGAAACAACTTAATACCTCATCACTGCAACAATACAACATACATTATCATTGCAAAGATCCAAATTATCCTATCACTTCAAAGACTCAACATATCTCATCACTGCTACAGTTTAATGTATCATTGCAAAGATATAATATACTTTACCATTGCAAGGATGCAATGTGGATTAGCGTGCAAAACACAATGCAGTGCAGACCTGACAATAACTAAGCAGGGAACCAATAAATATTTCTTCTAATCAGAAATTCCTCTTATCCAGATAAGAAATTAAGCAAGATCAACTGCCAGAGAGTAACACATTGTTCTTCACAACAGAATTTTGCCACATAAGCGATAACCTAAAACGGTCTGCACTGTATTCTTTATCCTTGCAAAGATATAAAATATTGTATCGCTGCAAAGACTGAACACCTTAATCAAAACTTACCACCACAGCAAGACAGTTCACTTATCATTGCAAAGATACAACACATCTTTTTGCAAAGATGAAACATGTCTCATCATTGTAATTTACATAAATTAACAGAGGGGGAAACCTTGAGGCTGAATAAATATTATATTTAAAATGAACAAACAGGCAATGTATTGATAAGCACTCATAGAAAAAGCAGAAAGAGAGAAGGATTTTTTAGGCCGTCTAGAATGTCCTCCTATCTTTCTACTTCCTTCTATGAGCGCTTATGATTGTAAAGGTACAACATGCAGTATGATTGCAATGGCACAACAGATCTTAACACTCCAAGGACACAATACACCTTTTTCCTGCAAATACAACATACTTTATTCCAAAAGACACACCATACACCTTTCTGATTATGCAGTAAAGCCTTGTTAACATAAACTCGCTTAAGAAGAACAGTTATTATGAACTCATTTAAGAACACTGTTAACATGAACTTGCTTAAGAAAAACACTATTAACATGAACTCGCTCAAGAACACCGTTAACATGAAGTCGCTAAAGAACACTGTTAACATGAACTTGTTCAAGAACACTGTTAACATGAACTCATTTAAGAACACTGTCAACATGAGCTCATTTAAGAATAACACTGTTAACATGAACTCACTTAAGGAGAATACTGCTAACAGAAACTTGCTCAAGAACACTGTTAACATGAACTTGCTCAAGAGAACTGTTAACATGAACTTGCTCAAGAACGCTGTTAACAGGAACAGATTTTTGGCCCCAACCCGGTTGTATTTTTTATCACTCCCTAGTAAGCACGCATTTTCTTTAACAAAAACTCAATCTTTTGGTCCCTTGGAATTTGTGTCAACGATTCCCTATGTGGGTTCTGGGACCCCTTGCTGGGAAGAGAGAGGAAAAAACCCCAGGGCCACTGCCTCCCCAACAAGCACGTTGTACAAGGCCACTAATTAGGTAAGTTTGTTCTGAAGTCAGAGTGCATCTGTCTGAGAGGCAAGGAACCAACAGTCTGCATAAAAATCGGCCAAATCTGTAAAACAGCTGTGCA
This sequence comes from Candidula unifasciata, assembly GCA_905116865.2. Taxonomy (NCBI): domain Eukaryota; kingdom Metazoa; phylum Mollusca; class Gastropoda; order Stylommatophora; family Geomitridae; genus Candidula; species Candidula unifasciata. The sequence continues at coordinate 391,033 of CAJHNH020008432.1, read as the reverse complement.
GGTAAAACTCAAGTTGTGGAACAAGACCAAAGTCCAGAAACAACCAGAACTTGATGCCTGGGTGTAAAGCTGGTGAACACTATGAAGAAGAAGAAGAAGAAGAAGTGTTAACAAAGCTTCACTGTACACAGTTTTAATTATAAAGAAATTATGCTCCTGTGATCAACATGACATGCGATTTAGCAAGGAGGAAGTATCTATCTATTTATCTGTAGGCATTCTGCTGAGAATCCATCGACCCGGCTGCTTCGAAATACCATCTAAGTGATTTTGTGTAGTATTGTTTGATTTGTATATGCTGATGAAGGCTCCTTAGCCGCAACGTTCACGTTTCGTTTGTATGTGATATATTGTGGAGCTTGCTAATATACCTTTCGTTCGGTTTTATATATTTTCTTAAAGTTTGCAGATGACATCGTTGGATTTGACGAGAAATAACACGAGCTAGTCGAACTCGTAAACCTACTTGATGAAACTGATCAAATACATTGTCGATATCGACGCAAACATGTCTGCTAACAAACTGCTTGCAGTAGGAATCGAACGATTTATTTCTGAATCAAAAGCCGCATTCAAAAATCCCTACGCCAACTTTAAAGGTCACAAAACACTAAAGTGGCCTATTTTGTTTTCCAACAGGCAGCTTAAAAGTCTTGCGAAATAGCTCGTCGAAAGTCTGCTTGTAGTTGGAGCTCATCCTGTAGTAGAGGAAAATGTTGACGCTGGAGTTGACAGCTTGAAACACGAAAGCAAATGACCACACTACTATAGCTACGTTCATATACCTTCCTGACACCATTAACCCATTCTCAATAAAAGTTGCCATTGCAATTATTGAACCTGGGGTGTAGCAGACGATAAGAACGCTGGCAATGACAGCGACCATTTTGACCGTCTTCTTGTCGCGGCTGGACATGACTCCCTCTCGGTCATACCTGGCCTGTTTGTGCCATTTCGCGCTTTGTCGAAGTTTTATTACAAGAATAACAGTCCACACAATTACACCCGCAAATGAAGATATACCAGTAAACGAAGATATGGCGTAGGAGAGACCAAGCATTGCAGGTCTGTCTCGTGTATAAATCATTGCCAGAAAAGTGGCGTTTCTCTCTGGGATGAACTTGTATCCCAGATAAGATGTTGCCAGTTCAGGTATAAGTGTAAGAAGATTGATTGTATAAATAAGACAGATTACAACAATAGCTCGTCGCGGTGTAATAATTTGTTTGATTTTCAGGGGAGATATTATAGAGAGGCACCTCTCGGCCGTGATAAATATGGTAATATAACTTGTGATTCGTCCAAAGACAACATGTGGCCACGCCCCTGGGAGGTACATCAAATCTTCTGGCAGAAATGCAAGCCCTGTTATTATTATGAACGGGTTGAGACACGAACAGACCCATAGCATCGTCGCGAGGCTGAAGAGATCAGAAATAGCCAAACCAAAGAAGCTAATGTTTACAGTATTTGTGAAGCCTTGCCTGAAAAAGACGATGATGTTAATAACGTTGGCGACGACACCAAATACCCCTATGCTTCCACAAAGAATAATATAATTACAGATCTCAAATATGTGCATCTGATGGCAACTCAAAACATCCACCCTAGGATTACAACCAAGAACATGTTGGAAATGATTTTCGGTGGATGAACAATTGCACGGGGATTCCATGGAAAGACGTCGCCTGAGTCAAACCGGTTACACCACGGAAAATCTGATGCAGTGAAAGTGCCCTCTACCAAAACACAACATATGAAATAAAATTCACGCATGTTTGAAAATAATATACACGCCTGTAGACTTCATCTCTCAATCACACATGGCGAATAGCTACGAGTCGTTTATATTATTAATATCAGAAGCAACTGGACGTAAGGTTAAGAAAGTTGGGTTCTCCTTCGAAGGCCCAGATTGAAGTCTCCAGTCCTCTTCTTCTTTGATCTGTCTTTCACAATACTTATATCAGGAGACCGGTAGCCTTTATGAGAGCTATCGTGCTGTCCAAAATTCCCTGTGTACCATTCAGCTTTGTCTTCGTTGAGGTTGGAACAGGCCAGACTGCGTCTATGTTGGCAGCATAGAGTTGACAGTACTTGAGCACATACTCAGCATTTTCTAGTGCTTATTTGCAGGGCAACCCGGTAAGAAATCCCCAGTAAAGTCATAGATGTATTCAGTCTGAGTCAAAAGTAAAACCCTAACCTGCGCAGCCGGTGACGACAGCACTTATTGTGTGGCCCTAAATCCTTACACTCAAAGAACCTTTGCCTATTCCCGCAAACAATACGGTGAATACAGTCAGCAATCACCTGTTTTATCAGTTTGACGCTCTCTGTCTCTGAACGATCAACCTGGTATCCCTGTGCAGGCTGGTGAACCAGCTGGGGTGTAACCTATAAGTGCCGAAAATTGTGATTTCACTAAGGGCACAAGACATTTGATTTATTAACGAGAAGGGGAGTGATCAGACTGTTACACTGATAGCGCTATTGGGGAGAAGGAGGTCGGAACACGTATGGACCTGTCCGCCAGTTCTGTGATTGATGACAGTTCTCACTAATCACTAACCGTCTAGAGCGTTGTTGACAATGTATTTGAAATCCCGGTACACAGACCTAGATGCATATTATTATAGTTACAGATTTTTAAAAACAAGCGGGCATCTGTTATCTTACTGTACCAACCGGAATCATATAATTATAAAACGTCACAAAACGGTTTGTTATTTTTCACGATAATAACACGAAATTGACGCTGTCTAAAAGATAGATCTGGGTAGATACAAATTACAACTGCACCGGGTGCTCGGTACACGATCTGTTGTGAAATGAGTTGCATACGACAGTTGTCTGACCGTTCGCGGTGCTACTATAAGACTACATCTACAAAGACACTCCCTGATGATCTTCGTAGCTCCTGTGCCAGGTAAGTTTCGTACTTTTTAGGACGAAATTTTTTGTCATTTGAAGCCCTACTCTGGCTTTTGCCAGGGGCCGCAATATAGGCTGGCCATATATATGGCCAAATGTCTGAACGCGGTTTCTGGGACCTCTCCACAGCGATCCTCATCCGCATGGTGGCACTTTGTGTCAATCGGGTGTTTATCGCTTGTGTGATGTCCTGGTGGGGTAGAAAGTCAGTCAGTCAGACACTCCCTGAAGCTGACTGTGACACTGATCACAAACTTCTTGTTGCGGAGTTTAAAATCAAACTTTAAAAAGTGTTGGAAGGGTTCTAAGCCAATACGTTTGGATTTAAGTAATTTAACAAATGATTGCAGTATTGAGGTTAAAACAAGTTTGAGGCACTAATGGCAGTGCAGGAGGATATGACACCTGATGAGTTGGCTGATGAAACAAGAAACATCATCATCACAACTGCTCAGAACATGATAACTAAAAAACGACACAAGACACAGATTTACATTACAGAAAAAAACTTTCAATCTGATAGAAGAAAAAAGACATTTAAAGCAAGTAGGGACAGAAACAAATTGCCATACATATGAACTACACGAAAGAAATCAGAGGAGCTATCAGAGGAGATTAAAAAAAACAGTTTATTATAAAAACCTGTAATATAATTGAACAACTCCAGATGCAAGGAACAGACAGAGACATGTTTAAAGAAATTAAAAGATTGAAAGGGTATTTCAGGCCTTCTTTTCATGTAACAAGTGATAAAAACGGTAACACATTAACGGAAACCAAAGACATAATAGAAAGATGGAAGGAATACTGTAGAGAAATATATGAGGATGTGACAAGTAATTAAAAAACAACTTGTGAAAGTTATATAAAAAAGAACCAGAGCCTTTACTGGATGAGGTACGATAAGCAATACACAGCCTGAAGAAACGAAAGTCACCAGGTTGCGACGAAATACCAGCAGAACTAATTCTAGCAGGAGGAGAAACCAGCGTCCGAATCTAAAATGCACTGAGCTCGAAGATCTGGAACAAGGGCATTTGGCCTAAAGCATGGACAAGAACAATCTATATCCCTCTCCCAAAGAAAGGAAATCTGAAACTATGCTCCAACTACCGTACCGTGGCATTATTAAAAATCCTCCTACGAATGAGTATGAAGAGGATTGAAATGAAATTACAATATGACCTAGATTAAGCACAAGCGGGATTCAGATAGGGTAGAGGAGCTAGGGATCACATCTTTAATATGAGAATTATTTTTTTGAAAAATGCAGAGAATAGAACGTAGATCTTCATGCTTGTTTTATTGATTATAGCAAGGCATTTTATTGTGTCCAACGCCACAAACTGTTGACTATTATGAAAAGTATAGGGTTTCCAGCGCATTAAGTGCATTTATTTGAAAATCTTTATCATGAACAACAAGCAGCCATCAGAGCAGCTGGTGAAACATCTGACTGGTTCGAGGTGTAAAAGGGGGTGAGGCAGGGGTGCATTCTCTCACCATACCTATTCAATATATACGCAGAAAATATACTGAGAAATGTCAAAAATGACCAGACTTGTGACAGTTATCCTCAAAATTGGTGGCAAACCTATTCCGGAACTTCGATAGGAAGATGACACAGTCCTCCTTTCGAACAGCGTAAAGGGAATAGCAAATTTAATATTGTCAGTCCAAAAGCACAGTGAAGATCAAAATCTGTTCTTGAATTTAAGGAGACCCGGGCTGAAATCAGTCACACAGTTCATTGAAGAGAAGCAGATGAGGTAGTCTCGCCATCTGATGAAAGTGCCCTGGTTCCTGGTACCAACGGCCTCAGAGAGGCACACTGAAGTAATATAAAGAACAGAGCGCAACAGGAAGACCCCGCAAAACATGGAACAATGGCATCAAGAACAGCCTTTAAGAAACGGAGATTACCTGTCGTAGCACCGAAAGAGCATACAGAGTAAACCCTCCCCCCCCCCCCCCCTCCAACCTCCCCCTCCCTCCCACCTACCTTTTTTGCAACACGTAAGTGAAGGAAATGAAAAAGAAAAAGCAGTGGATACAAAATATAACAGTCAGGAGTCCATAAAATATACGTGGCTGTAGGACAAATAATATAAGTTCCTGGTTATTATTTTAGTTCACTGGCTGTCAGTGTGAAAACTATATGTCTTCTAAGACACATCATATATTCTGAAAGAAAACGAAAATAATGTCCACAGATAAAATTGGCTGTCACCCAAAAATAACAATAAAGAAGAAATTGGAAATGTCACAAACTTGGGGACTGTTTGACAGAAATTAAAAGGAGGATGGCCTTGGCAATGCAAAGATTGAACAGCCTTAAAAGTCTATGTTAAGCACCAGCAAGGAGATCAAAATTAGAATTTTGATAGCATGCATCTTCCCTTCCGGATGTGAGTTGTGGACTTTCTCTTAGACTTTAAGAAAGAGTACAGGGGCTTTTGAGCCGAAATGCTATAGAAAGATTCTCAGAATATCTTGGTCAAAGAAGAGGAGAAATACTGACATCTTGAAAGATCTGAACATCAAGAAAGATTGGCTAATAAACAGCATCCTGTCTCGGAAGCTGAGTTTGGTCATATCAAGCGCCACGACTGATTGGAAAAAATTATAGCAGAAGGCATGGTACCAGGAAGGAGGGGCAGGGGCCGACCGACACGAAGATTGGCACAAGATGTAAGTGACTCCTTGAGTAGAAAGTACATGAGGCAGGAGAACTGGCGAGAGACTGAGTTTCTTTCAGGCAGACTGTGATGAGAGCGACGTTTTGCAAACGACTAACTATATGATGATGATGATGATGATGATGAAAAGTTGGTGATGTACTTCAATGAACTTTACCTAGCACTCATTTATGGTTGGGTCGAGAGAAAAAGGGCCAGCAACGTTCTGATTTGAACCCACTACTTTCAGATCCGCAAGCTAGTGTCTAGCCGCTACATTACGACGGCTACCCGAAAAGTCAGTAAAAGCCCTTTTTAAACCAGTGGCCATTTAAAGGTATTCAAAGTCCGACAATTAAGTTATGAGACTGATTTTGTTATGGCGAAAACAAAAATACCGTCTATGAAGCAAAGCATGAAATCTTAAGAGGCAACATTCATCTATGATTTAGCAACTTTTCATCGCTGCTCGATTAGCAGACAACAAACAAACCGCTATTTTGTTGACCAAGGCAGAGCTGCATTGTTACGCAATCAGCACGAAGCAAGAAGCTAACATTAAATTCTTTTTAAAACTCAGAAAAAGCGCAATTGAAACAGTTTAATTAATGAAACAAATTTATGGGGATAATTATCTCGTGCACACATTTTCACGTAGTATTTACAATTCAAATGTGGTGTGGAAATTATTACTAATGCACCTAGACCTGGACACCAAATTTCTGTTCGTAATGCCGAACTTATTGCAAAAGTAAGAGATCGGATACAAGAAGATCATTGTTTTACTGTGAGGGTGATGGCAAATTAATCTGGTGTTAGTAGACTATTCATAACACTTAGTGCAAGATTTTGGCAAGAAAAAAGTTGTTTGCCAGTTTGTACCAGATTCTTTGCCTGCTAACCAAAAACATCAGCGGGTTGATTACCCATGAGACATTATTAAAACAAGAGTTTTTGACCCAAAAACAAGTGTGTTTTTTCAATGTTCCACCCTATTCCCCAGATCTGTCTCCCTGTTATTATTTTCAATCCCAAAATTAAAGATACGATTAAAAGGACGCTTCTTTAACGATATTGATGACATCCAAAGGGCCGCAACATTGGCTTTAAGGGCCATAACAACAGAAGAACTACCGAGGTCATTCCAGTATTTGTTAAATCGGGACCGTCGGTATCGTGCCACTTGCTGTATCAATGCACAAGGGACTTAATTTGAATCAGATTTAGGTTATATCCTCAACTGTTGACTATTTTAATTGTTTTATAAAATTAGTCTCGTTACTTAATTGTACAACTGAAGACTAATCGGCTCTTTGTTGGTGATTTGATAAACACCCCGCCGAGCGCCTTTACCTTTTATAGCATTTGTTGGTAAGTATTTTAGAATATATTGACATTAAGAGTCAAAGTCACCTATCCATTGTTTAATCCACTTCCACCCGGTGCGGATTCTAGACCTTCAAGCCGTCATTATCTCCACTACACTGCCGCGGTTCCCAAAAAAATTTCTTCTTCCTGTCCACCAGTTTTGAACTATGGCGGGAAGTTCTGGTGGTGTGGTTCGTCCACTTCTGACCTTTGGTCTTGTCCCAGAACTTAAGCTTTGCATGCACATCCGTTTGACAGATCTTGCTGATTTATATTCAGACTGCTGGTTTCTTGCCTCTCAACCAGATGCACTCCGACTTTGAAGAAAATACAAAGTTTTACGGCATATTTCTTAGGTGGAGAGGGCGTCTTTTCTCCCCCCCCCCCCCCCTACCTCAATCCCCAGAATGGGGCCATGGAACCCACACGTGGACCAAGAATGAATTATGAGGTGCGGTTTACGAGCTGAGCTATCTTCAAAGTACCCCGGACATGTTCAGTTGCTCAGAATCCCCCAACATTTTTATCAGCCTCGCGCGGTTAATAGCGCCAAGCCTCTGCTGGTTAACAAGACTTCTTGTAGGCCCAGTGTGCCTCTCATGCTTGGATGTGTCCATCTTTACTCCCAGTTCTCATATTCTATGCGAGGATGTAGACAAAGTGCCCCCCAGAATTCTCAGTATTAAAAATGTCGGCGCAATCTACAGACCGGCGTCTGCAACTAAGGCATGCCCTGGGACGAAGAAGAAGGTAACTGCACGCATAGGGAAGTTTCGCAGCGATTCAATCCACTGCCCGTGTACAGAGCTAGCCTCAACCCATCAGATCATGCTCATGGAATCCCTCAGCACACACATACACACACATGGGACTAGTCTTGAGATTAAGCTACATGAGAGCTTGTGTCACCGCCATCACCTCCATCGTTGTACTTCTGGTAGTCATAGAGAAAGCATCGCTGGCTTCCAGGACTGTTCTGCCTGCATAGCGAGGGTGACTGACATGAATTCTTGTGTCCCGTCTGTCCAGATCAGTGGCTCTCAACCTTCCTATTGCCGCGACCCTTTGATACAGTTCCCTCATGTTGTGGCGACCTCTAAACAATTATTTTCCTTCATAACTTCAATGAATATGTGGTTTCCGATGGTCTTAGACGATCTCTGTGAAAGGATTGTTAGACCCCTAAAAAGATCGCAACCCGCATGTTGAGAACCGCTGGTGTAGATCAACACATCTGCCTCATCTGAACTGTCATTGATAAGCACGTGGACTTCGGCGCTGATAGCAGTATGCTTCTGCTCCCGACAACTCCCATCATGCCTGATGACACAGAAGAAGGTGCGACTGAGCGCTTTAGGCACAGGTACCCATTCTTCTCCTGGTGGATATTTGGAAGACTACAGACCTGCTTGATATCATCATTTGCCCGACCCATCCATGATAATCTCCCTTTTAGTCTGTTGCTCTTTTGTCTTGGTTTCAGATCTGAGCTTAACTTCGGGTATGCACGAGCCCTCCAAATCTTGATCCTGTAGTTCATGGTGGGAAAGTCAAGACAGATTTTCATAGCTACACAAGAAGTGACTCTTGTGCACCCTAGAATTATATGCATCGCTTCGTTTTGCGCCCTTTCCAGTCATTCAGCCTAAACATGGCTGACAGTGAGAATGGCTAAGTACATTCGATAAGAGAAAGAATCAGTACATAGTACAGAAGCGAAAACATTATCTGCTCAATATTGTCTGTGGCCAAGACCATCATTGCTGACAGGTCCTTTTGTGACAAAACATGTTTAATATGTTCTTTGGAAGACAACCCTCAATCCGTGATGTGTCATCGGTAAATAAACAGAGCGGGGGGGAGGGGGGCATTTGAGGCCGTTAAATATTATAAATTAATCAAGTAACAGAAAGTATTGTGAACGGCACTCATAGAAAGAAGTAGAAAGATAGAAGAACACACTAGACAACATAAAAATCGAAAGCTATAGTTACCATGCCGGGAATTGAACCTGTCACCTCCAGACGGAGTCTGCGCCTCGCCATGAAAACAAGTGCACTAAGATACATGGTCAACTAGGCACCCCCTATGGGCTTTTGTGTCATCGGGTTTATTCTTGTCAAAGCCTCGTCACTGCTTTCCACTGTGGTTTGTCTGCCCTTGACTTCATGTTTATTCGTGGAGAACTGCGTTACTGGGGCTTTGAAGGGTTTATACGTGCATTAGAATCTACACACCAGGAAAGATCGATCAAAGTCGTTCTGCATTGCAATGGCAAACTCCATACCTTCTTTTCCATGTCGATTCACCAAGAAAGCAAAGTAAAGAAAAGGATCCTTTTCTACCCCTTCAGGAGTACTTGGCATATAGGGCTAGGCCTATATTTTATAAACCATAGGCATTCGGTGGGTGATGTGGTCAACATCACGCCGGCAGCCTTTACATCCCAGGACTACATCTGGTAACCACTCAAGGCTGGGTCGACCTGGAAACCAAGGTAATTTTTTGAAAAAAGTCCGACTCCCTCAAGTCCGAAACTACCACCCTCCGATCCGATACACCAAGATGACAGAGTCCTGCTACTCCCATGCAAGTGCTGCTCATTTATCAGCATTGTGTACAAAATAAATAGAAGCAGAGGCAGCAGAGAACCCTGAGGAAATCCTGGACAGGTGGTTATTGGTTTTGAGGACCAACAGCCACACATGAGTATCAGCCGTCTTTGGAACAGGGACGCGGCTAGCCAACGGGGTATGAAGGTGTCACGAAACGATCTCAGTGGTTCCAGAAGTTTGTACTTGTAATAAGTTCTTCTGGTTATTGAGAGACAGGATTATATTTACTCTGCCCTTTACTCTAATATAACTTTAAACATTATTGATTTAAATGTTTCCAGTCCTTAGTCCAGACAAAGCGACTGAGCCTTGGGTAATGTTACGCAATTTTACACCGGGGCTAGAGTATTTCCTTTCACCAGCCCACGTCATAAATGTTATCTCCTAACCAGTCTGTAAGGGCCGGCAAAAGGGAAACTTAGTTTCACACCTGAGATTAGCTCCCCTGAACCCGACCGTAGTGTCATAAAGGTTACCTAACACAGACTGAGTGGGGCTCCTTTGAACAGACTAGATCAGGGAAATTGAGTGGACTCTAGACATTGTGGCGACGAGAGGTTGAAGTTTAACACGTCAGTGTAATTCTCAAGAGAACAGGTGTTTGCCAATTAAGTTGTCCAAGCACTGGTCAAGGCCATTCACCTTGAGTGACAGGCCACTTGTTAGCTAATTTGATCTGATAGGTACCTCAGAGGCGTGGCTTAAGTCATCCCCTGGAGGGTTGGGTAGAACCGAGTAAAGGGGGGAGTTTAATTTGGACAATAGATTGATACTTATACTGCGAGCATTGTAGATTTACCCGATAGTGCCGCCAGCAGGCCACAGACTCAGACCTACCGTAGAAAAGTATTTTCTCACTGGTTGAGTCGTGTTTGGCAATGGCTGGAAAGTTCTCAGCGCCCATGTGACGATCAGTCCATGAAGGAGACTACATTGTGTTAGACTCGGCCAGCTGGAAACGAGGTGGGGATGAAGTGGAGACTAAGCTGAAACAGGCAGAAAACAAGCAGGGAAGAAGCTGGAAGAGGAGGAAGAGCTTGGCAGTGCTCACGGCTGTCAGGGGTTCTATGATAACTAAGTTATGTCATAAATTGTTCATACGTTATCACCTTCATCACACCATTCTAATCCCAGGTGCGGTTTTCTCGCTGAAGCATCTCATCACTATCATAACATTAACCAGTCACTGTTTGTGTAAACACAACAAACTGGGAAATATTATTTAAATGATTGTTAGTAAATAAAGCTGTATGTCAAGTTTTATACTACATCGTTTGTAAAATTCCAAGTGTATTCAGTCTTACATGTTTAACTAAACTGATAGATAGAATTACATTTGGTGGTTGCTCAAATAATATAATAATTATTTAATTATTAAACAATACTACCGGGAGAAGGTGAGACGGGGGAATCATTTGCCCTGTCTAATAATTCATTCAGTATAATGCTATAGACATCTAAAATCCCTTTCCTTCTCTTGTGGGTACCAAGTGCAGCTAATGTTAATGTACTTAATGAGCCAATATGGCTGATTTCTTGGATATCCAGGACTTTGTCTGAGAGCAACATAGCTCAGATTTTAGTTCCGGTAATCTGGTGGAGGAAATGTGTTGAGAGGAAAATCCCTACTCAACTTATAAAACATAAACACACCGCGTCACGACAGAAGGAAGGCAATCCCAGTCTGAGAAGTGTGCACCAAGTAGCCAAACGGTACTCTGTTGTACGCAGCCTCTAAATCTAGTGCAGTTGCATATTTCTCTCCTCTCATTTGAAAACCTTCGGACTTCACACGCGAAAACGTCTGTGTTGAGCCATGTCTCTGCGACTCCTGTATCCTCAAAGTGTTGATGTTACCTTCCATACTTTACAAGTCATGTGCGAGACTACGTGTTACAGTTGTCTCCAGAAGCCTTTCTGTAATAGTTCTGCATGGTAATAATTCTGTAGCAACTGATCTTCGAATGGTTTTGGCAGCCGTAGTGGGTAGCTATGTAGCCACTCCTCTTTGATCTGACCACTCTTTGTGCTAACGTTAAACTTTCCTACGAGGTGTCATATCGTTTTCTGACATCTGCAGCACACCAGCATATTGGACTCTGTCAGGATCTTGGACAGTGCTGGACGATTTGTTGAGTGCTGTTCGTGTGGCCTAAATTTTAATAATGAAACCATCTCGCAGTCCTGCCTTCCCACACAGCTCTTGAGTGTCGTCTTAATTCTTAATCTGGCTGCCTCGTCTTTCTTGGCGGTATGTTCTAAGTAGCGTTGAAAGAGGCTTGTCCTTTATCTGCATCAGATTTCTGCCATGTCAGATCTGTAGATTAAAATTCCTGAATAATCCGGACATCACGTGGTGCCGTTAATCGCCAGATAAAGTGGCTAAAAGTTGGCAAAAGACCCTTTAGAGCACACCTTTTTACACTAGACGACACATTTCTGATCCTTGCCCTGCCTTGCGCATGGCTTGAAAGTCATTTGTGTCTTTAGTTTTTCATCCCGGTCTATCAGGAGCTTAAACGCGCTACTCTTCCTGGCCTTTTGATACACCCTGACAGCTTACCTCTTTTCCAACTATGCCCTTATAACCTCTTCATCTCATCATGATGGCTGTGTTAATTGTTTCCATTTAATTTGTGACGGCATCCTGCCCTGTACGCTCATACTGGAAAGTACTGTATTCCTCCGACTGCTTTTCTCAATTAAGACAACACAAGACAGGTGGTCGCTATCATGGTACCCCTGTGTACTCAATCTACAAACAGGAGCGATTGTGGGTGACACTAGAGCGAAGTGAATCACACTTACAGTCGCCTGGCCAATGTAGTGACGTATCCGTCGTTCAGACATACCAGTTCAGCAGATACCAGGGCATCCTCCAGATTTTTCTCCATGGTATCGGTGATGACATTCCCCCATTTCCTGTGTCTGCTATTGAAGTCTCGAGGGAAAAACGATGTTTACTTCCTCGGGTGCAAACAAACACTGCCACTAGTCGCTCTTCCCATTACAGGCGTCAACATTGATGATCGTGAACTGGGTGGGGGCCAGCACACTGACTGCCTGTACCTGCAGGACGTCACGGTTCCATTCAGACACACCAACCTCGGACTCTACTATGCTGTCGGGAACCAGAATGACCTGTACGAGATGCCGCCGACGGTAGAAGCACTGAACGCCCACAGCGTTAACTATCTCGTCGCCTAGACGTGTTTCCTGCAAGATTACGATGTCGCTGCCGTAAAGCATTTTTTTTTAAAATGGGTCGCAACAGCTCAATATTAAACGCCAACGTATTTTAGGCTGAAATACGGCGTATGACAAATTGCAAATTTAAATTCATTAGGAGGTATTTATTTATAATATAATAATAACCAAACTAGTTCGAGTGTGTAAAAATAAAAAGCTTCTGTGGCCCAAAAGTTGAAGAAAAGACGATGGCGTTGCACAGAAAACACGCTGAGAAAACTTAAGAACAATGTAACCAAAATGTCTTTGGAACCCACAGGGGCATAGAAATAAAGGAAGACCCCACAAAGTACAAGAAGAGAGCTAGAGAGTTAACTTAAAATCTTCTTCTTCTTCTTTGTCGATCCTTCTGTCAGAAAACTTATATCAGGAGGCCGGTAGCCTTTATGAAAGCTTCGTGCAGTCCATATCCTCTCGTGTACCATACAGTTTTGTCTTCATTGTGGCTGGGATAGGCCAGATTGCGTCTCTGTTGTCAGCATACAGTTGACAGTGTTGGAGCACATGCTCAGCATTTTCGGGTGCCACGCTGCAGGGACATGTCTCAGTATTTCCTACACCGAAAATGTTGAACATATGTTGACGAAATCTGTTGTGCCCAGTCCTTAGTATGTATATAATACACTGTCCCTCTCTAGAGAGGCGAAGAAGCGAGTCTTGCGAAGAAAATCTGGTGTGGGTATCCAGCCACCTTTCTTGGATACTAGATTGTATTAATGTTTTCGTCTCTTGGTGGGTTAAGTCGCTATTTGGTTATACCATCTCACTTCCGCTTCTGGCCAATCTGTCCGCTATTTCATTGCCTTTCGAGCCACGGTGACCTGGAATCCACTGCAGTACAGATTGTTCTACTGAAGTGAATCAGCTGTTGCGTCAAGTGTACAAACTGAGTGTCTTTTGGGTTAACAATTACTTGTAGAACTGACAAAGCATCAGTCAGAAACACCACTCTGCTACAGTTGTTGTCCATTCAGGAAAGAACATGCTGCCAGAAGTGCTTCTGCCTCTGTTCTGTAATTGGAGGAATATGAAACTGTTGGTACAGCCTGGTTGATTTGTAAACCATTTGGGCATTCTATATATATATATATATATATAATGTGGAAAGGAGGTGGAATATATATATATATATATATATATATATATATATATATATATATATATATTCCACCTCCTCCGTCTCTTACTGCTCTCTTGGCTGAACCATCTGTATACACTCGAATCCAACTCTAGTGTGGGTAAAGTCTATTGATCTCTCCTTCTGTAGTTGATTTCATATCAGTGCTGCTCATTGATTATTTGGAGGAGATCCCTGTTACAGTGGTTCTGACTGTTGGCAGGCTAAGTTTCTGCAGTCGGCTGTGCATGGGTTGTTCTTTAAAGTGGTGGTATTTTGGAGAGCTGGGTGAGGAGCCTTGTGTCTCTCCTGTCTTCCAGATCATGAAGACCAGTAATTATTTACATGTCTGACATGTTCGTGGAGCGCATGGCACCCGTCATAATACGGAGGGCATGGTATTGGATCTTTGAGACTTTCAGAAAATTTGATTCAGCTGCTGTGCCCCAAGCAGCTATTGCATATTCTAGTGTTGGCCTCACATAGCCTGTATAGGTCCTCTTGAGGACACTGAGGTTTGCCCCCCAGTCTGTTCCAGGTAACTTCGTCATCGGTTGGGTTCTCTTGAGTCCTTTGCACTGTGTCTTTTCTATCTGTTTTCTTCACGTGAATCTTGGGTCAAAGGTTACTCCTAAATATGACAGTGAGTCATCATGTTTCAGTGCCTGGCTGTCAAATGTTAGTGAAACTTTCTGGGGTTTAGTAGAAACACTGAAAATGGTGTGTGTGGTTTTGGCCCCATTTACAGGCATGTACCAACTATTTAACCCCTTCTCTAGAGTTCCAAGGGATTCTTGAAGCCTTGTCTGTGCTTTTCCAGTGTCCTCCTCTGAACTCAGTAACGCCAGATCATCGGCATAAATAACAGCTTGAACTCCATTACAGGGGGTTGATTTTATGTCGTTTATGTAAACGAGGAAAATAATTGAGGACAGAACTTCGCCTTGTGGAACTTCATGCATCAAACTGAAACTTTTGAGGTGTGGTTAAATCGAAGGATGGAAGAAATGTCATGTCATGGCAACAAAAGAAAGCTACCATAAAAGTGTTTGTAAACCAACAGCAGAAGGGAAGAAAGCGGAACTCCGGCGCAATAAATTGATGCTTCGGGTAGAAATGAGGATAATCAGGAGGCAAGTTAACTCACATAAGAGAAGGACAACTCTTATCTCAAACTTTTACTTGCGTGTGGCAATAACCTAACAGGGGACAGCAATTCGGAAGTAAGGTTACTTGCGTATCCTTTACATGGCGTTGCAGAACCAACCCCAACAGCTCCTGGCTGTTGTGTGGTTTTTCTAGGCAAATTTACGTCCACTAGTTTGCCATTGCTGCTGGACGGTCGGCTTTCTTTATACCACTGTCGAAACCAACGCAAGGCACAGGGCCCGCAGCTGGGATCGAACCCGGCACTACAAAGCGTTCTCATCGACTTAGCCACAGAGCCGACTCGGAAGTAAATCCTGAAGAAAATTCCGGAGCTGGAATTAATACAGTGCTGCCTCGGCAAATCTGTGTACGTTGTCAGTACCCAGCTGTATAAACATTGATCGAATCCTTGGAACCCTGGCGACACACAGTGTGGGTACCTGCCGGCTGGGCAACAATCTGAACTCCGGGGTGGGGGGGGGGGGTGTCTCCATGGCGAAGCAGTTTGCCTCGCGCTCTAATGGTCGTGGGTTCGCTCCACGGCTGCGTCATTCAGTTCAAGATTGTAATTTTTACGAAGATCACTGGAGATCGTCGCCGGAGCCAGGGAGTTCGTGCTATATGCTATGATCTCGGCAGGCGGCTAGTCTTTATGCGTAGAGAGACCGAGCCGTGTGGGATAAAACCCGGTGCAATGAAGTCGATCCTCTCGATTTTAACATCTTCTACAATCTTACAGTATAAATGCAAATTAGCAGCTAAAATGAAAGATTAAGTGACTGGGAATTATTAGGAGAAACGTGGAGAGAGTGTGCGGGAGAGAGAGACAGAGGAAGAGAGATGGTGGAGGGAGGAAGAGAGAGGTATCGTCTACCTATCCAAGGTCATAGAGGCAGGCGAACACGAGATGTGACAGGGTCAGCCCGCAGCCTGTGCACATTTCCTGCTCACTTGCTTCTTTGTCACAACTCGACTACAGCCACAGTTTTGTGGATTGTAAAACCATTGATGACAAAAGCTCAGTATTACATATCATCACCACCGGGCAGCAGAACGTCGCTCTCATCACGGTATGCATAAAATAAAGTTCGCCCTCTCTCCCGTCTCGTGAGCTTTCCTGCTCAAGGTGTCACGTATACGTTCTGCTAATCTTTTTGCTGTATGACCCCTGCCCTTCTTCTTTGGTATCATGCTTTTTTGTTTGTTATTCTTTTCAATCTGCAATGGTGCTCGATATGGCCATAATATTTCAAGCTTCCGAGACCAGATGATGCTTACTAGCCAATTTTTTTTTTTTTTTTTTAGGATGTCAGTATTTTTTTTCTTTTTGGCCCATGGTGTTCCAAGAATGTTTCTATAGCAGGCCAATTCAAAAGCCCATATTTTCTTCCTTAATGACTGAGATAGTCCACAACTCACCTCCATATGTTGCTACAGGAAAGATGCATGCTTTTAGTGTTGACCTTTTGATTTTCTTGCTGGTGCTTAACCATAGATTTTTAATGGGGACCAGATATTAAAAGTTTGCCACATTTTGTATTTTCTTTATCATTTATAATTTTTTTCGGCTTTATATTACAGCTGTTCATACAAGCCAGTTTCAGGCTTCAGAAAGGAGCTATCTGAGAAGGTTGGTTGTGTTTTACAGGATGTTGCAGAACCAACCCCAGGCTTCTCTAGGCAAATTTACGTCCAGTAGCTTGCCATTGCTTTCTGGACAATCGGCCCCCGATACCACTGTCGAAACCAACGGAAGGCGCATGGCCCACAGCTGGGATCAGCCTGGCCCCCCGGCATTACGAAGCGTTCGCATCGACTTAGCCACAGAGCTGACCTATCTGAGAAAGTGGTCCATTTCTCTCTGCAAACCTCTACACCCTTGTGTAGAAGAGGAGCGACTAAGTAAGATCATGGCAACATATCTTGTCACTACAAAGACCAAACGAACCTTATCGCTGAAACAACATAATGTCTCATAACTGCAACAACACAACATACATTATCATTGCAAAGATCCAAATTAACCTATTACTTCAAAGACTCAACATATCTCATCACTGCTACAGATTAATGTATCGTTGCAAAGATGCAATATACTTGACCACTACACGGATGCAACGTAGCTTAGCGTGCACAATACAGTGCAGTGGAGACCTGACAAGAACTCACCAGGGAAAAAATAAAATGATTCTTTTAATCAGAAATTTCTCTTATCCAGATAAGAATTCAAGCAAGAACAACTGACTGAGATAAACTAATTATTCTTAACAACAGAATTTTGCCACATCTGAGATAATCTCATGCAGCCCGCACTGTATTCTCTATACTTGCAAAGATACATAATATCCTATCATTGCAAAGACTGAACACCTTGAACAAAACTTACTATTGCAGCAAGACAATGTACTTATCATTGCAAAGATAAAACACATCTTATTGCAAAGATGAAACATGTCTTATCATTGTAATTTACATAAATGAATATTTAAGGCTGCATAATTATTATACTTAAAAAAAAAAAACAGGCAATGTATTAATGAGCACTCACAGATAGAAGCAGAAAGCCAGAAGAATTTGTTATGCTGTCTAGTGAGTCCTTCTATCTTCCTACTTCTTTCTATGAGTGCTTATGATTGTAAACATCCAACGTGCCTTATGACTGCAGTGGCACAACAGACTTTATCACTCCAAGGACTCACTATACCTTTCTACTGCAAAGACAACATACTTTGTTCCAAAAGACACACCATACACCCTAGTGATTATGCAGTAAAACTTTGTTAACATGAACTCACTTAAGGAGAACACTGTGACACATAAACTCACTTAGGAATAGTACTGTTAACATGAATTTGCTTAAAAAGAACACTGTTAACATGAGCTCGCTTAAGAACACTGTTAACATGAACTTACTTAAGAAGAAAACTGTTAAAATTAACTTGCTTAAGGAGAAAACTGTTAACATGAACTTGCCTAAAAACACTGTTAACGTGAACTCATTTAAGAACACTGTTAACATGAACTCACCTAAGAACACTGTTAGCATAAACTCGCTTAAGAACACTGTTAACATGAACTCGTTTAAGAACACTGTTAATATGAGCTCGCATAAGAACACTGTTAACACGAACTCATTTAAGAACACTGTTAACATGAACTCGTCTAAGAACACTGTTAACATAAACTCGCTCAAGAACACTGTTAACATGAACTCGCTTAAGAACACTGCCAAAATTTTTTTTAAATTTGCCTCAACCCGGATGTATTATTTTATCAATACCCAGTTAGCAAAACTTTTGATTAACAAAAACTCAATCTTTTGGTCCCTTGGAATTTGTGTCAACGATTCCCCATGAGGGTTCTGGGAGCCCATGCTGGGGAGAGAGAGGAAAAAAACACAGGCCCACTGCCTCCCCAACAAGCATTCATACAATGCGGCTAATTAGGGAAGTGTCCTCTGAAGTCAGAGTGCATCTGTCTGAGAGGCGAGGAACCAACAGTCTGCATAAAAATCGGCCAAATCTGTAAAACAGCTGTGCAGGTAAAACTCAAGTTGTGGAACAAGACCAAAGTCCAGAAACAACCAGAACTTGATGCCTGGGTGTTCAGCTGGTGAACACTATGAAGAAGAAGAAGGAGTGTTAACCAAGCTTCACTGTACAAGGCTTTAATTATAATGAAATTATTTTTATATCAAGTTGGAGCAATGAGGGCAAAAACTGGCATAAGTGGCATAGGGTTGCGAAGGCAGTTTCAAGAACTTTACATACCGATGTTTGGAATCAGCAGCAGGTGATTTGTTAGCAGTTGTTTACGTGTCGTTTCTGACAACAGTAAGAGCAGCATAATGTTCAGAAAGCTTTCTGAACGACTGGTGGTGGACACTGACAAGTCTCAGAAACTAACCAGATTATGTGCCCTAGGAGAAAATCATGATGAAGCTGTCTATACTGTCTCCGAGGAGAAAATATAATACATTATAATGAAATTTTTGTTTTTGTTTTTTGTTTTTTTTGTTAATGAAAACAATCAGTAGATGTTCCTTGGGGTGGCTACTGCATCAAACGGGTGAACACGCAGGGAAACGCACAATGTGCAATGAAGATGATTGTCTTCTTCTACTACTTCATCACTGGCTATAAACTCTGGTGGAAAGTCTTAGCTGCTTTTCCACTGCTGGGCCCGAGTCTTGTTCCAGAACTTGACTTTTGTGTGCACAACTGTTTTACTGATTTGACTTATCTGTATGCAGACTGTTGGCTCACATCTCACAGAAAGATGCACTCCGACTTTAAAAGAAACACTCCTAATTAGTCAACATTTTTTGACATGCTAGTTGGGAAGGCACTAGGAATATTCTTTTTTTTTTTTCCCTCGACAACTGGGTGCTGGAACCCACAAGGAAAAAGTTTATTGTCATAACATAACTAAATATAAAGAAAACTGCCTGGTAAAATCACACAACAGACAAAAAATGTTTGGTTTGGTTTACGATGTGAGAAGAGGACGTGCACAGAACCTGCATAATTTATTGTTTGGCATACGTCACTGCATCGTATCATTTGCACAGTGCAGAAAGTTTTATCAATACATATACTGAAGCCCCAAAATGAATCCTTCTGGCTGTCATCTTCCTCTGCTTTTTAAGTTAAAAAGATTGATTGACACAATGTATTGCGGTTTACAGCTAGGCTGCATAAACTATACCTTTCAGTACAACAAATTTTATTTCAGTAAGCCTTCAATATGTCACCTTTTACGAAATGCTTGGCAAGGGACAGTGGGTATATTTATTAATTATGTGTGTGTGTGTGCATGCATGTGTGCAAATGTGTATGCACACATATGTGCACATGTGTGTGCATGCGCGCCCAGACTGGGAGTTCGGATAATGACAACAGGAGTATTGGAAAATACAATTATAATTAAAATGATCTGTGTAGAGGCAGACTCCTAGAAATTATTCTGGATGTTCAAGATGGAATATCATCAAAGGATCTGAAATGGCGAGGAAACAAAGAAAAACAGAATATGGAATATAGAGATATTTCTCTAATACCTCTCATCATTGTGGGACAATTATTCCTACCTGCTACAAAAACGACAACAAAGATTTATTTTTAGTGCAGAAAACATTAAACACACTTCTACAAAATCAGCTGGCCAGTTCATCGACACACTCTGTCACTTCTCGTCTGTGCTTTAAATGCTCCGCTATGATTTGTGAGAACTCGGGTCGATTCAACAGCTGATATGCCAGTGGGAGAAGGGAGGCTATTTGTGGGCCAAGCACTCTGGCTCCGAAACTGAACAAATCCAGCCCAAGCTCTAGTCCCTCTCCATAGTCACACTCGTCATTAGCAAACTGAACTAGAGTTATCAGCTCCTGCAAGCCCTCCATGTGCTTGTCCCTGTCTGACTCGGTCTTGGCTTCAGAGATTTTCTTCAGCAAAGCTCGAAGATTACCTGCAATATTATTTTGAACATTTAATGAGTGTATTTAGATCAATGCATTCATAATATCCCCACATGTTCAATCCCCCTCCTCAGCAGCCAGCAGAGAGTTCTCATGCTAACTGTACCAACAGCAGCCTTATTAGAATCAGCTTATCCTTTTTCGCCCAAATATCACAAAACCTATTCTTTTTCTGCTCTTTACCCCTTGATGAAGCATAAGCCCATAACCACACAAGCCCATAACCAATTCACATCAAGTTGCCCTATCCATTGCTACAGCCCACAGCTCACTCCATGCCCTCCACCTTCTTCTTCTTCTCCTTCTTAGCATTCCCAGCTAAAAACTCAAAACGAAAAGATCTGGTTGTTTGTCCACTTCTTGACTTTAGCCTTGTTCCAGAATTTGGGTTTTGCGTAGACATCTGTTTTACGGATCTGCCTTATTTGTGTGCAGACTGTTGGTTCCTCGCCTTTCAGGCAGGTGCACCTGGACTTGGAAGGCAAAACCTCTAATTACTTACCTTTTACCACATGCTTTTAAGCGTGCAGTAGGTCTATCCCCTCTCCTCATCCCCAAAATGGGACTACAGAATCCCCACGGGGGAACCCCATCATCTTAACTTCACTCTGTATTTCCCTTCTCCGTGTGTTTTTGATCTGCCATTATTTCCTTCCCCTGTAAGTTCCAGTGTAAAGACATCCTGTGTCTACTGTTCACAATTTTTCTCAATGTGCGTCTTATCAAACACCAGCATCTTTTCCTCTTCTCTTGATTCAATGGGATTTGTTAAGTTCCATTTAAACTCTGCAAGCTGATCTGGTTGTTCTGTTTGTTTTTCCCGCAAGTACACACAAATCGCCCTACTTTACCAGCATGCCTAATCGCAGCCCGACACTGTGTAGTTATAAGAGACAAGAATAGTTATCAGAGAACATTGTAATGTATGAATAAAATCAGCCATAGTTTGGGCAGTTGTAGGTAGAGAGCAATTACACTAGTCAGTTTGAGCCAATCTGTCAACCTACTCATTACCCCATACACACCCACATATTCTAAACCGAACATCAGATGAATGAACAGGAGTAGGAACGTGATCAGATGAGTGAACAGGAGTAGGAGCGTGATCAGATGAGTGAACAGGAGTAGGAGAGTAATCAGATGAGTGAACAGGAGTAGGAGCGTGATCAGATGAGTGAACAGGAGTAGGAGCGTGATCAGATGAGTGAACAGGAGTAGGAGAGTAATCAGATGAGTGAACAGGAGTAGAGTGTGATCAGATGAGTGAACAGGAGTAGGAGAGTGATCAGATGAGTCAACAGGAGTAGGAGCGTGATCAGATGAATGAACAGGAGTAGAGTGTGATCAGATGACTGAACAGGAGTAGAGTGTGATCAGATGAATGAACAGGAGTAGGAGCGTGATCAGATGAATGAACAGGAGTAGAGTGTGATCAGATGAGTGAACAGGAGTAGAGTGTGATCAGATGAATGAACAGGAGTAGAGTGTGATCAGATGATTGAACAGGAGTAGGAGTGTGATCAGATGATTGAACAGGAGTAGGAGTGTGATCAGATGAGTGAACAGGAGTAGGAGTGTGATCAGATGATTGAACAGGAGCAGGAGTGTGATCAGATGATTGAACAGGAGTAGGAGTGTGATCAGATGATTGAACAGGAGCAGGAGAGTGATCAGATGATTGAACAGAAGTGAGTAGGAGTGTGACCATATGACTAAGATAAGAGAGTGTGTAATTCAAGAAACAAATATCGAATACAGTGAATCAAACAACTAACCTGGAGTCTCAGGAACAGGCCGGTAGCCCACATCGTTGCTGTCTACTGGGACAACAATACCTGCTCCGTGAAAGGTAGGACACACAACCTTCTTCTTTCTGTCCTTCATGTTTTTCGTTGTCTCGGAAAGTGATAAGTTCTGCTTCTTGGCTTCCACTTCTAACGACTTGATGAGCTGTTCGATGCATTTTTTTGTCTTGCCTGAACTTGATTTTAGAAGCTTACTGGCATAAATGCTGAAAGCAACACACAACACCTATTCGTAAAATTTATAGCTGCAATGTTCTTGTCTTCAGAAATTAAAATGTATTTTACATGATGCTTGTTTCAATTACACTGTATTTTACAAGAATCTTACATTAGTTACATTGTATTTTAAAAGAGGTTTACATAAATTCAAGGACCTATTTCCACACTTTCAAGCGCACTGGGCATATAGGGCTAAATCCATATTTTATAGATTAATCGGCAATCGGTGGGTATTAAGGTCAACATTATGCCAGCTGCCTTAACTTCCCATTTAAAACTAGGTCGACTTGAGAGTCGGGTGGTTAACAGCTAGCCTCCGCACAGTTCCTGGCTACCTAGTAACAAAAGTTTTTCACAAAGGGGCTCACATTATTACACTGTACTTCACACCAGGCTAATTTATTACACTGTCCCAGGGTCAGTTCCAGGGCCCTACTGGGGGGGAAGGAGGGGGGAGGACTGGGGCCCACTACCATATGCCATAAAAAGTGACAATTAAAGGTTTGCTGAAACAGGGTGTGCTGGGCTGAAAAATTAAGATATTGCAGCCTAGCTGTAAACCGCAAAACAGTGTACTAAATGCATTTTTAAGGGTGAATGCAGATAAAGATATTTTGCTGTGGGCCCTTGTTTCCCAGCAACTAATTGTTTTTTTCGACTTGACAAATGGGTTCAAGTCTAATAGTGTCTTTTATTATCAATGAGCAGAAGTCTTGCACTCTATTTTACATAAATTATACAATATTTTACAAGGGACAATATACTAATTAGAACATTTTTATCCCTTTCAGACAGTGGTACAAAAGCAGTACTGTCAAGGAAATTGGTAGCCTCATTACGTAAAATTTCCAATGGCAGCATTTAGCTACACATGCCACTGGCGTCAACCTCCAATGTGGAGACGGCACAAAAATATAATAATTAATATTATATACTGAATACAATGTATTTTACAGGACCATTGTGATGCCATAATTTACCTTCACACAGTAGTCAAACAGAGGCGAGATCGCAGGGTCAAATATGAGTCATAGAAAGAACACAAATTTTTCAGGACCAAGGGTGTGAAACTAATTTAATTTTCCCCTTTGTTCTTACTTATTGATTACTCTCCATTATTTATATTAAATAATAATTTGAAAATTTTCATCGATACATTTTTAAAACTATTTATTAGTGACCTGTGTAAAATGTTTGTCTCTTTAAAGATTTTTTTTTTTTTTTTAGAATTATCAGGAATATGTATTTTTTTCTTCCTAGGGTTGCTGAGGTGTAAGGGTTCATATAAGAATTAAATAATCTGTCTGATAAGCTAGAAACAACATCAAACCACAAACAGTAACATTTAGGAAAGCAACAACAACCAACTACTCAAAAACTTACTAAACTGCTGCAAACAGATTGTCCCCACAAGGGTTGATTTTCTCTGGGGAGGCGCTCCCTGGTGAGTTGCTAGCTACAAATGCTGGTTTCTCCTTGGGATCATCCCTGTAAATAAAAAGAAACTTGTTGCAGAAAAAGAAGAAAGCATTTTATGTGATGCTTGTTGTGGGAAATCAGACACACTAATAGAGAATGAAAGAGAAAACCTGGTGCAATGAAGTAAATCCTCTTATAGGTAAACATTAATTTTGTCCTCGCTCTTTTTTATTTGTGTTTTTTTTTTAATTTAAGTTTTCAAGATGGCAATAAGCCACTGTGTTAGTGTTAACTATCTGCGATTTTCTTTCGGGTTGTTATGTTTCCTTACCATTTCCAGCACAGGATATGTTTGTTTTTTTTCATGGGAGTAGCGTGTATGATGGTTGCCATGTGTCTGTGTGAGGTGATGACTGACAAAAATGGCAGCCTTGACCAGAAAACTGTGCTTGCAATGTTTTCATTGTGGCAGTCCACTATGTGAGTAGAGAGAACTCAGCTGGGGACTGCAACGGTCCTAATAGCAAGCTGGGGGGAAAAACTGTCCCCAGAAACGGAATGTGTCAACTATTTTTGTTGTTTATGGGAGGAGCTGATACATATGGTTAACTCAATGGCTTGCTGTCTTTTATTTAATGCTCTATATTAATAAGCTTTTACCAGGCAGCTGTCAGTAACTACTAATGCTATCTAAGTTTTTCTCCTGATGTGTAACCTAAAAATTTTGTAGGAGACATAACGGAGGTGGAGACAGAAATGGCAGCTTTTCAAAGGCTTGAGATCAACATGGAGGTGGAGACAGCAACGGCATCTTTCTAAAGGCTTGAGATCAACACACTGTAATTGTAATGAACTATCAGAGCATGCTTCAGAAAATTAAAACTGGTGTCCTACGTGTAGAGTGGCTTGTATCACTTGACAGGACTCAGATGAGGAACTTATAATGGTTTTCCTAACCAGGACATTCAGGTGTGCGAGGTAACAAGCAGGCAGACAGATTAACTGCTGCTGATGCTCTGGGCAGTGAGCTACTATATGATAACGCGGACTCAGTGAAGGCTCTCTAGGATCAAATGGACAGTGCAATAGAACAGACAGAGAATCCATACAATGAAAGATTAATCCAACAGGAGGTAAGCAGAGGTTCTGGAAGATATTCTTCTTCTTCTTTCATTCGCCTTTAGTAAATTATCTATAACTGTAATGCTGTCTCTAGTATGAACTTACTTCACTGTCTTTTGTAATTCACTTAGCTGCCTGTAAAGTTTGGCTTACAGCTTAACGCAATCCTAATCAGCATAAAGTGACATCTCATACAAAGCATTTTCATTCCCACCCTATGCTACCAGTGCCAGACATGGTCACTCTCAACAAAACATAGAAAATTAGTAACCATGGAAATGAGGTGTCTGAGAAAGGCTGTCGGAGTGACCAGAAGTGATAAAATCAGGAATGAGGTCATATGAGATAATGAGACAAAAGTCGACACAGAACCAATTCTAAATTACATAGAAAGACAGCAAATCAAATGGTTTGCCCACTTGGAGAGAATGCCTTCTGATGCTAAACCATTCAAGGCATATACCAGAAGAGGAGACTGACAGAGCAAGAGGTAGACCAAGAACAAAATGGAAGGAAAACATCAGAGAAACTCTACAGTACCATGATGTGTCTTTGGTCGAAGAAGCCAGAAAAGTATGAATCAGGACCTCTACTCTCCCCCAAAAGAGGATGTAAAGAAGGAGAAAGTTTGGCTTCTAGTGTCCCTCTTGGCCAGATGTTTTGTCTGGAAATATATCTGGGACAGTCTTAGAGGATGTGATCTGTTGTCTCAGGTGCCAATCAAGAGGTGCACATGGCTAAAAAGCCAATCTTAAATTTTATGTACATGAGGCTGCGAAGTCGATTGTGCCCTGTTCAAAGGCGTATAATAATGACTTGCTCTGGTTTGTCCATATTACGGCAATCGTCTTGTGCCAGTTTTGGTGGCTTTCTGAATGATTAGGTTATTCTCTTCTTCTGTTGATAAGAGACTGGCATGTCAGGTTGTTTTTCAATTACACCTTCCTTAACTAGTTTATCAGCTCTTTCATTTCAGGGAACTCCACAGTGGGATGGTATCCACTGCATAACTACATTACACCAGTTGCCTAGTTCAAATAGCCGTGTCCGTATACCTGGTAATTTTCTAGACTGGAGTGCCTGAGGTACTATTTTTGCATCTGTCAGGAATACCTCTGGTTGTGAAATAGACCAGGCATTTAGTCGTTTCTCTGATGATATCTTGATGGCTTAAACCAGCATCGTAGCCCCAGCTTTGGGAGGGGTTACTGAAATCTTCACAAATGATCATTCTTTCTTTTACCGTATCCTGTGTCCGAGGGCGGTCGCTCAGACGGTAATAGCTGATTAGATGTAAGTCTGTATTTACTGTCCTGAGATTAAGAGTTTGATACTCAGCATCTTCCATGTATGTTTCAATTTGGCCCGCAAGGATGTTATTTTTGACCAGGGTCACCTTTTCTCCTGTCTTTTCGGTCAGATATGAAACAATGGTAGCTTCTCATCTTGAAGGCTATGTCTTGTTTGAGACAGGTCTCTTGGAGGCAGCATACGTGTATCTGCTCTTCTTTCTAGGTGTTTTCTAGTTCTGTTTTAGTATTTACTCGCTCTGTGTTGCAGTGCATTATTTTTAGACTAGCTGTATTTTCTGTTCTTCTGGTTCTACCAGGTATGTAAGAGTGACTTCCAGTATTTTTAGCTGGACCCTTTTTACTAGACGTAGGCTGGTAAGACGTCCCATGTGTACCTGAGTTGGTCACATGGTGGGAATCATACCTGTCTGCAAATATAGATATATTCCCTACTGCGCATGTGAGTGGCATCCTGACTGCTGTGGTGCACCCCCTGGCTGGTTGCCTCCGACTTCAGCATCTTATTTTGCTAGGGTAGACCGTTGTCTTACTCGTGGACCCCCATATTTATAATAGGAGCGTGGCACCTACGGCTAAATTTTCGATATTAGGATAGAGCACGACAGTCACCGCGGAAGTTTGTCAGAATTAATTTCATCATAACACCCCTAAACCACAGAATAATTAGTTTCCACAAATAATAAAATATCCAACACAAATGAATATGTAATAAATTAACTTTGCTATAGGAAAAACAATCACTGATAAAATGTAAATTCTAATAAAATTGATGTGTCGTTGCAAAACCGTATTGGCACCGCCATTTCTAAACCAGAAGTCTGGAAGATATTCAACACTGAAGGGAAAGCATAGGCAGAATTTTACTCAGGTTGCAATTTGTACTATTAGCATGTCAACTCTTCCCTAGCTACTGAAGAAGGGGACTGAGCACATGTGGGAATGTCCCGACTGCAGTAATGTCAATTCATGATCCACTCATTCAAAGATTTGTGAGACACAAATTAACCGTATGTGTTGCAAGGCCCCACTTTAGGGGGTAAAAGAGTAAGCTCTCCATTCAATTGGAAAGTATGTTGTAAAAAGCGGCTAATTAGGAGTCTGCTGAAATTATAAATGATGGAAGGATGAGGCAAATCTGGAAATCCAACAATTACTGCAGAGGAACGAAACTCCGACTCTACAAGAGCATCATTTTGCCAGTTCTTCTTTATGGAGCGGAATGCTGGAGAATGACCCAAAAGGATGCACACAAGCTGTCCACCTTCCACCACACATATCTACGTACAATTATCAAAATTTTCTGGCCAGATACAATCTCAAACACTAAACTACTTCAAGTCACAAACCAAGAAACTTTAGACAGTATGATGACGAAGAGAAGATGGAAATGGCTTGGCCACGTTATGAGAATGAATCCTGATATACCCGCCAAAACAGCTCTCACATGGACACCAGAGGGAAAGAGAAAACAGGGGCGCCCAAAAACAACATGGAGACGAACTATGGAAAGTGACCTGAGTGCGGCATCTTTGACATGGAAAACTGCACTGAAGATTGTACAGGACAGGAAAGCATGGAAAGTCCTCTCTGAAGCCTCATGTGCCACTAGGCATAACGAGAACTGATGATGATGATGATAAAATTATAAATGCTGGGCTGAAAAGCAAAGATGTCATCATCTACTTATAAACCACAACACAGGATGCCAAGTGCCCTTTTAGGGCTGAACAAAGAAGCTCCTTACCTGTAGTAGCCCAGGTGAAACTTGGACTTCTCGTCTGAGGCCAACACTGTCTGGAATTCCGGGGGGTCGTAAAAATATCTATAGTGAAGAAGAAAATTGGGTCTCCGGCCATGTTTATTTTTTCGAACATGTTTATGTCTCCCAGAAAGAATGTCGAATGGCCCCACCAAAATCAGATTTAAGGATTCCTCTAGAGCACCTGGAAAAAATACAAAATGTATATGTGAGTGAGTGAGTGAGTGAGTGAGTGAGTGAGTGAGTGAGAGTGAGTGAGAGATGAGAGAGAGAGAGAGAGAGAGAGAGAGAGAGAGAGAGAGAGAGAGAGAGAGACAGAGACAGACAGACAGAGAGAGACAGACAGACAGACAGAGAAAAAAAGAGACTGTGTACATGTGTGTGTGTGCGCGCCTCCAAGACACGCGTGAGTTGATGATTAGAAATTGGTTGAGAAATTCTATGAAAGCTGCAAATGTGTTGGTTGTATAGAAGAATTACGATAAAATCCTGTGTAGATAAAAGTGATATAAAGATTTCTTGCAACAAATTAACTCACAGAGACAGCTAGTCACCTGCATCAAAGGAATACAGTCAACATTTTGTGGGGCATGGAGAAGGGGGAAAAAAAACTGGAAAATGCAGTGACAATGGGAAAGTCTGAAGGAGGGGAGGGCAAAGGAGAGAATACTATGTTGCCCTGTGTAGCCACAAACCAACACTTTCGGTTGGGTCCAATTTCCTGTAAATGTCACTTTACCGACTTCTGACTTATTTATAAGATGCATAGCTACCAGCACGAATATTATATGCCTGTGCAAACGTTCTGGAGAGCTGGTATTGATTACAGCATTTAAAGGGGGTTCTCTGTGAACAAATGGTTGTTTAACCAAAGTTATAATGTCCCAATATCCTAATACTAACAGTGGTTTCCGGTGACCAGGTTAGGAGATCAAGTAGGTCACTGTATAAATGTTTACAATGGTCAAAGAGAAGTAAGTTATTTTTCTGCTGCATTCTGTTTACTAATTACTATATAGAAATTAACATTGTTTTAGTCCACAAATGGAACTGTTAGGATTTTCCTGGTGATGCATGTAAAAAATATTTTTTAAAGGATTTTCAGGAATTATTGAATTTCCTAAAATACTGGTCATTAGCTTTTTTTCTTGGTCTCCGGTGCAAAAATGTAACTAACGATTTTCTTTTGTGGTACTTATGTAAAAAATTGTATATTTTTTAAAAGGATTTTTTAGGAATTCTAAAATTTCCAGTTTGTGTCCTCGGCTTTGTATTTTCCTAGGTCATCATGGCAAAATGTTAAGCAGTTCAGCAGCATGGTGTGTGTGTGTGTGTGTGTGTGTGTGTGTGTGTGTGTGTGTGTGTGGGGGGGTGTGGGCTGTGTGTGGTGTGTGTGGGGGTATGTGTGTGGGGTGTGTGAGTGGTTTGTGAGTGTGTGTGGGGGTATGAATATGTGGTGTATGTGGGGTTGGTGAGTGTGGGTTGTGTGTGTGTGTGGGGGGGTGGGGGGATGTGTGTGTGTGGGGTGGGTGTCTGGGGGGGGGGGGTGTTGACTTAGGGGGGTGGGGGGGGGTTTTACCTCATTTTGAAAAAAAAAAAATTTGCAGTACTTACGGGAGCAGGCTGTGGACTTAACACGATGACATGATGACCAACACCACACAGTATGGACTAAATGAAGAAAAACATGGGCTCACTTACGTGTAGGATTGCTAGGTTGTAATGTCTGACAGAACTCCCAAAATTGATAAAAATCGTCTGGCATCTCCACAAGAAACTTCTGCTTGATGTTTTCTTTCTCATCCTCAGGCGACGCAGGAAGACTGTCGTCATCTTCGGTATATTCCTCCTTTTCCTCCACACTTTCTTTGCTCATATCATCCTCATCTGTACTTTCTGTAGACAATTTTAATTCCTTTGCAACCACCTGAGATTGTATATCGGTTTTGACTTTCTTTGTAGAGGGTCGATCTGCATGCTCTCCCTCTGAATCTAGCATACAAATGAGAGAAAATAATTCATCTTTAAAATGTATAGATTGTTTTAGGTTTTTTTTTTTTTGGGTAATCAAAACAGAGATCAAGTAGGATAATTTATCTTCACAAATTCATCTTTTACTGTCTGCCAAAAACTGCCAATTACTCCCTTTATTTTACCACTTTTGCGGTGGGGGTGGAAGGTCTTTGAGCCTGGGGATTTACAGCCCCATGGCTAGTGCTGTCGCCATGACTGTGCAGGTGAGGATTGTATTTTGCCCCCGATAGAAAAAATCCCCAGCCTTACAGAGGATTCGAATCCGGGTCTCCCGCTTCTAACCGTTTGGCCAGTGGCTCCTTTCACTTTTTATTGTATCCCCCAATAAAGTGTATGCCTACAAGAAACTTTTTAGGGCTGCTTCGTTAATATCTATTTTTTTTTTTTAATTTACTTATCTGCTATTATTTTTTTTTATTATAAATCAAATCCCACTGATCTTAGACGTGTTTTGTCTTGTCTGCTAATTACCCTTATTTCATAAGCATACAAAAACTAAAGATCTATATAACACTTTAAAATGTCTGTGCTTACAGCAACTAATACCATTAAATTAATAACAAATGAATTAAATTAATATCAATAACTCATAATTTGAGAGAATGTTTTTGTTCCCGCACAGGTCTTCTTATTCTTCTTAACGTTCACTGGCTATAAATTCTGGCAGAAAGTTATTCGTCCATTTCTGGAATTCTAGTATTGTTCCAGAACTTTAGTTTTGCATGCATATCTTACAGATCTGGCTAATTTATTTATGTGCACTCTTGGTTCCTCGCCTCTCAGGCAGATGCACTCCGACTACACAGGAAACTCATAATTAGCTGCTTTCTACAACATGCTTATTACAGAGGCCGTGGGTATAATTCTATTTTTCCTCCACAATTCACATGTCTCAGAGCTTCAAGTGGCCAGACAGACATGGATCTGTCTTTGGAAGACCTCAGTTAAGTGATTTTGTGCATTCTTATTTGTAACTGTAATATGTGATTAGCTATACTTTTCAACTGGTTTGAAATTTTTTCTTGATATTTACCTGAGTCAGAGACTGTATGTGAGCGTGAGGGTTTCCCCAAAAATGTCTCAATCGTTGCAGCTTTTCTTTTCTTGTCAGGCTTCAAGTTCTCTGGCTTTGAAACCTCTTCAGCCTAAGAGATTATGAAAAGGTAATTATTATAAACACATCACTTTAGAGCAAGTCTTCAGAAAAACATTCCATTCATCATGTTTTGGAACAACACAAGACTAGGCAGGGTTACAAATATAAGTATTAGAGAGAATGCTGGAATAAAACCATGTCTGGATTATATTGACAACGAATGAAATGGTTTAGCTATCCAATGAAATGCAGCCAGACCAGACTTCATTTGAGACTTTTTACAGTAGAATATCTGGGAAGAAGGAGAGCAGAAGACCAAGAAAGAGATGGATAAATGATGTATTTGAAACCAGCACAAACAAAAAAAGATGAACAAATCCATCTCTCAAGCCACCCGAGAAGCGCAAGTCAAATACAGAAAACTACAATACTGAGCTACAACCTGGTATCAGTGAGACTACAAAAGTAAGAAAGAAGATGTGTTCGATTATTCTCAATTCTTTGCCAGTTCTTTTGCCCCACTGCCATGAGAGGGCTTTTTTAATATCATGTTTCCCATGCTTAACCGCTGGATCTTCTTCTATGAGCAATCTTCTCTGGGAGCAAGTAAACAATGCGGAAGCACAAATGCATAAACAGGGTCCAAAAAGAATGGTGCGCTGGGGAGTGACCAGTGGATTTGGTCAACACTCAACTGAAAGGCAAGACAGACATACAAGCAGACTGTTACTTGTACCATCATGATTGAAACTCTTCGCTGGCTGATGCAGATGAGGACCATGCTTATGGAAATGTCCTGTATACTGTGATGCTGGTTCTGAACTCAATCAGTACCAAGCATCGCACCATGCGCCTTAAAGTTTTTATATAAATTATACATATTCTTCCCTCCTCATCACTGACAACTGCTTACTGGTTCGCTGAATGTTTAATCGGTCACCGGTCGGTTGTTATGGAGGAGCAGTAATCACATCAACACTACAAAAGTCTTTCAAAGGCAGCGCTTCTCAACCTGCTGGTCGCGACCCTTTATTTTGGGTAGAACAACCCTTTCACATGGGTCACCTAAGATCACTGGAAAACACATATTCACTGAAGTTATAAAGAAACATAACTGTTTGTGGGTCGCCACAACATGATGGCACTGTATTAGAGGCTCACGGCATTAGAAAGGTTAAGAACCACTGTTCTAAGGGCTACTTGGTGGTGAACAATTAAGCCATGAATATGGAGTAAATAACCCTGACCATGAACATAATCTTACACTACTACGTAGGCTGGCTACCAGTAGCAGGTTAAACATGGCTGATTTTTTTAAAGGTAGAAACCCCCTCAAGAACACTAAAATTAGACCTGTTGCATTATGACTGATTTTAATCAGATAAATGGACTAAAGGGGGTTGCAAATTATTATTTATTGTGAAATCTGAAATTTTATGCAAATAAGGTTCAAATATGGCCGTCATACTAAAAATAGCTTCTTCTTTTTTTTTTAAAGATGATTTCTCATTAACCAGTTCACTCTTAACCATCAAATTTGGCACATATGTTTATAATAAGATGTTTTAGGGCCTGTAAAGTATTGTGGAGAAATGCACAAAGATTCGAAAAACATGCCAGACACTGCTGATGAATTTGAAGAGAAAGAGCATGAACCTCTACTAGAGGAACTAGGTATAGCAATAAAGAACCTGAAAAAAAAAAGGTAAATCTCCTGGATGTAACAACATATTAGCAGAGTTAAGTCAGACTGGAGAAGCTAGCGTCATTCTATACCATGTGTAAAAATCTAGAACAGTGCTGACTGGCCCAATGCGTGGAAAAGATCAGTTTATATTACCCTTCTGAAAACAAAAAGATACCTCAAATTATGTAACAATTATCGCTCTAATTAGTCATACCTGCAAAATTCTTCTTCAGATCATCTTGAGGGGAATGGATAATAAACTGGAATATGAATTACAAGAAGCACAAGCGAGTTTTAGACGGGACAGAGGAACTAGAGACCATATTTTCAATATGAGAATCATCCATGAGAAGTGTAGAGAATACAAGATAGATCTTCATACTTGTTTCATACAGTACAACAAGGCAGTTGACTGTATGGAACACCATAAACTGTGGCGTATAATGAGAGGCATGGAGTTCCAAAACATCTGGTGCACTTAATGGAATCTCTTTACCATGAACAACAAGCAGCGGTCAGAGCAGCTGGTGAAACATCAGTGTTTTGAAGTGCAGAAAACAGTGAGACAGGGCTGCATTCTTTCTCCGTCCCTTTTTAACATATACTGAAAATGTTATGAGAAACGCAATTTGTGTTGAGGCATCTGAGAGCTATGATTCACTAAATATTGGAGGTAATCTTATCCCAGAAATCAGATATGCAGACGACACAGTTCTCCCTTCCAATAGTGTACAAAGTTTACAAAAATTAATTCTGGCCATCAAAGAGCATAGCAAAGAATTTGAAAAAAAAAATAATGTCCCCAGTAAATATAGCACACCAACCACATATCGCAAATTGAAAATGAAGAAATAGAAAATGTTACAGATTTTGGCTCTCCTTTAAATAACGGTCGCTAGCTGGAAAGCTGACGGTCGCTTAGTCGGAGTGCGCTCCCTTGGCTGCATTGCAAATACGGAGCGTAAAGAGGGAACAAAACAAATGACATACTTACTTGTCATCATACGGTTGCGTAGGGTGTAGGGTAGGGTGTGGGTTAGGTTTAGGGTTAGGGTTAGATGTGACAATTGTGACGCAGGAGTTCCAAATACTGGCCGACAATCTGATGCGTGTGGGAGTGGCGCCACTGAAATTCTCCTAAATAGGACAGCAATAGCGCGCGGCTGGTGCCCAATTGATGGCCAATTGTCCGTTTGAGTAGCATCCACAGTCCTTTAATTGTTTGGGTGTGTATGTGACTGTGCGCGATAATTTGGAACTCCTGCGTCAAAATTGTCACATCTAACCCTAACCCAAACCCTACCCTACCCCTAACCACGCAAACTTATCGGTCATTGAGGCATACAGATCTGCAGGAGTCACATCCGTGGCAACTAAGTTATGCGTCGCAAAAACGTGGTTGCTACTGTGAGTCGGAGCTCGATGTCTAACTGCCATGTTGACCTTGTTTTTGATTCGTGACTTTTCCACTCCGTATTTGCATTGCAGCCAAGGGAGTGCACTCTGACTAAGCGACCGTCGGCTTTCCAGCTAGCGACCGTTATTTAAAGGAGAGCCCAGATTTCAAATACTTAGGCTATTTAGTGAACAACAGTGGAGACTGCTCGATGCAGAGATTAAACAGCATGAAGAACCTATGGCAAAGCACCTGTAAATTAGTTATGAAGAACCTATGGCAAAGCACCTGTAATTTAGTTAAAGTAAAAATCTTGAGATCATGCATTTTTCCTGTGGCAACTTGGGGTTGTGAGTCCTGGACTCTCAATCAGTGAAGAAAAAGACTGGAGCTTCTGAATTGAAATGTTACAGATCAGAACATTACGTGCCGTGAGGAGGGCGACGTTCTGTAAAGTGTAAAGGACACGAGGACTGCTGATGATGAGGGCCTGTAATCGAACTGTTTAATTTGTTTAAAAGTTTTTCGTGTAGAATTGTTTTAATGTTGATTATTTCACACATAAAAAGCAGAATACTATTAAACTTCGCTAGCATCTCTAACTCTTCTAATTCTAATACAAATATGACGGCATCTGTTGATCTTATTTATCTACCTTTTTTTCTTCATTGTCGTCATGCCCTGGGTGTCTATAATTCTTTATGTGCTGTGGGTTCTTGCGGTAACATTTGCTACCGTATTGACAAACTGGTTTGGCTGTGTCTGCTTCTTTCTTCTTCGAGACGCCCGCCATTTTTGATTTTCTCTGTGTGTGGGGGCAACAGTGTTGCCACTTTTCTTTGACAAAAAAGATCCAAAACGGGGTTAAAAAAATATCTAAAAAGATCTAAATTTGCGTGGAAAATATTTTTAAAAAATATCCAAATGAAAAGAGTCACAAATTACAAAACTATTGAAATGACTTACCCTATAGACACATGTCCTCATCTTCACTGATGTCTGCTTCACAAGATCCACAGGATAAACTTAGCTTGGATGATGAAGTTGTAGCTTCAGATCCCAAATTACTCTGGTATGCTTTAGCTGTTCCTATTTCTTTTAATACACAATCAGGGAGCTGATAAGTGGAACAGCATTTTCCTACTCTCATCAGGCAAAACTTTATTGTCAAGATAGCATTTAAGAGGTCTAATTTCATCCTGTTTCTTAGGTTAGATTTGATGTAATTCATAGCACTGAAAACTCTTTCTACGTCAGCATTTGAGTGGGGTAGTATCATGGCAGACATGGCACATTCAAAGAGTTTACAGAATGGACTGTTTGATGAGGCATCTTTAAATTGTCTCACTTCACTCCAAAACGCTTCAGTTTCTGTTTTGTTTGTCCATTCAACTAAGTTTATTTTGGTTAACTGATATTCTGCTTCCGCGACACTATTGTCAGTAGCCCCTAAAAATTTCATAACTTTACAATATTTAGGTATGTCCTTTACTGGCTGAAGTATGTTGCTCACAGAAAAGAGTGAAATATGTTTCAATACATTAGATTTTCAGGAAGTCTCTGCTTTAGTTGCTTGAACAATGAGATAATGAAATCTTGACAGCGTTTTCTTAAGTTGTTTTCTTCATTCTCTGTTAACAGTCCTTTTGTTTTTAAATCATCAATTTTTTATTCAATTTGATATCCAAGGTATGGCTTAGGAGCCAAATAGCTCTCTATAGTGCAAGTGAGCAAATCAACTTTTGAAGTTGGCAACACCAGTCTTTTACCAACTGAGTAAAATAGCAAAGTGAGATCGTCAAGTAATTTAACTTTATCAACATGTTTGGATTGGAACAGTTTATTAACTTTTTGCACTTCCATTAGAATAGGTTGTAAAAAGAGAAGGAATGCCAAATTTTTTTCATCACTGTACATTCCATATAATATCTCAGCTGTGTAGCACTTTTCATTTTGTCTTGTTATTTCAAAGTGTGTCTTTAACTCCAACCATTGGTTCACAATTCTTTCAACAGCTGGTTGTATTGATAACCACCTGGTTTTGCAATCTGACAGAATTTTCAGTGGTGTGGAACCATTATTTAATGCTGAATACAATGCATTGTATTGCTGTTGTCTGACAAATGATTTTGAAAACCAGTTATGTGTTTCAGCAATAAGGTATTCCAAATTCCTTGGTAAACATTCAGATGAAGCATGTGATAATGCTAGCTGCAATGAATGACGCATACATTTTATAAGTATTAACGATGGGTTAGCTTCCTTCAACTTGGCATAAAAGCCATTGTTTATGCCAACCATCACTGAGGCATTATCGGTACCAATTGCAACCAAATTTGTCAAGTCTAACTGTTTGCTGATTAAAAGGTTCTTCAGTTCTTGAACTATACTTTCTGCATCACACTTTTCCAATTGAACTAGTCCAAGATATGTAAAAACTACTTTGTCTGTATTGTTGCTGTAATATATAATACACACACCAAGCACTTTCAGTACCGAAATATCATTTGATTCGTCTAATAATAAACTATATTTATTTGTAGAAATATCACTGATCAAATCTTTTTCGAAGTGACAAAATAAAGTATTTCTTATAATATGTGTACACTTGCTGCGATGCATTTTCACATCATCCATAACTTTATTGTCAGAAATTGTGTTTTTAAACAAATCAATCAAATGGTCACAGTTTGAAATTGCACAATGGCAACTTAAAAACATTGCGACTGATACTTCAACTTTTGATGATTCATTTATCAGTGTAGTTCTGAAAACAGATGTCAGCGGTGTAATACCTTTAAACGGAACTGCAGTTTTATGCTTGTTAGTCTCTGCATGCTTCTTTAAGTCTTGTATTTTCGCTTTAATTTCACACTTGCAGTACTTACAACGAGCCTTGGTTATAATATATCCCCAGGAACTGCCATCATCCAGTCTTTAATTTTGTCATCATGCAACCACTCTTTACGAAATTTTTGCTCATACTTTACTTTTGGCATGTTGAAAGGTTTTTTCAAAGTGAAAGCCACACAAGAAGGTGAGCAATTATTTTTTAAAAATCACATGAAAAAGAAACACAGAGTCAGCATCACAGCTATACTTCACAACACAGTGAGGATACGGTTGAAACAAAGTTAGTATGATTTACGCGCGATTTCGATTAATCA
Organism: Candidula unifasciata; assembly: GCA_905116865.2. NCBI lineage: Eukaryota > Metazoa > Mollusca > Gastropoda > Stylommatophora > Geomitridae > Candidula > Candidula unifasciata. The sequence continues at coordinate 353,430 of CAJHNH020008432.1, read as the reverse complement.
GCACCGGGGTTGTCAGATATTTGTGTGTTGACCCCAGTGAGAGTTCAAAGTTTAAGTAATGGCAGTTGCCACAATGTACGTGCCAGACCAAAACAAAAATATTTTAGTAAATATTTTACTCAATAATTATTAAAATGACACTAAAAGAAAAATAAATCTATAAAATATCTAACTCCATATGAAAAGAATCTAGAAAAATATTTAGTATCTAAACGTCAAAAACAGGATCTAAACGCAATGAAAAAGATCTAAATTTGGATACAAAAGATCCAAAGTGGCAACACTGGGGAGCAATCATTGTTGGCCTGGTCTCTGTCAAATTTGCTTGCAACTGCGTCATTTTGTTTTCTGCCCTTCATCCCAGTGGAGTAAAGGCCTTCAACTAACTCTAGCAAAGTCAACCTATCCTTTGATAGTGCATACAGCTTTCCCAAATTTCCTCCTTGTGGTTTTAACTTCACTCTCTATATGATATTTTCACTTCCGGTCCTTTTTAGGATGAAACTTTTCGTAATTTGAAGCCCTACTCTGGCTCTTTCCAGGGGCCGCAATATAGCCCGGCCATAAATATGGCCTATTGGCTGAACGCGGTTTCTGTGATTCTCCACGGTGATCCTCGTCCACATGGTGGCACATTGTGTCATCGGGTGTTTATCGCTTGTGTGATGTCCTAGTGGGGTTGGGGGAGAAAACTTCACTTTCTAGTTCTCTTCTCCTTGTGTTTTTTTCTTTATGTCTGCCTTCATTTTGGTGGGTTTGTTTCATGTTATGTTATGTTATCACAATCGAATTCTTTGCTATTGGGTATCAGTCCTCCAATGTAAAGGTCACTCTAAAGTACCTCTATTGCTTTTGGCTAAGATCAAAGTGTAGTATCTGTTCTTTCTCATCCTCGCATATTTGGACCTGGATCACGGTCATGCCGAGTCTGCAATAACTCCCATGGTCTAATTAGGAAATATGGCCTCAATATCTGCAGACGTTGTTTCAGGCAGTATTCAGATGACATTGGATTCAAAAAGCTTGACTGAACTCAGCTTATGATGTCTGTTGTGAAAGTGTCCACACTTGATTAGCTATTTCAATAAATGGGTGTGTTAAACTAAAAAAAAAAAAAAAATATGTTCTTATCAGCGTCCTGATAGGCCCAGTCGGAGTGCCTATCAACGGAATAGCGGCGCTGTACCGCTACTCGAGGACCACCGAGTGGTACCTCACCCTCACGGAAGCAGCTCACAGGACTCATTACGACCTCCTGCGCAATGTGCGGAAAACAGTAGAAGGTGTGGATGTTCTTCTAGAACATCTAGACAAAGTCAAAACAAAAATCTGCATCCATTGGATGCCAGTTACAGCCACGGAACAGACCGTGACAAAAATCATTACCGGAATCACGGGAGACGAAGATCCCGAAACTTACCAGACAAAACACGGCATTGACAGATGGCATGCCTCGGTGAGGGAGACAAAACCGATCCCTCATTATGTCAACATGAGGAATCCGGCGCTCCCCGGCGGCAAACACCAGCTCTGGGTCACTGTGCCAGGCAGAAGGACGAATTGTCCACACTGCGGGCACAACGACCACTGGGCGAACAAATGCCCTACAAGAAGGAGACGACCCGAGCCAGCACCAGCAAAAAAAATCCCACAAGAGGAGGCTTTTCCACTCCTGATAGAGTCCTCCCAAGAAGCAGAAGATGAGCCGCAGAAGGAAGAGACTTCTTCCGAGAACGCACAGCCATCTGCAGAAGAAGAAGGTACAGGAGTTCAAAAGACCACTGCAAACAAGAAGAAAAAGAACAAAAAAATGAACCGGCCAACCAGTTCAAACGACACATCACCGACAGTACCTAAAATCGGACAAGACAAACCAAGAAGTGAAAGCACCCCGAAAAAGAAGACAAGAGAAGCCAAAACTGGAGAAACTGAGGACAACAACCCTTGCTACTGGGAGATCCAGTGCAGCGGCTGTTACACGAAAACAGGGACATCATCACACGCAAAATGGGATCTCAAGTGCAGAGGGTGTCAGTGGCCCTTAGCAACAGCTAGCGACGCGGAATTACGCCTCGTAAGCGGACACGCCACCCTCGCGGAGAAGGTTCCCATCAAAAGGACCCAGAAGAAGCTGGTCCTTTAAATTAAATGAATGGAGTCCCTCTTTTCTTTATTTCCCCGGCCCCAGCACTTTTTCCTTTCTCTCTTTGTTTTGTTACTTTTCCATTTCCTTTTTGTATTTTGAAATAAAATTTGAATGCACTCACAAACAACACCACAATAACACGCACAAACGGCAACGAATGTAAAAACAGACTTAAAAAAATACTCGCAACATACAAAACACAAACACACACACACACAAAATATTGAATATTCCCATGAGGAGTTGGTAATAGTATCTCATGTCTTTACCTCGAAGACGGCATAGACGTACGTCGTCAAGCTTACATCCTATGTCACGCAGTCATGTTAGCAGAAATTCGCCACACAAAATATTGAATGTTCCCATGAGGAGTTGGTAATAGTATCTCATGTCTTTACCTCGAAGACGGCATAGACGTACGTCGTCAAGCTTACATCCTATGTCACGCAGTCATGTTAGCAGAAATTCGCCGTCCGCCCCCCCCCCCCCCCAACCTAGTCCGTAGAGCGTTGATCCTATCAGCTCAGTCCATGGTTTTTCCCGTTCGCACTGGTGCAATTCTTACCAGCTCTTTCGTTACCATTTACTCCTGCGTGCCCAGGTATGTAGATCCAGATAATGGAGGTTAACTGCGACTTTCAAATGCTTTCTACTAGGGCTGTACCGAATAGTGATTTTCACTATTCGGCCGAGTACGAATACGAATACGAATAGTGTATCATCATCATCAGGTGCCTTGCCGACTGGTGTTGGCGATTTTGCCTCGCCACAATCTGCGATCTCCTGCAGCGTGTATCAGTTCGTATGCTGACACACCTCCATGACATGCAACAAGACTGTCAAAAATCTTCTCTCGTTGTCTCTTTCTATCTCTCCTTCCACAAATCTTTCCAGTGGTCATCATATATTCCATTTTCACTCTTTTTTTAACATGGCCGAAAAATGCATTACACAGAAGTTGACTAAAAAAAATATTAAAAATCGGACGCTTCAGCGTGCCTCTGGGACCTTGCTTTACTTGCGTCCTTCACACAGAAGTTAAGTGCGATTTCCACTATAAATAAGCAGATTTAGTGACCAAGCGGTCACATTTTTTCCCCCACCTTTATTGAGTGTAAAATCGTCTGCGTACATCGCTGCGTGTAAGCTGTATTGTACGTGTATAATATATAGGCGTCTGCGGGGTACGTGTCAGTGTGCCGTGTTTATTTACAATGTGTTGCCTTTTGTCGGTGTAGGTATTGCAAGTGCATGTGCCAAAGCTTTCAAAGTTTGTTTGTTTTTTCCCAATTTTAATTCTTTAATTTTTTAGAGGATCAACACTGTCAGTTAGATATAAAACATTTAAAACATTTAAATTAGCACAATGTACACAAGAAAGCAAAACTAAATGAGAATGATAGTGATGATAATGTCTGCGTTGGTTATGAACACCCTGCTGGGCCGACCCGTGGAGAGAGCGGGGCAAGCCCCGGACCCTCAGCCCGGGGCCACACAGTGTAGGAAGCCAGAGGACCCTCCAGGCACCCACTCCAGGCCAACCCGCGGCGCGACCAGAGCAAAGCCCCGGTGACTCGCCACGGGCCGACCCGAGGCAAGGACGGAGCAGGCCCCGGCGGTCACATAATGTACCATCTGTAATTTATCGAGGGGAGGTTGTAGCAAGCCTAGCCAGCTGCTACACCTTTTAATGTTCTAAATATATGAAAAGTTAGCGGATGTCCTAGAAACACCATTCAAGTTTGGTTTAAGCAGTACATCGCACCTTTACATCTCAAAAAACCTGCCTGGCGGTTTCCCCGTTCAGTCTGGATTACCGACGTAATATACTTCAGGTAGTCGGGCGGCCAGGCTGGGCATTTGGGAGACCGACCAGAAAATAAAATAGCACTAAAGATTATGGCACTTTACCAGCACTTAATAATCTCAGTGACTGATTATGGATCGGAGTTACCCACTGTCTCGAAGAGTCAGAGAAACTGAAGCGCATTCAGAATAAAGCTATGCGGCTGATCCAGAGTTGTCGAAGAAACACCCCGATTGTGTGCATGCGATACATCCTTGCATTGCCGACTATTGCAGATAGGCTAAAAGTGCTGCAGGCTAAGTCAGTATAGCTGCATACAGGGAATACCCGCTGTAGGAAGCTTTGGCTGCAGGCAAGGAATAGATGCTGAAAGGGGGTAAATGGTGGATGGCTCAAGCAGAAGACACAGTAAACAATAAGACAAGTATGCATGCTGGAGAACATCGGGCGAGGAAAGGAGTGGGTCAGAGTATCAGCGGAAAAGTCTGACCTGTGTATATTTATGGTCACGTTAGGCCGGGTGTGCAGAGAGTGGCCAGCGGGTGCAATAGAGGTTGAAGTCCAACAGTTGATTCACGACAAATCACGCCCAGGTGATCTGATTATCGATACAGATGGTTCGGTGCTGAGAGGAAAGAGAAGTGCCTGGGGATTCGTAGCGAAAGCCAATGGAAAATCTTTAGTGCAAGACAGTCTAGCATATGACACCACAACATCTAGCATGAGACTGGAGGTGGAGGCGGTAACTGCAGCTCTCCTGTGGCAAGAGAACAAGATGCATACACATGTCGTAATTTTATCAGACTCTGAAAGCATGCTGCAAAAAGTGAAGGCAGGGATGCTTCGAGCAGAGTGGCAAGCTTCACTGAAAAGGTCACAGGTAGTTAGCATTAGAGCTGTACCGAATATTCGCTTCGTATTCGCTTTGGGGCCGAATAGTGGACCTAATAACTATACGGTATTCGGCCGAATAGTTGCGATCGGACCGAATGCGAATAGTGGTTACACCCGTTTCTGCATACACTGCGATGGAATGAAATAACTCTCTATTTAAAACAATAGTTGCTGATGCCTAAGTTTATCGTAGAGGGAAAACTGCGACCCGGTTGCGTGGTACCTAAACTCACAAGGTCTTTGCCTGCTGACTTAATCGAGGCATTACAGCAGAGGTTCTCAAACTGGGTGCGTATGCCCGGGGTGCGGCGGCGAAAATCGAGAAAAGTCGGCTATAAATTGAAAAATTATTAAAGAAAGCATGAAGATACTTAAATTTAAATTGTCTTTCCTCGCCACTGTCAAAACGAGTTTTTCCCCCTGTTTCGCTATCAAAGTTTATCATACTGCACAAAATGCCTACCGCAGCATGCTAAAAATTGTCTTTGTATTTATCTCGAGATGCGACCCGATCCTTCATCTGTGTTCGTGAAGGTGCAGCGGATAAGTAATGTTGTGATTACATTTTGGCTGAAATTTTAAAGTGGAAAATGTGGTCTGTACAATAGCAACTGTTAGCCTCGTCAAGTAAGAACTTATAATTAAAGGCAATGCGTTATTTTTTGTTGTTGTCGCTTGTGTGTGTGTGTGTGTGTGTGAGTGTGTCTCTGTGAGAGAGAGAGAGAGAGAGAGAGAGAGAGAAAGAGAGAGAGAGAGAGAGAGAGAGAGAGAGAGAGAGAGAGAGAGAGAGAGAGAGAGAGAATTCAAGAATTTTTCGTTCTTTCAGGGTGTCTTCCCCCAAATCAAATTTGAAGATATTGCTAACGAGAATATAAAGGTGCGTTTAAATTACATCGAACGAACGGCAGAGCGAACGATGGTTTTGAAAGAGGCAGGAGCCCGAAGAAAACTAGTCACAGACATCAGAGGAGACAGTCGTCATTTTTTTTTTTTTTGACCATGTTATGAGAAGAGGGAAAATAGAACATGTTGTGACCACTGGAAAGATCTGTGAAAGGTGGGGCAGAGGGAGACAACGAGAGAGAAGATTCTTGACAGTCTTGTGGCATGGCATGGAGGTGTGTCAGCACACGAACTGATACATGCTGCAGGAGATCGCAGATTGTGGAGAGGCATAACGCCCACGCCAGTCGGCAAGGCACCTGATTGTGATGATACACTATTCGTATTCGTATTCGTATTTGCCGAATAGTTCGTCCTACTATTCGTATTCGGCCGAATAGTGAAAATCACTATTCGGTACAGCCCTAGTTAGCATACTTTTGATCTTTTCTCCAGGCCATTCCGGCATGGTTGGTAATGAACAGGCAGACAGATTGGCTGGGTCTGCAAAGCTGGGTGGTGAATTGATACATGACAAGGCAGATGTGGTCAAGGCCCTTTGGCCTTTTGGGAACAAGCAACGGAATCAGTTGAGAAAGAAGATTATTATGGCCTGGAGAGAATTAGGCACCTGGGTGTAACCAGATGGTTTGGCCGGCTGAAAACACTTAGAGGAAAGGCAATACGGACATTTAATCAGATGCCTGTACCATCAGTATTGGAACTCTGTGCTAGCTGCTGAAGATGAGGACCGAGCATGCGTGGGAATGCCCCGAGTGCTGTGATGTCCATTTTCGATTCAACCTAACTCAATGAAGCGAAGTGTTTTCGCAGAGAGGTTGTAGAAATAAAAAGACATACATCTTAATTAAATTTAAAGACTACTTAACAACGATGGCTGAAGACATAAGCAGCAAAGCATATCCCCTGGCAGATCAGATATTGACAGAGCAGCTTTTTGAACTTCTACAGCAGGCTTCCAAAGATAAACAGCTGAAAAAGGGGCCGAAGAAGCCACTAAGACGCTGAATCGAGAACAGGCAGAATTTATTGTTCTAACAGCAGATGCCGAGCCACTTGAAATTCTCTTGCACCTGCCCTTGTTATGAGGGGACAAAAAACGTACCGTATATTTTCGTACGATCACAACAAGCTTTGGGAAGAGCTTGTGGTGTGATGTCCGTAATTGCCAGCTCTGGCATACAGAAGGAAGGGTCCCAGCTCAGCTGGAATCTAATGGTTACCACTTTGAGCATCTTAATTAATTGTAGAAGTCAAAGATAACTTGAACTCACCCCTTTATGTAAGTATACATTTAGTGTACTAACGTGTTATTTGAGTGTTTCTGTTGCTGAAGTGTGTGTACATTTATTTGTGGACTCTTGTAATTATGTATGTAAAGAACCAGTGCTGTATAGTCCTAGTTAATCAGTTTATATATTGATTAATTTCTTTGATGAATTTTAAACTTGCAGAATACCACACAATTAGTCATCATCATCATCATCATCATCATCATCATCATCATCCTCACCACATCACCTCCACCACATCATCATCACTGCCACAGAACCTTAGAACCCCCCCCCCCCCCCTCACAAACTCAATTCTTCTTCTTCTGTTTCACCTTGTACCTCAGCGAAGTGTCGGGGGTATTTGTAACATTCGTTGATGAGCCCTGTCAAGAGCACTGTTAAAACATGTTCATTTCTGTAAGGCTGTTCTTAATGTCATAACTCCATATTTTCCGAGGTCTTCCACTAGATCTATACCCGTTGTAACGTTTCAGTGTGGCTCTCTGTGGATTTCGTATTATGTCTTTCCTTGAAACTCATGCAGCGCTTCTAAGGCATTTCATCCCGATTTTTTACAATTTTAAGTTCATTTGAGGATGTAAGTGTCCACGTCTGACACTGATAGCTTAGTGCTGGCCAAAAAAATAGTTCTGATAAGATTCACTTTAGGACTCAGGAGTATCTGTTTGTGTGTCAACAGGGGAGATAGTTGCCCCATTACTTGATTAGCTTTCGGGCTACTTTCTCTGTCCAGTTTTCCGTCGGATGTGAAAATTGCTCCCAAATACTTAAATTCCTCTGTTTGTCACTTAATTATTACCTAGAAGATATGTAAGGTGATTCCCTCCAAATTTCGGCTTGATTTATAGGGGGGTTGGCTAAAAGGCCTGAGCCTAATCCACGAGGAAAACATGGGATGGCACCCCCACTGAAATTTTCTGGTTAGGGTTTGTGTAACTGTGCAATTATAATAATAATCATTAGTATTATTATTTGTGTATGTTGAATAACAAAATATGTATGTGAAATAACATGAAATGTATTATAAATGTTTAATGAGAGAATGTTTATGTATGATGGGAGCGGAGCTCACATCCCACACCCTCTCCCCCAATTAAAACTTAATAAAAATCATTAGTATTATTATTTGTGTATGTTGACTAACAAAATATGTATGTGAAATAACATGAAATGTATTATAAATGTTCAATGAGAGAATGTTTATGTATGATGGGAGGGGAGCTCACATCCCACACCCCTCCCCCAATTAACCCCCCCCCCACCCCCAATATGGAAGGGGGGAAGGGGGGGGGGGGGGCTAAATGTCCAGAGACCCCACTACCCGCCGGTGCCTATGTATTTGTTGTCCCTTATGCATCAGAATTCAAGGAAAGATAAGTCTTGACAACTCATCTCCTTCCGTTGACGTTACTCTGGACTTCTCTCCCTTGCCAACGTTGCTTCCTGTAAGATTGACATCGTTTCTCTCTGGGGCAATAGTAAATTATTACATTAATCGCTCTTTCTTCAACCCCACTTGCTGAAAGTTTGATTTTACCAGAATCTTAACAGTCAGTAAGTATCGTTGCACATTATTTTATGATATTTTACTTATTATGCTCATGAAAATTTATCAGAGACGGTTGGGAAAGAGAAAGACGGCTAAATACTAACGGCACTAACGCCAGCGGTCGAGGTCAGGACCCCCAGGCCGACTTGGTTCCGATTTTGATTTTTAAGTCGTTGCCTGTCCTGCGTTTGCCTTAAAGTTGAAAGTGAAAGGAACGGCGAAGTTTACTATTCACATATAATTTTTTAAGATGTTATTCCATCACTGAATGAACTAAGTAGCTATATTTAATAATTTTTAAGAGCGTTGCTCCTATTGAATAACAAACAAAAAACTTATTGTGCGAGTTATTGGGTTATTAATATTATTATGATTTGGATTATCTTCACTCAAAGTACTCTGGACACATCCATAGGTGCTCAGATTCCCCCTTTAACATATTCATCAGCGTCCCACGGTTAATATTGCCAGTCCTATGCTGGTTAAGGTTAACAAGACTTCTTGTGCATCTGGTGTGCCTCTCATGCTTGGCTGTACTGTGCCGATCGTAACTCAGAATTCGAGTATTCTAATTCTTAGCAGTGATGTGGACACATTGCTTCTTCCAAAATCCTCAAAACATCCTATCTCTCTATGGGCATTGACAGTGTCGGCGTGATTCATAGGCTGGCCATCTGCAACTAATGCAATACCTGCCAATCTATCAGCTCTTTCATTGATAACAACAACTACATTTCCAAGAACAAATCTGAAGATAACTGCACAGACAGGAAAGTTTTGCCATGACAATCTATTGTCTGCATATGGAGCCTGCCCTGACCCACCCGATCATGCTCAAAGAATCAATCAGCACACACACGCGTGGGAATAGTCCTGTGATTTTAGCCACATGAAAGCTTGTGTCACTGCCATCACCTCCATCATTTTACTGCTGGTAGTCATGGAGAAGGCACTGCTGGCTTCTTAGACTGTTCTGCCTGCAGAGTGAGCTGTAAATGCCCATGCATTCTTTAGTCCTCATATAACAGACTGTGCAGATCAGCACATATGTCTCATCTGACTTGTCACTCTTAAGCACACAGACCTTGGCGTTGACAGTTATGGGATTCTGCTCCCAACTACTGTCAAGCATGATGACAACACAGGAGAAGGTGTAGTTAAGGGCTTTAGGTGCTGGTATCCTTTTCTCACCAGGGTGGATGTCTGTAAGACTGCAGACCTGCTTGATATCATCCTCTGCCCTACCCAACCATGATTTGCCCCTTTTTAATCTGTTGCTTTTTTTCCCCCTTGAAAAGCATGTCGTGCAAAAGATGCTTTAGATCGGAGCTTATCTTCTGGTATGCTAGACTAGAGCCTTCCAAATCTTGATCCTGTAGTTCATGGTGGTAAGAAAGTCAAGAAGGTATCTCATTGCTAAACAAAAGGTTTCCGTTGTGCATCCCAGAATAGTGCGCATGACTTTGTAGTCTGTGCTGTCAGTAAACTGTTACAGTGACGTGAGTAGGTGGTCATGGTCCACGTTGAAGAGAGCATGGGATTTCACAGCTATACACTATACAGGTAGAACAATTCAGGAAGTCTGCTGTGTCTTCTCTTTAAATACTAGCAGGATGGCGATGACACAAGTTTCATGTAGCTGGAATCACAAGACTTTTCCTATGGTGTGTGCTAAGTGATTCTTTGAGCACGATCTAAAGGGCTAAGGCAGAGACAGTGGATTAAGTCATTGGAAGTAGTTATCTTAATCTTTGTCCCAGGGTATGTGGGTGTTGTGGCAGTGAAAGAATTGATAGATTAGCAAATTCTGCCTGAGCTGCAGATGACTGGCCACTGTTAGTGCCCTATGAAATTTAGGTTGGTTGGATGATTTTGGGCACAGTATGCCCCACATCACTGCTAAGAATGGGCAGACTGGGAGTAAAGATCGGCACAGCTAGACGTGAGAGGCCCACTGGACATACAATAAGTCTTGTTAACCAGCATAGGACTTTGACTATTAACCACAGGATGCTGATGTGTTTGTTGCAGACAGAAATCTAAGCACATATGGATGTGCCTCGAGTGCCTTGAAGATAACCCTGCTTAACTCCCAGTGTGGGTTTCACGGCTCTATTTTGAGGGTAACACAAAAAAAATTTCCTCTGCCCTGCTAAAAAAAAGTATGTTATGAAAGTCTACTAATTAGGGATACTTTATCTGAATTCGGAGTGTATCATAGAATCAGATGGAAGCGAGGACAAACAGAAATACTGTCACATCCAAAATAGAATTGAAAACAAACGAAATTACTGGCACATCCACCGAGAATGAAATGAAGTGAGAACAAATAGAATTACTGACACATCACTTTAGAATCAATGGAAGTGAGGACAAATAGAATTACTGACACATCATCATAGACGTCCTTAGAAGTGAGAAATACTTGGACAGCAGACACATCCATCACAGACTCAGATAGGAAAGATAACTGCCATATCCATCATAGACTCAGAAGTGAGCAAGACTTTTGACTAACAGCACATTCATCATAGACTCAGAAGTGAGCAAGACTTTTGACTAACAGCACATTCATCATAGATTCAGAAGTAATCAAGGCTGTCCCTACTGCTCTAAATAGTGTATGGCAGCGATTCCCAAACTGCGGTGTGACCTCTTCATGGAGGCCCCGCGAAATATTTGAAGATATGCAAGTTTTTTTTAAATAATCTCTTATATGTCATACTTTTACCTAGGTTAGGGCACCATGGAAAACTTTTAATTGAAAAAAAGGCACCGCGGCTAAGAAAAGTTTGGGGATCACTGGTGTATGGGATAGATGTTTTCAATGCAGTACTGCTGATGATCCAGATGATAACACATTTCTTTTGTTATGTTTTTAAAAAATGTTTTGATTGGTTCTTTTTCAGACCATGATTCGCATGCCACGAGCTGGGGGTGATGCTGCCGAAGAGAAGAAGAGGATTGAGGAGGAGAACAAAGTAGCAAGAGTGGTCACATTCCAGAATATTTTGTCTTTCTTTGTTGTCTGTGGCCTGATTAGAGCAGGTAAGGTTTGGCACCCCTTTCTTGTTTTGTTATATGCTTGTGATGGTATCTTCCCAGTTGTATCACTGTCTGGGCTTTAGTCAGAAGCTTTTATTTAAACACTTTCTGCCTCAGTGTTTAGAATACTTTATAACTGTCACTTTTGTCTGTCTTCTTCTTAAAGTCCATGCTGTGTAGCGTTGGTAGTCACGTCTAGCCACAACCTTCTGTCTTGTGTACTTTCAGTCAACTGTAACACAGATGATCTTCCATGCCATGATGTCAGAATGTCCAGCATCTGTTCTTTCGGTCTACCTCTGCCTCTCCTCCCTCCAGCTTTCCTACCGTTATAGTATACTCCATTTTATTCTCATTCTCATCACATGACCAAAGAATGTAGATTGTCTCTTTCTGATGTGGGCAATCAGTTCTCTTCATGAGTAAGTTTCTTTTAAGATATCTTCATTACTCTTTTTATCTGTCTAGGGTATTCTCATCAATTGTCTATAAGACCACATCTCAGCAGCTTCCAAATAAGTTTTCACTAATTTAGTAACTGTCCTTGATTCACATCCATATATCAGTATAGAATTTATATAGCTTTTAAGAATTCTCTTTATCATCTCAGTTGACAAAGAAAGATTGCATAAAATCTTCATTTTGTAAAATGCTGCCTTTGCTTGAGCTAATCAACATTGAACTTCTTTAATACATCTTCCATCTGATGTTATCAGGGTACCCAAGTATATATCTACTTGCTTGAGGTTTGTCCCATGTACTTTGATGTTGCATTTGGAGGGTCAGTTTTCTTTGTAATTGCCATTATTTCTGTTTTTCTGCAGTTCAAACTAAGATGTTTACACTTTCAGTTACATTATATCCATCATTTCTTGAAGCTGTGTTTCATTTTCAGTGATCAAAACTATATATTCAACGTATTGCAGGTTGTTAACAGTATGCCCACCAACCGCTATTCATGGCATACCATGTATGGATCTAATTGTTATTTCACTGTACAAATTGAATAAATCAGGTGATAGTACACATCCCTGTCTAATGTTTTGAAAAGTTTCAGCTTGGTTGTCAATCCAAATAGCTGCCTCTTGTTGACAGTAAATGTTTTTTGTATTATTATTCTTAAATCTTTACCATCAGTGTTTAAGGTTTCCAAGTAATTTCTTAATGTTTCACTTTATCAGATGCTTTAATATAATCAATAAAGCACAAATACAGATCTCTTTTCATGTCACTCATTCTTTCTGAAAGTGTTCTTAAGGTAAGTATGGCACTGTTTGCCCCTTTACCTTTTAACAAAACCACACTGCTGTTCTCAAATTTATGATTTAATTTTGCACCTTATTCTTTATGCTAATTCTCATTAATATATTAGATACATGACTTATTAAACTAATTGTTTGATGTTCTCCACATTCCATTGCACCAAGTTTGTATGTACCACTTTTTAAGGCGGTGTAGACGGGGGGTCATGAGCCTGATGGTTTAGGGTCACGTGGCTACTGCTGTCGCCACAAACTGTACAGGTTGGGATGTAATTTTGACTTGGGACAGAAAAACTCCATTACCTTACCGTGAGTCAAACCCGGGTCTCCCGCATAAGAGCCAGACATTGTAACCGCTCGACCAGCCGATCCTCTATACTTTTACTGGAGAACATTACAAATGAGAAGATAGACCAGGCAGCACTTGATGGGTGACATGAACATCGTGCTGACAGTCTTAATTAACTCAGGCATGTTTGGTGCTTATTTTAAAATTGTGTCAATATGAGAGCCCACAGTAGTTGTAAACATCTGTCTAATTGTAGATCCTAACTTCTTCTTTGAATTTACCAGCTGTAAACTCTGGCAGAAAGCTGTGCGTACTCATCCACTTCTTGACTTTATTCTTGTTCCAAAACTTGCATTTATATGCTGACTGTTGGTTCCGTGCCTCTCAGGCAGATGCATTTTAAAGGTAACACCTAATTAGTTGACTTGTTACTGGCGTCTAGCAACTTCTCCACTGCCACTTAAGACAAGCAGATTGGCAGGTGATAGTCTCTTTCCTCTGAGCTCTGATGGAAGCAATTTTTTTGCAAGGTATCTGCTACATGATGATGATGCTGATTGGGTCAAACAGAATGTTAGAATTAATCTTTGTAAACCGCAAGTCGCTTCCAGTAGTACACATTTTTCTTTTCTTCATGTGCCAAACATGCAGTTTTGTTAACTTGTGACTTAATTCATCATCCACAGCACCATGGGCTCTAGAACAGATACACTCCAGTTAATGTCTTCACAGATGTGGCTGGGCTTGTAGACCAGCCAGCTGGTGTTTCTGCTTCATGTGCAAGAGGCTACCATAAACATCACAGCTGTTGTTTGTCATGTTTGGTGTGCAGGGCAGTTGCCATCCTGAACTTTATAAATGAATTTAAATCAACGGTAATAAATGTCTTTTTATGATGATTGCATGCATTGAAGTTTATTTGTGTGATGAAAGGCTTTTAGTTGAGTGATTTTCATTTTGGTTCTCCCTGCCACTAGTTTTTAGATGACAAGATCACAGGTTTCTGTAAAGGTTATTCTTCACTGATCCGCACAGCTTGGTTCCCACTGAACAGCTAACTGGTCAGACCTGAAACCTCCTTGAAAGTAGAGAACACACCTAAAGCGAATGTTAAGTATTGTTGTGGTCTCTCTCCACACGGGCAAAGTTCTCTATCCTCAGTCTGGAATTTCTTATACATGTGTCTGCTGTGAATGTGTGTGTCATCTCATCTGGTTCCTCTTTAATCCTGTGGTTCGCCATGTGGATTCCGGGAGAAATGGGTGGGGAAGGTGAAACAACACTGTCACAAAAGCAGCTAATAAATCTGATGTGATGGATCAATAGGCACAGATATCACTGCCTAGCTGTGAATCACAACACATCATGCCAACCACCATTTTGAAGATAAAAGCAAAAGAAACTGGGAGTGTCCAGGAAAAAAAAGGGGGGGGGGGGGACAAATAAGGCACACCTCGGCGTGTCCAGGTGAAGTATAAGGACTAGGAGACATTTTGTGTTTGGTGGTTTCTGTGCACTCTGTTAATCTTAAATGGTCTGCCTCTTTAAATTTCACTTTGGTTTACTTTGTGGGGGTGGGAAATAGTCTCATTCCTCATCCTTTTCTTCCACAAGCATGTTGAAAAATGTCTAATTAGGGCTATCTCCTTCGAAGTCTGAGATGCGAAGAACAAACAGTTTGCCTACAAATAAGCCAGATCTTTAAAACAGATGTGCACACAAAGCTCGAGTTCTAGAACAAGATCAAAGTCCCAGAAGTGGATGAACAACCAGAACGTTAGGCCAGTAAACACAGCTCGCAAGCCACTCGCTGTTTATTTGGTTTTTCCGATGTTCAAATCTCAGACAATATCATCATGTCAGGTAACGCATGAACTAAAAGTTCTTCGTAATAAAACAACAAGAGCGTACAATTTAAACATGGAAACTCCAAGAGGCAGTTAAGAACAAATATCACATCATTCAGGAAATTCCCATAAGCACTCTATTTTTCAGCAATCAGTGTGGAGTTCTAATTGTAAAAGTAAAGGACCCTTGTCCACACCTTCAGGCATATAGGGCAAGACCTAAATGTTATAGACTTTGTGGGTAATGTGGTCACCATCATGATAGCCACCTTTACTTGACGTGACACCAGTTGGTACTCATTCAAGGCTGGGGCGACTTGGGAGCCGAGGTTATAAGTTCCCATTGTACCAGTAGAAATCTGTACGTCCATCTTGATGAGTGTTGGCCAGATCTACGCATCACTCTGTGCCGCACGATTCTCTCCAGATTTTGATGATCTGTTTGTGCCTCGGAGCTGTTTACTCAATGCCTAAGGACCTTGACAATATTTAGCTTGTCGTGCATCAATTTACCACCAATGCTAGACTAATATTTTATAGTTCAATCGGTGCGTGATATGTCCAGAATTACGCCTGCTACTCTTAATTCCCAAGACATTGCCTAGCACTCATTTCAGGCTCAGTCAACCAGAAAGCCAACATACATTTTTCAAAATCTGCAATAATGCAGGTTTGAACCCAAGACCTTTGGACGGACAGGCAACAATCTAGTCATTACACTACCAGAGCACCCATCAAAACAAAAAAAGCATATGCACTCAAACACACAAAAAACATGCCAGAAATTGTATACACAAGCTGAATTTGTAATTAGTATTGTCGTGTAGTCTTTCAAACAAAAAATTTACTGGTAACAAACGTGTAACTTTCACGGAGTCAAAAATATAATAATTTAAGATAGCTTTTAACTGTCACACAATTCCAATGATTTTTTTTTATAGCTAGCTTGAAAATACAGAGTGGTATTAAGTTGAAGATTTCTATTTTCTCTAATACATCCATAGACAGCAAATTGTATGTGACTGATATGTTGTTGAAGTGCCATCGTATGTCTCGATAAGATATATATATAATATAGAAGGGAATTTGATAATTAAGCCACACATGGTTATGGGATGGCAGGAAAATGTAGTTGGTGGTTTGTAAAGGTGTCATCAGGTGACAGCAACATGGAACTTTGTCTTCATTTCTTAGGTGACGTTACTGTTGCATTCAAAACACAGAAACAAAATGGTGGCTGTACTTACAGGGTGTACCCTCAAAGAACGTGTTGTTGAGAAATTTTAAGGGGGCAAAAGGGTTTCCTGCAAAGGACATTATTAGGAAATGCTTCCTGTTTATGCTGATTCATACTGTAAAGATATCTTGATACTTCGTGATGCAATTCGAAGAAAACATCCAGGCCGGCTGACGAGAGGAGTACTTCTCCTTAATGACAATGCCAGACCACATATGTCTCTGTTAACTCAGAAGAAAATAACCATCTAGGGTGTGGAACATCCAACTTAGCCCCTAGCGATTTCCACCTTTTTGGTCCACTGAAAACCTACCTTAGCGGGAGACATTTTGCAAATGATGCAGAAGTTAAATGTGAAGTGAAAATGTGGTTTAGAAAACTGAGCATGCAGTTCTATGCAGCAGGTTTAGGAGGACTGATAAAACAATGGGACAAGTGCATCAGTGTTTTTTTTTTTATAACTTTTTAAAACTATTTGTGACTTATTGACTTACCCTCGCACATATAACATGTGAACAGGAACACACCTTGCACTTATATCAACATACAGAAAAATAGTATTTATTTTATAATCATAATTATGAACTGAGATTACTGTTGATGTTGACATTTCTCTCTTCTCGGAAGGTTGTATAGAGTAGGGAGGCATGGGAAAGTAATCTCCTCCCACCCCCCCCCCCCCCTTCCACCAAGCTTAGGCAGTATTGTAAAGATTATGTGGTTTATAATCCGTTTTACAACCTGCTTTGTTTACTTCAAAAGAAATTGTTAACACCAATATGTTTAAAGCACACTGCAGAAGATCCGTACTCTGCTTCTTGGCGCTTCCTTCCTAGACCAGCTGCCACCACAAGCTAAGTTCAGTATTATATGGTTAATTTTACAAAAATCAACAGAAGTACACAATTACAAATAAAATTCAAAAGATTCAATAATTATATGGCACTGTCATAAATAACTAACACACATGGGCTTTGTTTTGCTTCAATAGGTGTATTAGTGTCTAAGCTTCCCAATGCATGAGCTATAAAAAAAAAAAAAAAAACTAATGTAACCTACTGGTTTAAGAAATTGTTCAAGACAAGAATCCCAAGTGGGAAAATTCTGATCAAAACGACTGAACTAAATGTTTACATGTCTGCTACTCATCAGAGAATTTGGGACCAGAGAGATAGAGCTCTGTCACAAGCATGCTTTCTGGAGAGAAAAAAATAATACAGATTACATTACCCCAGTATGCTTTAAAATAATCTCAGCTGATGTCAACAATAATCACAATGGTTTAACCTAACAATATCATGACTCCCTGTATGTGTTTTGGGGCCCATTGTGGGGGATAAGCAAGAATAGACCCACTGCCTCCCTAACAAGCATGTCGTAAGATTCGGCTAACTGGGAGCTTTCTTTGAATTCAGAGTACATCTGCCAAATAAGTCAGATCTGTAAAACAGATGTGCACGAAACACTTAGGTTCTGGAACAAGACTGAAGCCCACACGTGAAGAAACAACCAGAATCTTCTGCCTGAATTTACAGTGAGTGAACGCAAACAAACAAGAAGAATGTAATGACATTCAGTTATAACAATATAAAGAGATTATTTCAGTTTCTCCAACAATGTCATGAGATTACTTTAGTTAAACAACATAATATTTTTTCTGTGTAATAAATTGAAATTAACTGGGTTAAAAATCAGAAGAAGAAATTACTAAAGAAAAGGATGGATTTATGACAACGCCTGTTAAATATCACTAAAAGGGCATTAAAGACATAAATCACACAGAACGATGATAACCAATGCCACCCATAAACTGCTGTACTACCATCAACTTCTTTCTCCCCATGATGCTTGATGAAATAAGCACAAAAACCACAGTGATATTTTATCAGTTAACAACTACTGGGTAAATGGGAGGGACAAATGTGTTGTAAAAGTGACTGAGGATTTGCTGAAATCAGATGTGTTGGGCTGAAAAGTGCAGTCATCGTAAATTTGCTGTAAACCACAACACAATATGCCAACCAGTCTTTAAAGGGTGAATACAGAAGAAGCCGGTTTAAAATTACAATGGTGATATGTACACTGAAACATGGGATATGTGTAGTGATCTACTGTACTGCTGCAAGTTATCTTGATTTATTTGTGGTGTACATCTGAAGGGACACGATAACAAATGAAAGGCCATAAACTGTGCAATAAATTTTTTTTAAATCTTCAGTTGAAAATATATTATATGCTTAGATGAGGAAATAAATGTGATACAAAACTGCACTGATGAAACAAGTGTACATAAATAATCACAATACAGAACAGATTTTTATACTGTATGAATAAAAGATAAGACTAAATTTTGTTACGGAAATATTAACTAAAAAATAACCGATACGTATTAGTATATTTCTATGAGCATGAAAAAGACACCAGGTATGAACAGAAACAACACGGAATGATAAGAATTGTGACTTCCAAAAGGGCTTGGCGTCCATTTTTGTTTAAATTTAAGAAAGAGACAGTGTTCTCTGGTCATGTGTTGAGTTGATTCAAAAACTGACATTACAGTACTCGGGGCATTCTCATAACTGCTCCATCCCCATCTGTGGCAGCTAGGGCAGAGTTCCGGTACTAATGGTGTCGGTAGCATTCTGATTATACGTTCATCTTGCCTTTCCTCTGAACGTCGAGTACCGGCCAGATCACCTCATCACTCCCAGCTGCACCACTCTCACCAGACCGAGGTGATCCATTTGCTTGTCCAAATTGTTCACATTCTTGTGATAAGAACAAGGGGCTGGATCAGTGATGATTTGAAAAATTTACGTTGGGGGTGGGGGGAATAAATTAATAAATTATGCAATAAGACCTAAGTGGTAAAGAGGAACAGCAAAAGAAATGATCCAAAGCAAGGACTGAGATCAATGGAGAGACACGAAACTCCTATGCTTTTACAAGCAAAGGATGATGATATAGCTGTGTGGAGGCATTCCTTTCACCATCTGACAAAAAGCACTTGATGATGGCATAATGATATAAGCAAGACATTGTGTTTCCATCTGTTCAACACATTTCCAGGAAATCGCCCATTCTGAAAACGACAGGCCAACCCTAGAGCTGGACTGGTTGGCTTAACACATTGCTACTAGCAGCATTTAACCCTTTCACCTGGAAACATTAAAAAACAATAAGGTCACAAACGCGTAGATTTCCATGAAAAAAATTTTTTTTACAGGTCACCATACAAAGATATATGAAAGGAGAAATCCATAAAAACGGTAAAGCAGTAAATGGAATTCATCCCCTAAGGGCCTAAAAAACGAGTTGGATGACTCATGACATGATCTCTATCATTGAGGTTTATGAGAAAAATTATCACATAAGCTTGGCTTTTAAAAGGCTATTTGGCTCATAGGAAAACCCACTTATAAATGCTTTTGTTAGATACTGTAGTCATATCTGATCTCCTAAACGTTTGCACAGGCGCCATCTCGGCTAACAGCATTAACTATGCATCTTGTAATTAGTTTACCACATCTTGAAAATAGGTTGTTACAGACAACTCAGAAAAGTGACATTTACGGAGAACTTGACCCAACCAGATGTGTCGGTTTTTTGGCTTCTCGGGATGAAAGGGTTAAACTTTAGATCACATAGCTAGTGAAGCAATCACACTATCTATAATTAATTATATTATGCTATTCTCTCACCCTCTCAATACTAGAATACAGAAATCATTGACATCTAAGAATGCATAAATGTAGCTGAAATATGTTACACCAATACATTTCAATGATGATATAATCACTTTAGCTAAAAGAATAGCTTTTGACAGTCACTGACCCTCTGACTGAAAGTTCAGGTACATCACAGGTAGCAGGGAAGTGAGTTGTTAATAACAGGATGTTGCGGGAGCCAGTCGATTGATCTTGAGTTCTGTAGATTCCTCATGCATGTCTTTAGTGAAAGGCATGAGATAGTGTATTCATGAAAGTGCTGTCGTAGCCCTGCTGAGCAACAACTGAGGCTTCATGCTCCATCAGGGAGGACTGTTGCAAGACAGGACTTGCTTGCTTGAACAGATCTGTAAATTGTTTAAAAGTAAAAAATTAAGAACATTCTATGGAATCTTTTTTTAAGTAAAGTGAAAAGGTGAATTCTAAAGAGCTATGTAAGTCTTATAAAGTAAATTCTCAATAGTTAAATCAGTCCTATCCTGATAAATGAAAGTGAATCATGGGCAGTTGGCTAATAAGTGAGAAAAAAAAAATATGGGGAGGCAATGGGTCTATTCTTGTTTCCCCCACACTGGGGTCCTAAAACCCACACTGGAAATGGCAATAACATTTCTTCTCTTCTTTCGTTCGCTTGAAATAAATTATCTATATCTGCAATGCTGTCTTTTGTATGAATTTCACTGTCTTTTGTAATTCACTAAGCGGCCCGTAAAGTTTGACTTCCACAAGTGTCTCTTTTGGCCAAAGGTTTTGCCTGAAAGCGTTGAATCTGGGACAGTCTTGAAGGATGTGATCTGTTGTTTCAGGTGCCAGTCCACAAGTACACATGGCTGATTGGCCAATCTTAAATTTGTTGTACATGTGGGAGCGAAGTCGATTGTGCCCTGTTCTAAGGCGAAGGATAATGACTTGCTCTGGTCTGTCCATAATATGGTAATCATCTTGTGCCAGTTTCGTTGGCATTCTGATTGATTTGATCATTCTCTTCTTCTGTTGATAAGAGACTGGTATGTTAGGTGGCAATAACATGACTAGCAATTTCTTCTCGCATTAAAACATGTCTTCCACAATAAGGTTTTGAGATTTCATTACCACTGTTGCCATTCACATGTATCTTCTCAAATGTTAAGCTCTAAACTTATTACTGCAATCATTTTCTTCTGTATCGTTATTTTGTTCCTGAATTCCCCATCCATGGAATTATGATCCATGCCATTCTATTCTCGTGTAAATACCTGTATCACTCATGTCCTGTTTAGTTAGATAGTTGGGTTATCATCATTGCACTACCGACATGTCCATAGGTGCTCAGATCGTCCACTCAGTAGAAACCCCAGCGTCCGATGGCTAACAGTGCCAGTTCTATGTTAATCAACAAGTCCTCTAGTGTGTGTCTCATTTTTTTGTTGATATGCTGATCTAAACTCCCTGAGTATATCATTCTTGTGAGTAATGTTGATTCACTGGCCCCCAAAGTCCTCCACCCTTCCCATTTCTCGGAGAGCATTAATAATATCAGCACGATTCACAGGTTGACTGTTGGCAGTGATAGCGGATCCAGTCAACCTATTAGCTCCTCCATCTCCCAGCACGAAAATAAAGGTGACTTCACGCAGTTGACTTCTGTAATGACTGAAGCCACTGCCTTCGCACAGAACCTGCCTGAACACTTCGGATCATACTCAATGAATCCCTGAGTACACATGTGTGGATGTAGTTTTGTTTCGAGCCACACGAACGCTTGCGTTATTGCTATCCCCTCCATCGCCATGCTGCTGGTTGTCATAGAGATGGCGCCACTGGCTTCTTTAACTATTCTGCCCGCTGAGCAGTAAATGCCCATGCGCTTCTTTGTTGGCGTAGAACAGATCCGTTTGTGTAGATCAGTATAACTGCCTGGTCTGAATTTTCACTGAGAGTGCCCTGACAGCAAAAGGATTCTGCCTCCTGCAAGGCCTGTCAAGACAGGAAAATTTACAAATAAACACATGAGGCATGGGTATCCACTCTGCACTGGGGATAATGTTGGTTAAGCTGCATATTTGCTTGATATCTTCTTCCCGAGCTAGCCACGATCCTTCCCTCTTCAACTTGTCGCCCTTTTCATTGAAAAGCGCTTTATGCAGTGGGTGTTTCTTATAAGATCATATTTTAAGGTACCCCTTGGCCCTCCTGATCCTGACCCTGTGGTTCATGGTCGGAAGGTCAAGTAGATACCTCACTGCTACACAGGATGTGTCTCTTGTACATCCCCAAATAATGCGCATGGCTTCTTTTTGCACCTTTTCAAGTCGTTCAATCTGTGTAGCACTGACTGTACCGCCTGCATAATCCTGATATCTTCTACCAATTTGTAATTTGTCAAAAAAAAGGAAGTGACACTGTACATAAGGAATATTCAACTAAGTTTAATCACGGGCCAACATTTTGAAAATAGGAAATTTTACAGGCCAGTTTTTCAATGATCAATGTTTGTTATCTTGTCTTGCCACCAAATGCTAAGTATTCTTCTTAGACATCACATATAAAACTATTAAAGTCATTTCTGAAGGTGTTAAGCTGACCAAGTTTCACTAACATACAGAAGAGTGCTGAGAACACACGTTTGATAAACAAAGGCTATTGTTTGAAACCCATTTAGTATATAAGGTTAGTTGCGTATCCTTTACAGGACATTGCTGAACCGTTTTTCTAGGCAAATTTATGTCTAGTAGTTTGCCATTGCTTTATGGACAGTCAGCTTTCTTAATACCACTGTGGAAACCAACGTTAGGCGCATGACCCACAGCTGGGATCGAGCCACATTTAGTATATTTTCAATATCTACATACCTGTTGTGGTCTTGTGTAGTGGAGGTTCCACATTCATGGCCAGAACTCCAGCATAAGAGGAAATGATGTTGTTGTTGCAGGCATCTCCATACCTGTTCTCGTGGCTCTTTTCTGCAGCAGGTACTGGTGATGTAAAGAGACAGACACATGAAGCAACACTGTAGTACTGTATGTGAGCTATGCCTTCTGAGACTATCCAGTCAAAAGTCTATGACTAGTCTGTGGCCTAGGCACTGTGATTAAGCTAGGTAATGACGAGTTCAATACCAGCATATCATTCTAAGGTATTTGGTAATACGTCATTCTAAGACATTTTCCTAATTAGTTAGTGAATAACAGTTCCAACTTTGTAGCAACGGGTAACTCCATAACTGCTTTATACCTATGCCCCTTGTGATATATCGGAATGGGCTGCAGTCCCCAGCAAACTCACATTAAATGCATGAGACATCCTATGGTATTTTCATATTTCATTCTATTGTATTTTCCTACTATATGACACACTGGTATAGTGGTTAGTGCATTTAACTGCCTAGGATGTGGTCTGGGCTGCCAGAAGTGGCGGGACATTTTCTAATCAATACAGCTCTGAGGTAAACCCATCTCCATAAAACAAAACAAAAAGAGGCACCAGATAGTTTCAAAAAATTCTGAATTTGTATTAAGAAACTATATAACAGCACTCTGGACATTCCTTTAACTGTTCTGTCCTTATCTTCAGCAGTGTTCCAATTAGATGGCATCAATAACAGTCTGAACATCCGTCTTGCTTTTTTCACTGAGCACCAGACAGATTCCCTGGTGACTCCTTGCAGCATTATCATTCTCTGACTGTGTCTTCGTTCTGTTAACTCGCGTCTAATTAACCTCTACGAGATCTAGTTTGTCACGCATCAATTCACTAACTAGTGGTCAGTGATCAGCCAGTCTATATGCCTGTTCTTTTTTAAAGACACCGGCATAACCTGCAGAAAATATCCAAAGGGAGCTGAGTACCCAGGACCTCTGAAGTGATATTTGCTATTTTGCATGGAGCACACTTGTCTCCAACGTTCTCGACATACTATGAGTCAGTTACAATTACAATATGTGTACAGCTGGTTCTCAAGACAGCACAACATGTTGTGGTATCATATGCCAGGCTTTGCTGCATAAGCACTGTCCATTTGCTTTTGCTATGAACCCCCTTGCACTTCGTCTGCCTCTCAACAGAGACACCTGTATAGATAATCACATCACCTGGGTGAGAACTGTCATCAATAATTTTTTCGAACTTATGATTCTGGCAATTAGGAAGGGAAAATAGTAACTTGTTAGAACCGGAAAGTTGGAGTGGCAGAGAATAATATCAAGAGAGAAGAGGTTAGGACAGTCTGGCATTATGGCATGCAAAAAAATCTAAATCAGAAATTATGAACAGAGAGGCTACTGGTAGATGTGATTAACAATACCACAAGGAACTAACTATAAAAAAAAACAAGTCTTTTGACACTGACATAGAAAAACATTAAAGGCTACTGCACAGGACTGATCTAGATGGTTAAGAGTCCTCAAACATGCTACCATCAGCAAAGGTTGCTACAGAAGAGAAATGGAGGCTGACTAGAAAGATCTGTGTAGACAATCATGTCTCTAGTGTCTCTGCCATCTCCAGTATGCATTGTTAAAAAATGATCTGAGCTGAAAACACACTAGGCTGACCATTATATCTTGAGCTGAAAACACACTAGGCTGACCATTATATCTTGAGCTGAAAAAGGATATCAAAGCAAGTCAGTTTAATCAACCCACCCCCGTCCATTTGCCCCAGATCACTGGGATCAAACGGTTAATTACTCAATCGACAGTGGTATTAAAACCTTAATCACAGTCATCAAGGAATAAATGAAACAATATGCTCTTTAACTGCACTGAAAAAAAAAAACCTTACAATCAATTAATGTGTCTGTCCATCAATACATTTCAGGCATTAAAAATATACAAAACTATTAAATCTAATAAGGTCTACAGATTAACTGTAAGTGAATGTTCAATTCTTGAGCTATTCGCTAGATTTTTTTTAAAAAGGGGACAATTTACTTTTTTGGAAGTATTGACTGGATGGCCAGGCACGGGTTAAGAACCGGTCTGTCCCAGTGAAAATGGGACGTATGATCACCCAAGATTAGACTCATTTATCATCTTTGCACTCATCAACTTTTTTTTTAATTGTTAAGTAGTTTTCAATACTTGTGATGGTCAAACAGCATGAGAAGGAATGAGATAACCAATTGACAGTAAAAAAAAAAAACATGCAAATCTATCTCTAAACATAAGAAAGACTATTTACCATAGCATTTCCGCTTGCATGAGTGAAAGTCATCATCATCTTCGGCATCAAAAGAACGTTTCTTTTTATTCCAAGAGGAATTATACACAAAGTTGTTCCCCTTACAGTCTGTCATCGTTTCAGCATCGCCCTGGTCCATGTCACATGAGTCTGTAGGAAAACTGTTATGTATTTCTACTCCGTTCATAACAATGTATGAATGTTTCAAACTATCATCCTCTTTGGACAATCCTAACTGCATAGGTATATAATCTGAAAGATCTGTTAGACCTGAAAGTCCTGCTTGGGTGAAACCCTGCTGCTTCAAAAAACATCTGCCTGGTAACATATCAGAAGAGTCAGCATTGCTTTCGTATTCTGTCATATTATTAATGTCTTCTCTTACTGCGACTTGTCGTAGTTGCTCAGCTAGGGCAGTGTGGTTTGACTGTTCAGCTAAATCAGCTGGCGTCAGTCCCCTGTGGTTTTTTAAACTGAAATTAAATAGAAACATGTTAACATTGT
Source organism: Candidula unifasciata (assembly GCA_905116865.2). NCBI lineage: Eukaryota > Metazoa > Mollusca > Gastropoda > Stylommatophora > Geomitridae > Candidula > Candidula unifasciata. The sequence continues at coordinate 327,764 of CAJHNH020008432.1, read as the reverse complement.
CATAGATACAATGTGCCGTAAAGAGTAAACTCTTGATTTTGAGCTTCTCTATACTCCTTCTCTCATACACATACACCATAGATGTAAGAGATGTACAAATAAATAAGTCTTTCTACACATGAAGCATGATGATTCTTTATGTTTATATTTTACTCAAACACTTACTAGATCTAACTAAAACCATACTTCACAACTGAACACACAAACTGGTGAACAAATTTAAACTTACTCAAGTGAAACCCCATTGTCTACTAACAAGACTGCACAGTTAAAATTCCCTGCCTTTGCTGCCTTGTGCAAGGCAGTTTCACCCATAAAGTCCTGCAAACAGAAATAACATTATTAACAAATTTCCTTTAACACTTTCAACCTAGATGGTTTCAAAGTAGAAACCCAATTTGCATAATAATCAGTGAAAAAAGGCACCAGTGTATGGTTTTCGAAGCTACATCATACACTGTGCTGCATTTAAAATATTTGGCCAGATTTCTTTTGCAAATCCATACCAAATATGCAGTGAATACCATGTGTTATGCTGATATACATAGATATAAGGTGTGCAACAGGGTGCAGGGTTTGTGACAGAAACTGTTACGCTAACGTAGATAGAAAAACATTACCAATACTATTCTTTGAGCTATTTCAAGCAGAAGAACTTAACTTTTCAAAATCCTTAACTTACTTACTTATTTAGTCACTCCTCTTCTACCTTGGGGTGTAGAGGTTTGCCAGAGAGATCGCCAGACTTCTCTATCAGCAGTTTTCTTTCTGGCTTTGTTCCATTCCAGTCCTCTGTCAGATACTGTCTTCCCAGCAGACCCTGGGTCCCCCTAGAGGTCTGGTTCCCTGGTTCTTAGCCTCCCATGCCTGCTATGGTGGCCGATTTTCTTCCATTATGTATGCATATCTAAACCATTGTAAATGTGACTGATCCCCTCTGGTTTGTAAGGCCTGGGTTCCAAGATCTTGACGTCTGATTGCAGACTTTGTCCCTTCTTGTCACTTGGACACCTTACTCGGATATCTCATTTCCGAGGCCTGCAGCTGGCTTCTGTAAGCTGTGGTCATTGGCCATGACTTACACCCATAGGTCAGAAATGGCATGTAGGTAGAGCGGTAAACAGCTATTTTCGTCCTTTTGCCAACTTGTCTTTTGCTAAGAAACCCTTGGTTTATGACCTTAAAAAGACTCTCAGTAGCTGCTTCTCGTGAATCCAGCTGTTTTAATGCCTCCGTTTCTTCTATTACAACTCCTAGGTATTTGAACTAGATGACCTGCTCCAGTGCATATTGTCTTATCATGATCTGGTGCTTCTTCTCCTCTCTTGAGATCAAATTGGTTTTAGTTTTGGAGATACTGATGGTCATCCCTCTCTTTTCAAGCTTTTCCTTCCAGACAAGTATGTTGGATTGAAGGTGTATGTCCTGGAGAAGTAAACAAGGCCGGCGTAATGCTGACCACATTACACACCAAGTACCGATTGGTCTGTAAAAATATGGGTGCTCTTCCCTAATGCCTGATGCACCTATTGGTGCAAAAAGAGATCTCACTTTGCTTACTTTGCTAAACACTGACAGGACCATTTGACCTGTATGGTTCTGAAATCTGGAGTACAATTAGAAGAGAGAAGAGAGTAGGAAAAGAAGAAGCAAAAGTTAACATGGATGAGAGCGGTTTGCACGCATCGATGTAACTTGGTAGCCACACGGAGTGGTCTGTCATGCGCATTCGAGACAAATGATGATGAAGTACCTGTCAGTGCAATTAGTAAATGTAATTTAGTGAGTATTGCACTCTGCAGTCATTGTATTCAAAATGGCTAAACAAATAAAGCAGAGGATATGCATAAAATTTTGCGTTAATCTTCAACATTCCTCTGTGGAAACTTAATATTTCAGCGCTTGTTGGGCGATGCAAACCGCGCATCATAAACCCTTCAAATATTAAATATGACCTAGCAGATGACAAAAACTGATCCTCATGACTTGTGATAGGCAAACAACGAGCTTCTTCTGTACATAGAAAACGCAACTCACCTGTCTGTTTTTGGAGGAACCACGCTGTAGCAGCCACTTTAAACACAAGACAGATCCAGACTGTGCAGACAAGTGTAGTGGAGAGGTATTTGAACGGTGTGAAGGAGTATCAAACCCTAGTCCTGAACTCACATTCAGTTTCACAAGACAGTTTAACTGAAATATACAAATTAAATGCACACATGGTAATATGACAGAAAACTTAACACTGTATTGTGCAAGAGAGTGAAATTCAAATAAAGAATGCATGTATGACAGTATATTTTTGTATCCATTAGTATCTGTTTACTTACGCAGCCCATTTCTATCTTCTTCTTCTGAATTCCAAGCCCTTGCAGTTCACTGCTGCAGATAAAACCCACCACCATTCACCTCTGTGATTTGCACTCTCTTTCCAGTTTGTGACTCGAAGTGTTAGTAGGTCTGCATGTATATTATCTCTTCACCATCCTCTTGGTATGTTTCATGATCCACTCTTATTCAACTCTTCTGTGTATGCAGTGTCTCTCTCTCCCTCTTATCTGCCATTCTCTCTAAATGCTCCAACTATTGCAGTCTCTTATCCCTCGTAATGCCAGTAATTATTAGTGCAGAGAGAACAGATTATGAATTTCACTGCTGTTTGACTAGCTACCTATATTATATATGTATGTATGTGTGTGTGTGTATATATATATGCGTGTGTATATATATGTATATATGACAGGGCCTAAGAGCAAGAAGTGAAAGTTGATCCAGAGCTTGAAGGAATGGAAGTGGATCATCTGCATCGAAAGCTACATTGAAAGACAGCTGACAAAAAGACGACTGACATATACCACTGAGTGCTAATTGTATTCATGTCAATGCTGACCATCCAAAACTTGGCTGCATGCTTCAAAGTATGAAAACATGAAACCTGGATGGATGAAGTAAGTGCCAGGCTGCAGATTGTCTATAGACTATTAGACTAGTAGAGTAATTCTCTTGCTCTTGTGTTAAGACCAATAAACATGAAACTGCAATCAACTCTCATGTACTGAATTATGGAGAAGTGCGGCAGTTAACTGGGAAGAAGATATCTCGTCTGATCTGTGAACTTGACCTCTAGACAACAGACAGGGTCTTAATAGTACTAGTGAGACCCAGCACAAAGACACATTTTATATATATATATATATATATATATATATATATATATATATATATATATATATATATATATATATATATATATATTTATATTTATATTTATATTTATATATATATATATAATTTGTTTATGGTGGCTTGCATTCTCCAATTAAAAAAATGATATCTCCACTTAAAATTTATTAACAGGTTTGAGGTATCATTGGATGCGAAATTCTTATCTTATTCTAGCTGTGATGGTTCCATACTTAACAAGCAAATATATAAACTATTAAAACTTCACTAGCATTCACTTGTACTAGTTAGCTGGGTTATCATCATTGCACTCAGGACATGTCCATATGTGCTCAGATCCTCGTAATAGTAATAGTATGAATTCATCTGGTGGCTAAGAGTAAGAGTACTACCAGTTCTGTGTTGATTAACAAGTCCTCTGATGTGCTAGCGGTGTGTGTCTTGTTTTTTGTTTTCACTTGTATTTAGTGTATTACTATTACAAGTATCATTAGTATGGATTAAGGGAAGCTTTCTCGAAAATCAAATCATCCAGTGCACCAGGAGGGTACTCCTGTCAAATCCGGACGAAGACTAAAAAGCCTTGGACGACTTAGTCAGAGTTTTCTCCCTTTGCCGCACTGCGAACAGTGATCGGAAAAGCCAACGAAACAAAGAAGACAGTCACGTCGACATCAGGGCTGCCAATGCTTGGTTGTTTCCCCCAGATCTGGGTTTTTTTCGACGCTGCAGGACAATTCTAGTTTTTTTTTGGGTGTGTTGTGTTTGTTGGTTTTTGCCGATTTGTATGCTTTAATGATCGATAAATTTGCGTGGTTAGGGGTAGGGGTTAGGGCTAGGGAGTAGGATTAGGATTAGGGTTAGCGGTAGGGTTAGCTTTAGCGTTAGATTTGACAATTTTGACGCCGGAGTTCCCTATAATCGCGCACAGTCCCATACATACACAAACAATCGAGGGCCTCTGGATGCTGGTCAAACGCACATTTCGCCAACGATTGGGGGCACCAGCCGCACGCGATTGGCGTCATATTTGACAGTTTCAGTGGCGCCACTCCCACAAACATCAGATTGTCGGCCAGTATTTCGAAATCCTACGTCAAAATTTTCACATCTAACCCTAACCCTAACCCTAATCCCAACCCTAACCCTACCCCTAACCCTAACCCTACCCCTAACTCTAACATTACCCCTAACTCTAACCCTACCCCTAACTCAAACACTACGCATCCCTAGACGCAACCGTATGATGACTACGCATCCCTTCACGATGCCTCACGCAACCGTATGCACCCCTGCACGCAACCGTATGATGACTACGCATCCCTTCACGATGCATCACGCAACCGTACGCAGCCCTACACGCAACCGTGTGATGATAGGTAAGTGTGTCGTTTGTTTCGTTGGCTTTTCCGATCACTGTTCGCAGTGCGGCCAAGGGAGAGAACTCTGACTAAGTCGTCCAGGGCTTTTTATTCTTCGTCCGGATTTGACAGGAGAGCCCACCAGGAGTTAAAAATAGACAATCGATACTTTTAATAATAATAGCCAAGGCAAAGCATGAATAATGAATATTTAATATTTTTTTTTTAAATTTATATTATTATTAATTATAATTCAAATTGTATTGTATTTCTTATTCAATTTTATTTTGGTTTTGTTAACTCTGTTGTTGATTGTTGTCCCCAATTTAATTAGACTATACTATAATGATCTAGATTTTATGAGTATGTAAGCATGCGAATTCAATTGAAATTGTTAGCGACTTAATACTAATAATAGTAATAGTAATAATAACTTTCCAACTTACATGGCCGTAAAAAGCAGCCCAGTGTGCAGGCGTCCATCCATTTATAATATCTTCCTCAGAAACCAGCGCCGAAACACAAGCGTCGGCCGCCTGTCCACAGTTATTGTTGTACAACAGAGCATTACCTATCAGGGTGTCCAGCATGTGTCCGTCGCCGGTGTAGCATGCGAAATGTAGAGGAGTCTGCGCCAAAAGTCTTCGACTGCAGGCGTCAAGCAATGGAGGTGGCTGATTCTCGAAATTCATTGTAAAAAATGTCGTTTACTTGTATTTAAAAACTGATTGGAGGTGTAGAGTGGGTTTTGTAAGTAGTAAAAAGAATTGGCAGCGTGAATCTCAAACCGGCAGAAGTTCCTTTGTTGTCGTCTGCTCAACGCTTGGCGTTTCCTCATGGAAGTCTAAACACCAAAACATACAGTATCGGACTGGCGCCATTGATGTTGGAACTCTGCGTTGGCTGCTAAAGATAGGGACAAAGCGTTTATGAGAACGCCTCTAGTGCTGTGATGTCGGTCCTTAATTCAAATCGAATCAACATTCAGTATTAGAGAAGCGTATTTAGATTCCGTGTTGACAGTTGGCATTTAGATTACGTGTTGAAAGTGACCAACTGGAAAGATAAGGCTAATCACAGAGATGAATAGAAGCGGGTGATACATGCAGCAATTAATCTCAAGGATTCGGAATGCAGAAAAAGACAAACAATTTGGCAGTGGAGACCACCCCGAAGATATCCTCACTTAGCTGCGGCTTGTGTGCCTTAGTGATCGTGGGAGATGAGCAGGGCTTCATTAGCCGGGCAGGTCAAAGGGGGAGAGTAGAGAGAGACATCCTGGTCCTTCGGGATGGGGGCTGAAGCGTGTGGCCACCCCACCTTTGTAAAACTTTATTTATTAACGAACAGATCGGTTAACTTAAAATTGGGATGGCAACGACCTTGAAAGACAATCGCAAAAGTATAAACAGCAATGAACCTCATGGGCTCAGACTGATGAAGCTAGCAATGATAAGGGATGGATTCGAGAACTTAGTGACAATTGCAAGATTGATGTAAAATTAACACACACAAAAAAACCGCCTAAGCTTATGACATTCTCTACATTTTGATAAACAGAGGGGGAACCTTTGAGGCCGTTTATGTGTTCTTCTATCTATCTACTTCTTTCTATGAGTGCCGATCAAAACACTGTATGTTACTTGATTAATTCACAACATTTGGATAGAAGATTCAACTGTCTACATAGGGATGCCCAAAAAAAAGAAACCACAACAACCTACAGGAGATGTGTTAAAAACCAGAGTGAAAAGTGGAGATTAAATTAATAATTAAATCAGATCAAAATTATTATGGCTAAAACCAGTCGTGTTCATTTAGTAAAGAGCATCACCCGGAATGGTTTGTCATCTGTCATGGCTACAAACTCTCCCAAAGAATTACGTTAAAGAAATGCAATGAGCATAAAGCAAGGTGAAGACCACACTAAAAGTAAAATCGGATACTACTCACAAAAGTCATCCCGCGAGGATTCGTAGCGGTTCCCATGGGATGTCCTATGTTCTAGGGGTGTTATGACATGTTTTTCTTCGCCGTCTATATACAGTGTGCCTAAAAGTGACTCAGGTTCGTTCAAAGCGGTGGACAAGCTATCATCCAAACAAAAGTGTGCTGTTTTCTTTTCGTAACTTGTTTGTGTGAACGGCTGGAACGTGTTGCTGTGTGTAGGCCTCAAGCTCTGAAGGCGTCTTAGTGCAGGCAAAAAGTACCGCAGGGTAAAAAATATCTAGAAATATCTAGATTTACGCTGTGGAACACCTAGAAAAAAAAACATCAAAATGAAACAGTCACAAATTACATAGCTATTGATATAACTTACCCAATATAATTATGTCCTCATCTTCACTTATGTCTGTACCCCATGTGGGTTCCGGGGTCCCATTGTGGGGGTAAACAAGAATAGACCCACTGCCTGCCCAAAAGCATGTCGTAGGAGTCGCCTAATTGTGATGCCTATTTTGAAGTCGGAGTGCATCTGCCTGAGAGGCAAGGAACAAACAGTCTGCATTTAAGTGAATCAGATCTGTAAAACTGATGAGCACGCAACACTTAGGTTCTGGAGCAGTAATGCAATCTAGGAGTGGACGAACAACCAGAACTTTCCGCCAGAGTGTACAGCTGGTGAACGAGAAGAAGACTTATGTCTGTCTCACAAGATCCACAGGATAAACGTAAAATGTCTCGGGTATGCTTTAGCTGTTCTAATTTCTTGGAACGATATTACCAGTAGCCCCTAAAAATTTCATAACTTTACTATATTTAGGTATGTCCTTTACTGGCTCAAGTATGTTGCTCAGAGAAAAGAGTGAATTTTTTTTTAATACATCTTGATTTTCAGGAAGTATCTGCTTCAGTTGCTTGAATAATGAGATAAGGAAATCTTGATATCGCTTTCTCAAGTTGTTCTGTTCATTTTCTGTTAACAATCCTTTTTTTTCCAGAAACCATGAGTTGCTAACCCTTTAGCTTGGTACTATGATATCGCAACCCTTCGGCCTTGATTCCATGATAAATACTGTAAATCTGGGAGAAATGTGGCTTTTCTGCCTACCCCCGGCAGTGAACCCGGACCACAAGGATTTCGTCACCACGATGTCAGGTTTAACCAACTACGCTAGAGAGCCGGGCTTTTGTTTTTAAATCATCAATTTTCATTTCGATTTGATATCCAAGGTATGGCTTAGGAGCCAAATAGCTCTCTATAGTGCAAGTGAGCAAATCAGCTTTAGAAGTTGGCAACACCAGTCTTTTATCAGCTTGGTGAAATAGAAAAGTCAGATCGTCAAGTGATTTAATTTTACAAACATGTTCAAGATTCGAACAGTTATTAACTTGTTGCACTTCCATTGGAATAGGTTGTAAAAAGAGAAGGAATGCTACATTTTTTCATCCCTGTACATTCCATATAGTATTTCAACTGTGTAGCACTTTTCACTTTGTCTTATTTCGAGGTGTGTATTTAGCTCCAACCATTGGTTCACAATTCTTTCAACATCTGGTTGAATTGATAACATTCTAGTTTTGCAATCTGACATAATTCTCAGTGGTGCGAAATCATCATTTAATGCTGAATTTAAGTTATTGTATTGTTATTGCCTGACAGATGATTTTGAAAACCAGCTATGTGTTTCAGCAATTAGGTATTCAACTTTTGATGATTCATTAATCTGTGTAGTTTTGAAAACTGATGCCAGCGTGTAATATCTTTGAATTGAACTGCAGTTTTATGCTTTTTTAGTTTTTGCAAAACTCTTTAAGTTTTGTATTTTTGCTTTAATTTCACACTTGCAGTAGTTACAACGAGCCTTAGTCGTAACCACGTGAACTGCCATCACCCAGTCTTTAATTATGTCATCATGCAACCACTCTTTCCAAAAATATTTTGGTTGCTCATACTGTTTTTTTTTGTTTTGTTGTTGTTCCATGGTGACAGGTTTTACGAAGTGGAAGACCCATATGAAGGTAAGCAACTATTAAAAAAGACATATAAAAAGAACCACAAAGTCAGCATCGTAGCTATTGTTTTTTAACACAGTGAGGATACAGTTCAAACAAAGTATGATTTACGGGCACTCTGTCGCTAGCTGGAAGGCGACGGCCGCTTAGTCGGAGTTCACTCCCTTGGCTGCAGTGAAAATACGGAGCGGACAAGTCACGAATCAAAAAAAAAAAAAACAAAGTGAGGTCGACATGCCTGCTAGAGCTAGACCCCGCGCTGCGACTGACAGTAGCGACCGCGGATATCTAACTCCAAATGAAAAACGCCCTGAACTACATCTACCATCTAGACGTCAAAAACATCATCTAGATGTAAGGGGGAAACATCTAAATATGGATGTAAAACATCCACAGTGGCAACACTGCCCAGCACTCACGTACACACAAAAGCCTCACCAGGTGACCTACTTAGAGCCTCACGAGTCACGACACCTTTGTTGACGCGTATATTACAAAGGTTATATTGTGAAAGCTGGGTGTGGGGGGGGGGGGGAATACTAGGTATTTTGTCGGTAATCACTACTCCTGTATCTAATAACTAAGAATGGCATATGTTTGTAATTTACTCCATTCGCAATTTAAGGACAAGATACAATTAACTTGTTACGATTAGTTCGACGTTAGTCTCCCTAGACCCCGCCCATATACACACTAGATCACTTGTGATTGGCAGTTCCTGAGCCTCGTGGCCTTTGCTCACTTTTACGGGGGAATTCCGCAATCGTTGATATCGCGTGTTGTTTATTTTAGCACACCGGCGCTTTTAACACTTCATAAACATGGAGAAACTGGATCTAACACAACCCCCCCCCTAGAGAGTGCTGCAACCTGTGTCACAGGCACTCTCTTTCTCGGAATGAAAACGTAAATGCAATACATCACAGAAACCAAACAACAGAGAGCGACACACCCGTAACCTTCATGAGAGTGGACCAGCCCAACAAACTTGTGAATGAAAATGGACCTACTCTATTTGAGGTGGCTAACGTCGAACAAGCCCTTGTTACTTGTTACACGTATCGATATCCGAGCATATCGGTCCCACCCATTCATGCTCGGTTCTCCAAAGCAGCAGGCATCCCAGAATCCCTACGCTTACCGTAACCAGTTGAAGTTGACTGGCATATCTTCTTAGTGCACTTGTATTCATGGCGAGGCGCAGACGCCGTCTGGAGGTGACAGGTTCAATTCCCGGCAGGGTAACTATAGCTTTCGATTTTTATGTTGTCTAGTGTGTTCTTCTATCTTTCTACTTCTTTCTATGAGTGCCGTTCACAATACTTTCTGTTACTTGATTAATTCTATACAACTAATGGGTTTCCTTATGATTCTCCTCGGTTAATTTGTGAAGGTGAAAAGAAATTAAAACCGATACTAAAATTAAAATGGAGCGAAAATATGGAGTATAACTAAATCAATGAATAATAAACAACAAGCATTCATTAACTGGTGCCCGCATAGAACAGAGGAAATTTAACGGTGTGATAGAGTCACTTATGTTCAGCTTTGGGAGAGAACTAAACAAGTCCTAGTGAACCAAGAGGTGAAGAAAACCCGCTGGCGTTGGATAGGACACACATTTAGAAAACCCGAAAACAATATTAGGAATGCCTTTGCACTGGAGCCCATAGGGGCTTGCTTGCTTTGAATTAGCCCCGTTCAACCTCTGACTATGGAGCTAGCCTCGTAAAGTATATTCGGTTATAATTATGGTGACAGATCGTGTTGCCTGATGGTTGGTGTCATGTCTGAGAAAAATCAAAACATAGAATAGGATGAATTCAAAAAAAGTGAGGCGATCAGAGAAATGTCTGGATAAATAACAGTATCGACTGCAATAAGACTAAGAAGGATAAAGATTGATACATCGACACACTCTAAGACAAAATGAGCAAAGAATTACAAACTAAGCACTGAGATGGGAAACAAACGGTCAGAAATCGAGAGAGAGAGAGAGAGAGAGAGAGAGAGAGAGAGAGAGAGAGAGAGAGGGAGAGAGAGAGAGAGAGAGTTGCATGCAATAGAGCAGAGTGGAGGAATTGAATGCGAACCCTATGTGAAGTCTAACGGGACAAAAGACCGATGATGATGTTTTGTGCGAGTATTTTCGTCATACAGAAAAAAAAAAACAAAAAAAAACACACACACACACATAAGCATGAAGAATTGAGCTAGAGATTGAAGTTACAAATATGGGAGGACATGAGGTGAGTTACATAGAATAACAAGAGACAGGACGACGTGGCGTCAGGTGGCTGTAGGCCTATCCTTTCTGAAGATGAAGACGAAGAGGATACTGTATCTTGCTCTGTCAGAACCCCAATAAAAAAGCGAGGATTTACTACAAGTTTCCAGTATACATGCCGACCCCGCCGTGGCTTGGATGAAAGACGTGTCAGATACATTGGCGCCTCGGTATACATTCGCTCTGGTCTAAGTTCAACTTAGTATACGTCCTGTTTAGACTCAAAAACATTTGATTTGTATACGACCTTTGTTTGCAGTACGAACTTGTGTGAGTCAAAATTAATCACGACATCATGTGCTATCTTTGTTTACCTCTTTAAAGACGAAGCCTCGTAGAGGTGTCAATGACTTTGCAGAGAAGTATCACCTTAACAAAGCCTAAGTATGCCATAATAGCATTGTCCGAAATGACCGGACAGTGTCACATTTCCGAAACATTCTGAGGAAAAAGCGGAAGCAAAGTTCTTCGAGCAGATTTTCATTAAAAAAAAAAAAAAAACACACACACACAGTAAGAACCTCAGATTCCTGAAGTTGTATTGGAAAGGGACGATACCACCTCATCTCCTTCTCTTCTCAGTGCCATCCTATTAGACACTCGACTCTTTTCAGGAAGGTAAAGTGAAGTTATAATTTCATTTTGTTGTTGTTGTTGCTTGGGATGTCCCGTTTTCAGCTACAAATATTAATAAGATGTCTCGTTTTCAGCTCAAGTTACAATCACCGTGCCTATGCATCACGATCTCCCCTCTCGGCCTGCTTTGTTTACTCCAAAGGAAAGGTAACACCAATGCGTTTGTTACAAACATTCGCAGTTTAAATACACGATATGTCATGCCACAGCCATATTAAACTAAACTAGGATACAACAACGGCGAGGATTTATCCAAGCCGTGCTGGCGGACGGCATGTCAAATATTTGCCTGTGATTCCACTGAATGTTTTGCTAGTTAGGTATGCATGCCGATCTCAGAGAATCAGTCTCTCCCGAGGATCCCATTGGTTGACCCAGGTCACGTGACGTCATATGTTAATTAACTACCAAAAGCAAAATGGAGGACGAAAATATGTGAGCGAAAGCTGCTAACGAAAAATCTTCGATGAAATATGCCCGAAAGAGGGAACGGGGAACTCCCCCTGCCTGAGGGATGGGAAAAAGCGGTTGATTACGATGGGAAAAGCTTCTTTATAGATCATATAAATCGAAGGACAACGTGGATTGATCCCCGAGACAGGTAAAATGTGAAAGTAGGGACAGCGGGTAGGGATGTTTAACTAGAGAGAGACGACCCGGGTTGTTGAGTTAGGTAGGGAATGTAGACGATGTGTGCATGTTCATGTTGTTATGGTCTTTTTCTTGAGTGTTTTGTGACGGATACTTAAATGTTTTCATCGTTCCTGAGGATATAAGTTCGGATTATTAGTTTCACATGCTTTTTTGTGGTTTTCGAATTGAAAATTAATTTTTATCCTCGTTGAAAAAAACGAACTTTCTAACGAAATGAATTTATACTTATAGTACTTATACTTATACAGACCCTTCACTTCATGTGGGTCTAAGAAGGGCATATTTTAATAATTTTACATTTAAAAAAAAGTTTGTAAAAAGTACGGTGATTCTTATTTATGAAATAGAAGATTGCAGATCATTAACACATACCTCCAGATGTTTAGACATTCCAAAGAAATGTTTGTGGATTATTTATTATCTTTATTTCTCTAATTTACCTTGCTTGTCTTTTGTTGTTTAGGATCATTGATCACGAGAGAAAGTGTAGCCACTTTAGTCAAATTTTCAAAATCATTTTTTCCTTATAAAACCAGTACAGCTGCATACATATTGAAAAGCTCTTTCCAACGGTACCTCTTTCATGCCTGTATGTCAATTCTAAGCCAAGTTATTGAAGTTTTTGTGGAAAAAATGAACAAAGAAGAAAAAATAAAAGTGAGATAAAACTTGTCGCCTTAAAATCGTAAGTCTTAGAGGAGTGTTTAAAAAGTGCTTTTACTTAAAAAGTATTTAAAAAAGACCCTAGAAACCATATATTTTTGGATTCGGGACAACAATCTCTAACTGAATAAAGATGAAATTTTTAGTAGTTACGTAATATCAACTAATAATTGACTAATAATTATTCAAAATGGCCGCCATTTATCATAATCATTACTCAATATGTTCTTATAAACTTTATAACGGTCTTTACATTTTTTTTTCCTTGGTACGTTTATTGGAAAAAGAAAAAAAGCTTTAAATGTGCTAAAGACATAAGCACATGTCAAGCTCAAATTAGAACTAGGTCGCTTATTGAATATTTATATTAATTAATTAATTTAAAAAATTTTTTTTTTTTTTTTTTCACAATCACCATCAAATTTCGGAACAGATGAATTTTTTTTCCCTTAGTCCTGGTGATGTATCATGTGCTTCTCCCCTCCCCCTTATTTTATGTTATTTTGGCCACTAATTATTAACTAAAAATAACCATTGTCACTAAGTAAGCGAAACCATCTTTACAAATCTGAAGTACACTGACATTTTCCCCCTTGACTCACTCTGAATAATCCAGTCATCACAAATGAACAAACAATTTGTGTGGTTTATTTCAACATTTGATTATTTTTATTTATAAAGCATACTGTCAAAGTGCCTTCCACGTCCACATGGGGGTTCTTTTACCTCTACCTTTGACAGCAATTTTTGACTGTCAGGACAAGTGAGTGCCCTGCTCTGCTTAAGTGCAGAGTTGTCCACTTATTCCGGTGGATACTCGGTCCCCAGAGCTGTGTTTGCCCATCCTCTACCGCGCAGAACTGCAGTTGGGATTTTCCCTTCACCGAGTTATGAGACCATAAAGGCATTTCCCAAAACTCTCCGGTACTTTAGAAAGATTTCATATCCCAGCATAAGGATTACATCATTTGCTTCTGCTATCCAATGCCAATCTAAACACACAAAAAAAAAAAAAAGTAATTAACATACACATATAATAGTAGACAATTTAAAAAATGCACTTAGCAAAACAGATTTGAAAAAAAAAGATTACCATTGTCAGTATTGTGTATGTGTTGTGACAGCTAAGATATGCAATCGTCAAAAGCCAATAATTTCATGTTTTTTTTTTTCAAACAAATCCTGCATGTATCCACATTCCTTTCTGGTTGGAGTGCCCACAAAGCAACTCACACGTCTGTCTGTAATGATCAAGTTTTCACTGGGTTTACATTGTTTACCTTGGCTCTTAAAGAAGGAATGTAACTATTAGCACATGATTAAGTGGGGTTTTCAGAAAATAGTTCAATTAAAATTGCAAAATATACACCTGAAAAAAGAGGGTTTGAAATCTATTCACAGCTGATATATGTTCATACGTCCCAGATGGTATGTAATGATTATTATAAAGTATTACATTTTGTTTAAACAATTAAACATGTCGTTATAGCTACTCACCATGTCCATTAGTCTGTGTTTGACTGCCGACGAAAGCTGCTGTCGATTGGGCTGACAAGCGAGCGTGATGATGACTTGCACTCTTAGAAGCCTTTATCTTTACTGAGCGTCAACTAAAATAAAACTTTGAGACAGCTTTATAATAAAATTACAATTCTGATATAAATTTGTATGTTCCAAAAATAAGGTTTTGATTATTTTAAAAATATTCTATGATTTCTAAATCGGTTTTCTTTTTTAAAGTACTTATGTTTTATTTTTAATCTTCATAAAATGCCAGTTCTTTTGTGGCAAAGTCTACCAGAAATTCTGTCATAGTCATCTTGAAGGTGGCATCTGTTGGTCCTTCATCTTCCTTCCAGTAATACAGCTCTATTACTGTCTTCAGGCTGTCTTTTTCTTTCACGCTCTTTACCATTTCAATATAGACAGTGTCTACTCCTTCTTCATACCAGACGTGTCGCAGTAACACACCTGGCAGTGCATTAGCGTTGTTGAGAATATTTTTCAACTTCTCCTTTGTGTTCAACTCTACATCTTTAAATAGCTCTAGGTCGAGAACTGACAACACTGACTCTGTACGCACAAAGTCTGATAATCGTTTTTCATGTACATCTCTTTGTGTCTTGTCTAACCTCTGGACATCTTTCTGCTGTCTTTTCTTCTGTTGCTCAGCTTGATGCTGCCTCACTTTAGACCCATAACGGATTGCAAAACGGACCAAAAAGTTTTGGTAGTCGTCATCAAATGACTGTAGCCAGTGCAAAGTTTTGTTTTGCACAGCCTTTATTTTAGCATCAATAAATCCTATGGAGGCATTTGGGGCTCTTTGCAAAGCTCTATCCAACATTGCCATAATTCTTTCAGCCTCCATATTATGAACCGGGGCGGAAGATGTCCTTGCTATCATTTCTTCAGATGGATTAGACAAGGCCCCTGCAAAATATGGCTTAAACTGCTGTTGCAATGTTTTAATAAACGCAGATGATACATTTTTTGCTACTATACTGTAATCTTTAGTAGAATGGTGAAGCTTGGTTAACTCAGACTCCTCCATGTCCCTGTCAAACGCATCAGTTACAGCATGGATCAAGTATTCCGGAGTCTTCTCCACTGACGTGAGATGGCCAAGACATGATGTTATCTCTTTTACCTGGTTGAAAAGAGTGATAAAGAAATATTGTTAAAAAAATTTTTTTATAACAATACACATCTACACTAGTACCCTAATAAACCTGTAAAATAAGCAAATCATATGAAAACACTAGGACAGAGGGAAAGATTGCTGAATCAAGACAAAAACTGAAGCAAGACAAACAAATTGTATCATCCAACTAGCCCCCAGCGAGGGGCCGACAAAAAAATTAACCACAAGCAAATTCTTACTGCTTCGAAGTGTCCTCTTCCATCCTCCTTTGAGTAAAATATCTGCATCCATGGTCCTGTGAGGAAGCGGGAGTACATGCCCATTACTTGCAAGTGTAGAAGGACACTCGGATCAGTCAGGCCTTCATAAATTTTTGCGCACACAAACTTTCCCAGCCTGCATTTTACAAACTCTGTCAGCTGGACTCGATGCAGGTATATCACCGCTGCCATACTGAACATGACATTCAAACGGTTCCCAACATAGCGTTTGAAGATACCGGGATTGATATTCTTCGTCTTCAAAAAGGCTGTGAATGCAGCTGGATCACCAGACCCATCTTTGTACCTGGGAAAAAAAATTAAAAACGTCTTGTTATGTGCATGATTATGTGATTTACTGCAGGCATTAAAATGAAAATTACATTATTTTTAGTATGATTTCCAGATTATCACTACGCTCCATATATGATGATATATCTACCTGTTGTCAAACTGCCAAATACATGTATGTTGAATAATCTGCCACAGACATGAAAAAAATGATATAAAATAGATGTCATGAGACAGGACTTGCTACACAATGATAAAAACTGACTAAACATTACCTCAGTTTGGATACTTGATGAATCAGTGTTGCGGCCCGGCAGCCCAAGGAGGATTTCTGACCATCTTGGTCTGTCTTAGTATCCAGCTTACGCAGAGCTTCACGAGCTGATCTGGCAAGGCCGTCTAATGGGTGCACCATACATTTTAAATCGGCCACGTCTCCGTCTCCACAGTCCTCTTTGAGTCGTTCAGATACTCGGTGGTTTGCAGCAGCTCTGTCGCTCATGGTGCTGTGCAGTTTGCTTTTCACTTCTTCCAGGATGGCTGTTGCGGGTAACTGGAAGGCGGCACAGTAGATCTCGCAGACATCAGATAAGGCTTCCATTGCATGCTGGTACAGCTCCTCTGCTGATGAACCTGAAATGGGTCTAATATTGAGAGTTAATGATTGCCTACCTAGTATTGTTTTGAGGGACACATGAACTTCGTTATAATGTATACCTGCCTTTGTTGTGGAATCCCAGGCTAATGTGATGAGATCGCACTCGTGCAGCATCTGGCCAGCTTGAATGCTAGCAAGCACCCCGAGTTCGTAAGCCATCTGTGCTATTGTAGTCACACATGGAATCTGAGAAAAAACTTACCAAAAATTATCCCTGCAACAGAAGACAACAAACGAGAAATATTCCCAACACTAACATTACACATTAAAAAGTCATAAACACACTGCCTAAATCTATAATCATACTTCCCTGCCTCTTTTGTTGTAACAATGTTGTCACTGTCTTCACTGTCTTCCTTAGAATCTGCCTGTTCCACTGCTTCGTTTTCCCAGTATTTCAGAAGCTGTTTTATTTTCCATGGTGAGCTGTGTAAGAAAGTAATATTTATATAAGCATATTATATGCGTATGCAACATCATATGGGAAAAGGGAGGGGGGTGGTGTAATATTGTAATAGTAATTACATTGTTTTTACATCTATTAACTGTATGTGTCACATAGTGTGTAGTATATTTTATATATATAATTAAATATATGTATTGTATGTATGTATTATTGTACTATACTATATATATATATATATATATATATATATATATATAATTATAATAATAAATTCATTAAATTATAATAATTATATCATGTATCATTTAAAATATTTATTTAAAAAAAATTTCAAATTTAATAATTAAATACTATAACATAACTATAAAAATATTGATAATGCATTATCTGTATTAAGAATAAATATAACTTCTTAAAATAAATACCACATAAAAGACAGCTGTTGTTATGGTAACTGCAGTAACGCCTTCCACAAAAGTAACAAAATGGCCTTTTCCTTTTTCGCCTCAGATAGTCTGATTTAATTAAAAACCATTTCTGTATATCTCCCCTATCACGTCGTTGGGTGTAAACTGACTAAATAGACTTAATTATGGATGATAAAAATACATTTCACAGTTTTAATCAGTTTTAAGAGCCTACAAAATAACTGTATATTAAATAACTACCGATAATTAAAACACGCTGAAGGCTTATTCTAAAGCAACAAGATGGACGCCAATTTCTTCACCCACGATGGTTTCAGGATCGCATCTTGAAAATCCCACTGCAAATCACCCCCATAGAATATACTAATAAAATTTTACAAACTAAAGTTAAATTGGACAGAGAATCGAATAATTACAAGAATATTACGTTTAAATGCGTTGAACGCTATCAAATAATGTGGCTACTTACCGCTATATATTCAAACACGATCGGCAGTAGCAAAACACGATCAAATGCTTTCAGACCACGAGGAATGTGAAAGTCAACCAATTTGCTTTGACTTGGGCTATATATAGCTCGTCGGAATCCCCGAGGTTTCCCGAATGTGTATAACGAATCATCATCGTGAAAAAATTCACCGACAACTTACGGACATTGTTATGGGTAGCAACCCAGCCCGTTCCGTTTCCGGAAGTGCCCGATCGATCGAAGAAAACGTAGTACCTAGAAAGTGATGGCATGTCAGGCTACTAGGTTTGCTTGTTTAGCCTCTGAATTGAGTATGTTTCATTCCTGCCTGCTCTTAACTAAGAAGGAAATGCTTGCAGGAAGGGATCTGAGCACTTCACCTTGTTTGCAATGAAGTAGAAGAATATTTGGCTATACACCGAAGAACGGGCACTAAAGATGGCGGCCGCAAAATATCCTTACGAGCCTCAGTCACGTGTCACTTAATTTGCGGTTTTCCGGCGACTACAGCCACCGCAAAGAGTCTCTCACGCCGCGTGAGGTGCGTGGTTTGGGGCTAAACTAGATGGCTAGGACTCACGAGCAAAGCTGCAGGAGATGCAGAAGCTGCTGTTCGTGAGTCCTAGCTGTCTAGTTTATCCCCAATCCACGCTGTGTGAGCAGCGTTTGGGACTCTTGGCAGTGGCGGTAGTCGCTGGAAAACCGCAAATTAAGTCGCAGGAAGTGGGCAATTGACACGTGACTGAGGCTCGTCAGGATGTTTTGCGGCCGCAATCTTTAGTGCCCATTATTTGGAGGATAGCCGAATATTTAAAGGTCTAGAGTCTATAAATTATATCTTTCAGTGTACCATTGCGCTCACTTTGAATTGTTTATAAGTTTACAGAGTTTACTGTAGGTATTGATAACGGATGACTATAATTTTATGCATTTCTTAACTCCTATGTCCCATTCTTTTGTAACACATTACCATTTTTTTCCGTGTATAAGACAGTATGTGTTTCGTGATTGTTTTTAAGTTTAAAATTAGGGGTTGTCTTTTATATGGAATGTGTTTAAAATATGTATTTCCTAATTTTGGGCTAAAAAAAAATAGAGGTCGTCTATGCACTTGGAAGAGGGGGAGGGGGGGTGAGTCTATACATAAAAAAATATGGTAATCCATATGGGTAAAGGTGGGTGGGGAAAGCTGGTGTTGTTTGTTTAAAATACTCCCCGTGTGGGTTCCTGGCCCCATTATGAGTAGGAAAAAAAATATAGACCCCTGCCTCTTAAATAGCATGTTGTAAAAGTAAACTATTAGGTGTTTCCTTTGAAGTCGGAGTTGTTCATATGTCCGAGAGACAGGGAGAGACGGTCTACATATAAATAAGTCAGTCTTATCTGTCAAATGGATGTGCACGCAGAACAGGTTCATGAACAAGGCTAAAGTAGATTGAACAACCAGAACTTTCCGCCTGAGTTTACAACTGGTGAATGCGAAGAAGGCATGTGTATGGTATGTTGAGTGCTTTAACAAGCAGCCTTTCTTTTGAGTCTGATCCATATGAGATAAAACTGATCCAAAACGTCTATACTTTTGCATATCCTTTTTAAAACTGAAAAATCTGTGTTTCCCAAATTTTTCTTAGCGGCGTTTTTTTTTTTCAGTTAAAATTTTTCCACGGCGCCCTAACCTGAGTAAAAGTATGATTATTTGTAAGTGAGAGATAAAAACAAATCACTCCAAGACAAAATCTAGGTAATTTTAGCTTCTCGCATTTAGTTAGCCCAAATTAATTATGAAGCTTTTACAATATTTTGTGACGCCCCTATGAAGAGGTTGCAACTCCCCAGGGCGCCGCCGCGCACAGTTTGGGAATCACTGTATTATATGATGATTGACACATTTTCATCTTTCCAGACAATAGTGTTTTATTGCGCTATAAGAAGACATGGTTAATCTAAATGTTTTGAAGAGGCTAAAATACATAGATATTGCAAACGTTATAAAGAGATGGTCATTGGTAGATTGTAGACAAGAGAAAAACCAAATCATGTCACAGCTGGAAAGATTAGGGAGTTACAGAGAAAGTGAGAGCGTAAGAGATTCTTGATACCCTTTTGCCAAGACCAAGAAATAGGTCAGCATGTGAATTGAAAGATAAATGGGAGAATTAGGACTGGCCATGCCAGTTAGCAAGATACTTGATGGTGATAAGGAACATTAATATTCCATTGTTAGCCTACTGGTTTGTCATGACTGCTGTATCTATTAACTTTGAACTGCAATTCTAGTGACAGACTGTTGGTGTCAGCTCTGGCAGCTGCCTTATGCATTTAATGCATGTGTGAGATGTTAAAGTGTGCAGTTACTGCTGGCTGTCTGTCTCTTCACATTGGGACAGTGATAGGCATAACGTGAGATGTTTCACTGGTGGATGGGTTGAGCAGTCATGGGGTGACCCATGCAGCCGATAACCGATGGCCTTGTATAAACATGTCAACATATACCAGTCCTTAATTGCTTATGTATTTTGTCTCTCTTTCAGATTTACAAAGCCACAGACCTTTGCAGATTGTGTTGGAAATGAACTGCCATTAGGCTGGGAGGAAGCTTTTGATCCCAATGTGGGAGTTTATTACATCAATCACATTAATCGTACGTTTTTACTGTTTCTCTTGTATGTCTGTAGTGTTTCTTTTGTCATGTCTGTGCACTGATATTTTAGGGTCATGTTGGTTTCTTTTTTCATGTTAAAAATTTATGTTTTGTTTTTAAACTGTCTCTTGTCTGCTTTTTTGTGACATGCTGTCTATTTTTGTTGTTGTTATCATGTCTATAGTCTATTCATTATTTCTAAAGTCTTTGCTTTGCCATGTTTTAAGTCTGTATTTTAATTTTTAACAATGTCTACAGTCTGTATGTTTTTGTGTTTGTGACCACATCTGTTGTTTTTTGTTAATGCTTTCGTCTTCTAGTCTTTCTTTTATCTTGTCTTCTTAAAGCTCCTACATGTGGCTTTGTTAATCATGTCTATACATAACCTTTTGTTAAGGAACCTCTTCTACGCCCTGAGTCCTACTGGGTATATAGTGCTAAACCTGTATTTTATTGACCAACTGGCACTCATTTGGTGATGTAGTCAGCATCATGCCAACCACCTTTACTTCCCAGGACTTCACCGGGTACACATTTTAGTCTGGAAGCCCAGGTCATTTTTGGAAGAAAAAATCTGATCAAATGCGGATTTGAACCTATGACCTTCAGGCCCACAGGCAAGTGTCTGGCCGCCACGCAAAGAGGGCTACCAACCTTCTGTAATATAAAACAAATTAAGTGAACAATCCATAGGAAGCTCAATGAGGGTGGCAAAAACAAACGCACAGAAACATTCAACAGAAGCCTTTATCAACATAAACAGCACTGTGGCTTAGAGGTTAGCGAATGCGGTTATCCGTGTCATGATCGCCGAGTACTGTGTTCATTTCCACGGTTGATGGGGAACAAAATTTTCTCATAGTTTTCTAACAAAGCTATGAGAGTTGTGGCATGGAAGAAACTGGAGCCTCATCATGTAATATTCCCCAAAAAAAGCAGGAGTACACTGTCACTGACTTTTATTGTGAAGACGGCACATAACTATTTGAACTAATGAGCACCACAAAGAGAAGAGAAAGACGATCCTGAAAGGGTCGATAGATTTTTAGATGGAACTTTGCTCATAATCTATAACATGTACTGCAAGTTATTTTTGTACAGGTGTCCCACTGTAGTATATTAACCCTCTTTCTCTGTTAGTGCTGATATCTAGGCTTGTCGGGTTTTTTGATGGTATGTTGGCTTTGGGTATTGGTCAGTGTGCCTATATAACAGGTTTGGTGCTGGTTGCAACTGCATAGTGTGTAGGCGTGGTAGGTACGATTACATTTACAAAGAACAGTTTTAAAAAATATAAAAAAAATTTGGGGGGCAACAAATCAGTTGTTTTGTCACTTTTATGTCACCTTGCATCTTTAAAAAGTATGATATCATAAAGTCAGACATGCTTATGTTAACTAAACCATATATTTTATTGGTCAAAGGTAATGAAGGCAGTTAATTATTTGCTTCTTTTAATGATCACATCTATTGCTAGAATTCTAAGGGTTTTTTTTCAATTTTTTTAAAGTGGCTTAGTGGCTGTGATGATACAACTGCTAGAAATTTTGCTACTCAGGGAGTACAGGTTTCTTCTTCTTCACATCCACTGGCTGTAAACTCCAGTGGAAAGCTCTAGGTGTACTTGCACCTCCAGACTTGAGTCTTGTTCCAGAACCCGAGTTTTGCGTTGTGTGCGCTTCCGTTTCAAAGATCTGGCTTATTTTTGTGCAAAATCTGGATTCCTTGCCTCTCAGGTAGATGTACTCCGACTTCAAATGATACCTCCAATTAGTTGACTCCTACGACATGCTTGTTAGGGAGGCAGCATGTCTATTCTGGCCTCGGAACCCACATGGAGAGTCGCATGTTTCAACCCCCTGGATTTTTGTAAAAACAGATTTCTTCTCTTCCTCTGGTTTCTTAAGGTAGAGTTGATGAGAATTATAGGGATGCATGTTTGTAATCAAATCTTGAAAGGGGTTATTTTTTAAGATTTTTATGGATTGAAAGGGTTGAACGGTTTTAAACATTTGCTATGTTGGTCTTACACTGTACCCCTTTCACATGACTTAGCCTTATTGCATCTAATTTTAGCATTCTTCAGATGCCTGAGATGGAGCAGAAATTGTCATTTCACAGTTTGGTGAAGTTGATGTTATTTGTTGCAGTTGACTTAGTCTTCCACATCTTTCTCTGGCTTCCTCTGTCTCTTTTGCTTTTTTTTTTTGCTCACAGTCTGCATCTGTGGTTAAGAAATTGTGATTGCCCTTCTCAATTTCAAAATACTTGGTACGATTCCAGCCACAGGTATTTAGAAATAGCAATTTGTTCACTAACTACCATGGCACTCAAGGCAAACTCGATAAAACATATCCAAAAGGTATCATAAATGAACGTGAACCACTTAATAATGTATAAATAAAATATAAACACAATTCATCCATCAGATCTAATTCCAGGGACACTTTTACACAAAGAAAAGGAAATATCATTAAAAACTGCCACTTTGCGTTGTTATACTGGCCACTTGCAAATTAAAAACCTTCACTCGCCACACGCTGATTGGACCACTGGGTTGTAACCAATTAGCATGTGGTGTGCGTTCCTTGGAACTCAGAGAGTTTACTCTAAATGAGGCCTCATGGATATAGCTAATAAAAGCTGAACATTATACCAGCTGTAAATATGAGGCAGTGTTCTTTATTCCTGTGAAGTGAAACAGAGCACATTGTTATATAAGGATGGCGCAGTGTTCTTTGATTCTGTCATGGATAAGATTCCAGGGAAGTTGATGATTACTGGAAAGATCTCTGTTCAGTGGCAAGGCAAGGGAAATAATGCAGAATGGTCTTGGACAGTGGAATAAAGACAAGTTATAAATATAATTAATCTAGGGTGCTACAGTTTGCTTGCACACTTGCCTGCCTGTCCTGTGGTACAACTGTTTGTCATACCCACATATAGGTCTGTGGTACAACTATCTGTGATGGCCACCTGTGAATATTAAATTATATTAAATTATTCTATTTACAGAAATCAACCAGCTGGAAGATCCCCGAGTCCAATGGAGGCAAGAACAGGAGCGCATGCTCTCAGAATACCTAGTCACAGCACAAGAAGACCTAGAGGTTTGTTTCCCTTCTGTTGTTATAAAGGTTTCTTCCATAGTAGATTTTACACAGGAATTTGGTTATTAGGATAACCTTCTGTCTTGTTTAGCAATCCTTTAATACCTAGTCACAGCACAAGAAGACCTAGAGGTTTGTTTCTCTTCTCTTGTAGATCTTCTTCTTCTTAGTGTTCACCAGCTGTAGACTGGTGGAAAGTTCTGGTTGTTCATCCACTTTTGGACTTTGGTCTTGTTCCAGAACTTGAGTTTTTTATGCACATCCATTTTACAGATCTGACTTATTTGAATGCAGACTGTTGATTTCTTACCTCTCGGGCAGATGTCGCCTTTACCAGCATGTTTATGGGAGTAGGGGTAAGAGTTGGTGTCACCCCTCCCCCCAGTGGCAATGGGAGATGTAGATGATAAAAGTTTTTCCTGTGCCAGATTTCGTCATTAGGTGGGAAGTGTTCTTACAGAAAAGAGCATAGTATTGAGCAAGTCAAAGCAGTAGTCAGTTTCATAAAATCCATGCCTGTTGTCAGTTGGTGAATTTGTTTTCTCATATTGGAGATTTCTTATCTTGTTGGTGGCTTGTGATTATACCTCTGTGTGGAACTTAATCTCTAAATAATCAACAGACAACACCCCTGGGATAAATTGAGCAATGCATCTAATCACATCCATAATAGACCAAAGTCTCATCTTCAGCCAGCCAAATACCTGCTCCGACCACTTGTCATGTTTTAAGTTGCCGCGGCCCCCCTCCTCCCCCTGACTTTTGCTAAACAAATAGAGGAATGTGAAAAAAGTACTTTAACAGAATCAAAGAAAGTTTAACAGTAACCACACTCTGTAAGTGGGAGGAAGCAGTTTCCCAGTTTCAGGGCCTGTTAGGTGATTCTCTGTTCGTCTCTTCTTAGAATGCGTCCAGTATAGCGCCATCTTCTCTGTCTTATAACTGTTGATACTAGTGGTTGCCCAGACACTTCTCTCATTTCTTCACTCTTCATGAATTTATCCCATTTTTTGGGGGGGTTCATATTTTCCCTCAGGCCTTTGTTTTCAAATGCATTTAATTTTAATTGTATGTCTTTAGTGGTTCTCCAACTAACACTGGCATATGATAAAAATACTTAACTTGGTTCTAAAACTGTAATGTTTTTTCTGAGCTTTAAAAACCTGATGCCTTGCCAGTGTGTGTCATAATTACTTTCTGTGTTTTTCCTTGACTATAAAGATTACTATCAAAATAAGTAAATTAGATCTGTTAGTTTAATTCTGCTAATTTAATTCCTGAACATACTGTAAAATAAAATAAAAATTGCCCATTGATGTCTGCAGGCCAAGAAAGAGATCTACTCAATTAAAGAGCAGCGTCTTGTGTTGGCCCAGGATGAGTTCCAACACCTCCATGAATCCTTATCTGGGTGGAAGTCCTCTAGGACAAGCTGTAAGTGTTGTACAAACTTATAAAGAATTTGCTATTGGCATTGCTTGAATCCACATCATGTCAGATTTTGAAAATAGACCTTGGCTACCAGGTCCACCTGGGTCCCAGGAAATGTCATGGGAAGTAAAAGCGGGCAGTGTGATGTTGATTGTACTACCCTTCGAATGTAGGTCTGTAAAAACCATGGATTTAGCATCATTTGCCTGATGTGCACGTGGTATAAAAAAAAAAGGTCTTTTACCATTTTTCTGTTATCCCTACCACCAGTATTTCTTATCCATCTTTGCTATTCATAGTTAATTTTCTGCATAAAAAATGCTACCATCTAAAGCAGGGGTTCTCAACTTTTTTCGGCCGCGGCACCCTTGTAGGGCAAAAAAAAAGATTTTGTGGCACACCTACACTTAAAGCGGTTAAATTCTTAGGAAAAGAATACAAAATAGTGCGTTATAATGTTCAGTTATCTTTAGTGCAATGAATGAAACTGTTTGGACGAATTTTGCATTATATTCTTTTCATTTTTAGAAATTCTCTCATCATAGATGACCCTGCCTCAAGAGATGAAGCGTGGCATTTGAAGATTTCTTAACCTATGTGTACTAAATGAGAATGATTACATTCCAGATGACTCTTCAATTTGGACGGAACCAAAGAGCCATTAGTAACACTTCTATGGCAGTTAACGAATTGCCCTTCCGGTACCTTTTTGTTTCCAACCGAAACAAAGCCAAACAAAGTGAGGTAGCTAGGATAATATTTTCCTTGAATTTTCCTCAAATTTTTTTTGATCGTGAGTTGTCTTTCTGGGAACTGAGGCAGATCAACTTGGATGGCTTTGGCTCGCAGCTGTCTGCTGAGACAATGTAACTTACTTATCGACTTTACCTTAACAAATGCAGGCAGGGGATCGGTCGCACCTTTAGATGAATACAAGGACAATTCTTAGCACGTTGCGGTTGACATTTTATGCCATACAGAAAATGTCTTAGTGTGAAACAAACAATTTACTCTTTTCGCCAGTGGCGAGGAAAGACAACTTAAATGTTAACTCTTAAGTATCTACATGCCTTCTTTATTAATTTCACAGTGTTTAGCCGACTTTTCTTGATAACTGCCGCAACACCACTGGCATACGCTCCTCATTCGACCCACAAAAGGGAAGCGACCCATTGGTTGAGAACCGCTGATCTAGAGAGAGAACTTCCTATTCTTCTTCTTCTTCTCTTCCTTCACTTACTTAATCAAATTGGTGGGGGAGATGCAAGGATCTTCTGTGTCTCTTTCTAATGCTTTGTATAAGTTAATCTTTATCCCCAGGTCTGTTCCGGGGTCCATTATAGTGGAAAAAATGGACTCACCGTCTCCCTAAAAAGCATGTTGTAAGAGTCATCTGATTAGGGATTTCCTTTGAAGTCGGAGTGCATCTGCCTGAGATAAAGAACCAGTAGCCTGCATACCAATAAGCCAGATCTGTAAAACAAACAACTGGAACTTTCTGCTGAAGCTTACAACCGGTGAAAACAAAGAAGAATAGGAGACTGGCTGTAAATTAAAGCTAGCTATATTTTATGAAGCTTGGGTTTTGCAGTCCTTGGGTATACAGGTTCAATTTTTGAAGCAGGCAGTTTGAATCATATTGCATTTGTGGCTTTTGGACTGTGGACAAGTGTCGTACCATAGAAGAAATCATGGCCTTACCACATAATGTTCTTAAAGACAGTAATGGGTGCACACACACATATCCACCATGGCCAACCTCCATTGTGGAGGTGTCACAATTGTTAAATTTGTTTTCATACCACCATATATTTCCTACCTGGGTATTTTTGTTCTCTTTAGGGGTGGGGGGGGGGGGGGATGGCACTGCGCCCTTAACCCCCACCCCACCCTGCATAAAAAGGGCATAAGAAAAAATAAAAATATGGTTTGTCAAAATCAGATGTTTTCAGTCAAAAGGTGCAGATATCACACCCTGGCTGTAAGCCGCAACACAATGTCCCAGCCACCCTTTTGATGGTAAACCTAGAATAAGAATGGATATATATATAAATAATGAGATGGTTGTACATGAAGACAGGGTTTATATTTTTTTTTTGCACAAGACTCACCTATTACTGTTTGTAGTGAATTCTAACTCGAGTGTTGGGAGCACAAAATATGACCCAGACCTGCTCAAACAGGATGTGAACCTGGCCAGGAGTAGAGTGGCACGTCTCAAGCGGGAACTGGAGCAGATCAGGGCTGAAGTCTCGTACAAGGAGAGGGGCGTTGAGACTCTGTCAAAGTGAGTGCGAGTCATTTTCTGTCTATATTTCTGGGTTTTTTTTCTCCATACTTTCATACCCCACTTGTAGTAGACGTCAGGCTTGACATCTTCTACTCATCTTTAATTCTCCATCGAGGATGAAACATTATATTTCTCAAAATGTTTACATAATTGTCTTACGATGGACAAGCCTCAAAGAAGAGAGAATAGGTCACCTGAGCTTGTTTAATGAAGGTTTAGCATTCAGTCCTTAGGCATATTGGCAGGTTTGGATTCCTGGCAGGAATGGTTATTTTTTATCATGACCAGTATGTCTTTAGAGTTGATCTAGCCTTGTAAAATGGACGCTAGATAATTTCCTGGGGGGGGGGGGGGTGGAAGATGGTGATAAAAGAATTGGCCACACTTTCTCAGCTGGTGATGTAGAGTATAGGACTGGGTCTTGCAAGTGACACATCAGGCATGTGGTGCATTTAGTTGGCTCTCGGTGGGTCATCATGTGGCTGGCCACCATTACATACCAGGACATTTCCTAGGAGCCAAGATCAGTTATTAGACATCATTGTTTATGTTGTTTCTAGATTATGTTATTTTGGTACTAGCTTACAGGGGCGCTTACATGGCTGTTGGAGCTGAAAGTAACTCACACATTGATAGTGACAGACTTATTGAGCTGGCTTAAAAAGATCCAAATGGCAAACTCCGCCTAGAATGGACTTACAGCATCTGGGAATTCTACTTTAAGAAGCTTTCTTGGCTGTACATGCGGGGGCGAAAGGAAATGAGAGAGCCGATAGACTGGCCATGTCTGCATTATGTAGTGGAGGTTGAAATGTGGACAGGGTAAACGTAATTAATGCTCTGCATTCCAGATACGTAAAATTGGGGTTGGAGTTGGCGACCCCCATATTGGAAATAGGTTTTAAACGAGGACAAGCACGCAAATAAATTTGTTGTGCCGATCAATCTTTACTGGTTACAGTGAGCCAACTTTATTTTTAATGGGTCACAAATTGGGCGCATAGGCCTACCTTTTGGCCCTTGAAACACTCATCTTTAAAACCGCTATTGAAGATACTGAGCTGGCCGTTAAATCAGAGGACAGAGTATCAATGGGTTGGACCAGTGTGCTGGGATATAGATACTGACAAGTATCAGTATCCTCAGATAAACTACTTTATATTTTGTTGTTTATGTTATGTTGTTCCAAGAATCTGATGAGTCCAGTAAACCTATTTGTGTTGTATGGCTTGAAATGAGGGATCCTTGGTGAGACTAATCCTCTAACATAAGCCCATTGTATTATGTTGCAGTGTTGGTCAGAAGCTGCAGACATTAACTGGAGGATATAGCCTAGAACAAGCACAGAGGATTTTGACAGAGATCAGGCAACTGCAGTCTAGATTGTCGCAGGGGGAAAAGGAGAAGAAAGATCTCATGCAGGTAGGAGTCGTTTGTCTTTACTAACACTGTGGTCTTAGTTTCTGGAACCCCCCCTCCCCCCTTCCCTGTGTTCTGCAGCCCCACTGGGGAAGCCCCTAATAAGCATGCTGTAAAAAAGCAACTAATTATGAGTTTGCTGAAAGAGACAGATGTCGCTGCATAGTTTGTCCACCTCTGGACTTTAGTCTTGTCTTGTTCCAGAACCTGATTGTTGTGTGAACATTTATTTCACAGATCTGGCTTATTTGTATGCAGACTCTTGCTTCTTGGCTTCAGGCAGATGCACTGATGGATGCCTCCAGTTAGTTGACTCCTACGACATGGTGTTGTTGGGGAGGCACTGGATCTGTACTTGTTGTGGGCCCCTGAACCCACTCTGAGATTTAGTTTCTGTGAAAGCCCTCGCCTACCCAGGGCAGCTGACTGAAAGTTTTGGGTTCAAATCCATATGGGCGGTTCAAAAAAATGTCTTTGCCCCCACTGGCCCGGCCTAAAATAATCAAATGTCGTGGAAGTTAAGAAAGCTGACCACATCACCCATTGTGTGCCACTGGTCTATAAAACTGTGGGTCTGGCACCATATGCGTGATGTGCCGATGGTGTTAATAAGTAATACCCTGTCCTTCCCTGGCAATGGAGGGCTGTCGGTGGCCAGGGGTAGACCTGTTCGATATGTGGGACCCAGTCCTGCATTCACCTGATTATTACCCAACATGGTGGTACCACAGTTGGATAAATATATTTGCGTATGGCCATTGAGATATCCAAATGTGTTGATTCCTCCCCACCAGAAGAATAGTTGACACATTCCTTTTCTGGGAACATCTTTTATTGAGTTCGCTGTCTAGACAGTTTGTGCCCCCCCCCCCCCCCCCCCCCCCCCCCCCTCAGGTGATGATATTGTCTTTCCAAAATGTGGACCTCCATAATCAAACCAATGTGAAAACTGCTTGTTTGAGG
Organism: Candidula unifasciata; assembly: GCA_905116865.2. Lineage (NCBI taxonomy): Eukaryota > Metazoa > Mollusca > Gastropoda > Stylommatophora > Geomitridae > Candidula > Candidula unifasciata. The sequence continues at coordinate 298,013 of CAJHNH020008432.1, read as the reverse complement.
CTGTGAAAACTATCGGTCATCACCATGACTTGATGTAGCACAGCCACAATACGCACTGCACCCACGTAAAATATTATGTATCCTGCATTGAAAACGAGCACAAAATAGCAGTCCATGACACGGTACAGAACACTTTGAGAGAAATCATAGCCAGCAAAACATAACACAGCTGCTGAACACTGTTTTGAAAACAGAAGTTCCAGTGGTGTTGAAATGATCCTTTACCTTATCCAGGATGGTAGGATAAATCAAGTTTATAGTTTGTGTATCCGTAAGATTCTGAAGTGTCATGATCAACGGGTGCTAGGGTTCATTTCCCACAGTGGGTGGTTAAAAAAGGGCTGTTCTCTTGGTTTTCAGACAATGCTACATGAGTGTGGAAGTAATATTCCCAGACACAGCAGTGCTACATTGTAGTTAGCCTTCATAGTAGAGACAGCACATAATTTATTTAAGGTTCCTATTTAAAACCACTTTATAAGGATTAACAGGGATTTGGATTGGTATTTTCTCTGTGAATTTGTTGGTCCATTTTTTAAGTGAGAAAATAATAGACCTTCTTCTCCTTTACAAGCATGCCATAAAAGGTGACTTATTAAGGATTTGCTCAAATTGCATGTGTTAGGCAAAAAGGCGCATATATCACAGCCTAGCTGTAAACCACAGCAGCGTGTTTACTGCCTTGTAGGATAAATGCAGAAAAGGAAGGATTGACGTTCATGATGGGGTGTTAAACTTTCAATTTTTGGAGAGGGAGTGTATATATTTATAAACAAGAAACGTGAAATTTACGAGAGGGAGTCAATAAGTAAGACACAAATGGTATAGGGGTGGCAGAAGAATGTACTTGATGGTTTCTGAAAGTGTCATTAGATGACAGCAACAATGAATTTATGTCTTCATTCGTTAGGTGGTGCTAGGTGTTGCATGCACATTTGCAGCACAGAAAAAAAAAATGGCAACTGTACTTATGGGGTGTACCCCCAAAGAACAACATTCTGTTAGTGTGGGGGGGGGGGGGGGGGGGGGGGGGGGGGGGGGGGCAAAAGAGCTGCCTGCAAAGGACATTTATAAGAAAATGTTTTCTGTTTATGCTCACAAATGTTTATCCCAGAAAACAGTGCATAGCTGGGTTAAAAAAAATAATAATCAGCTGTTTATCCATGTCACTCTGTCCCACTGTCCAATAGTAGCAACTGTTTAACCCTGTCACTGTGTCACACTCTCCATTAGTATCAGCTGTTTATCCCGGTCACTGTGTCACACTCTCCAATAGTATCAGCTGTTTATCCCTGTCACTGTGTCACACTCTCCAATAGTATCAGCTGTTTATCCATGTCACTGTGACACACTCTCCAATAGTATCAGCCGTTTTTCTATGTCCCCCTGTCACACTCTCCAATAGTATCAGCTGTTTTTCTATGTCCACCTGTCACACTCTCCAATAGTGTCAGCTGTTTTTCTATGTCCCTCTGTCACACTCTCCAATAGTATCAGCTGTTTTTCTATGTCCCCCTGTCACACTCTCCAATAGTATCAGCTGTTTTTCTATGTCCCTCTGTCACACTCTCCAATAGTATCAGCTGTTTTTCTATGTCCCCCTGTCACACTCTCCAATAGTATCAGCTGTTTATCCATGTCACTGTGACACACTCTCCAATAGTATCAGCCATTTTTCTATGTCCCTCTGTCACACTCTCTAATAGTATCAGCTGTTTTTCTATGTCCCCCTGTCACACACTCCAATAGTATCAGCTGTTTATCCATGTCACTGTGACACACTCTCCAAAAGTATCAGCTGTTTTTCTATGTCCCCCTGTCACACTCTCCAATAGTGTCAGCTGTTTTTCTATGTCCCTCTGTCACACTCTCCAATAGTATCAGCTGTTTTTCTATGTCCCCCTGTCACACTCTCCAATAGTATCAGCTGTTTTTCTATGTCCCCCTGTCACACTCTCCAATAGTATCAGCTGTTTTTCTATGTCCCTCTGTCACACTCTCCAATAGTATCAGCTGTTTATCCATGTCACTGTGACACACTCTCCAAAAGTATCAGCTGTTTTTATATGTCCCCCAGTCACACTCTCCAATAGTATCAGCTGTTTATCCATGTCCCTCTGTCACACTCTCCAATAGTATCAGCTGTTTTTCTATGTCCCCCTGTCACACTCTCCAATAATATCAGCTGTTTATCCATGTCACTGTGACACACTCTCCAAAAGTATCAGCTGTTTTTCTATGTCCCCCTGTCACACTCTCCAATAGTATCAGCTTTTTTCTATGTCTACTGTCACACTCTCCAATAGTATCAGCTGTTTTTCTATGTCCCCCTGTCACACTCTCTAATAGTATCAGCTGTTTTTCTATGTCCCTCTGTCACAGTCTCCAATAGTATCAGCTGTTTATCCATGTCACTGTGACACACTCTCCAATAGTATCAGCTGTTTTTCTATGTCCCCCTGTCACACTCTCCAATAGTATCAGCTGTTTTTCTATGTCCCCCTGTCACACTCTCCAATAATATCAGCTGTTTATCCATGTCACTGTGACACACTCTCCAAAAGTATCAGCTGTTTTTCTATGTCCCCCTGTCACACTCTCCAATAGTATCAGCTTTTTTCTATGTCTACTGTCACACTCTCCAATAGTATCAGCTGTTTTTCTATGTCCCCCTGTCACACTCTCTAATAGTATCAGCTGTTTTTCTATGTCCCTCTGTCACAGTCTCCAATAGTATCAGCTGTTTATCCATGTCACTGTGACACACTCTCCAATAGTATCAGCTGTTTTTCTATGTCCCCCTGTCACACTCTCCAATAGTATCAGCTGTTTTTCTATGTCCCTCTGTCACACTCTCCAATAGTATCAGCTGTTTATCCATGTCACTGTGACACACTCTCCAATAGTATCAGCTGTTTTTCTATGTCCCCCTGTCACACTCTCCAAAAGTATCAGCTGTTTTTCTATGTCCCCCATCACACTCTCCAGTAGTATCAGCCGGACTACATCTGGTACCCATTTTAGGCTGGGTAGACCTGGGAACTAAGTTGTGTTTGAAAACAAAAAAATATTTGACTGGATACAGATTTGAACCCCAATACCTTTGAGCTGGCAGGGGGAGCGTCTGACTGCCACTACATCACCGCTGCTCCTGCAGTTAAATATTATCAGCTGTTTATTCGTGTCATTATATCACAGGGGTATCGTTTTCTTCCATGCAACCATGCCAGTCTTATTCAATTAATATTGAGGAATGTGTTCTTGATTTCATTTGTTTTGGTTTGGTGTTCGGTCAGTCTGTTTGTCTGTCTCTATGTGTGGGGTCTCTCTGCTTCTCTGTATATGTATGTCTTTCTCTGTGTCTGGCTGTTCTTCTCTGTCTCTGACTGCCCCTCTGTTTCTCACTTCTGTCTCTCTCTTTATCTGTGACTATATGACTGCTATCTATCTCTCTCTCTCCCCCTCCCCCTCCTTCTCCCACCCCTTACCGGCTATACAACATTCAGTTCTCACAAATTCCCAGCCAAGTGGTGTTCATTTTATGTCTCATTGTGATATCAGCTAGTTGTCTGATGTATGCCTTCAGGTATTTTATGGATCATTTAGCGAGTAGTTCTGTTGGGTGTGGGGGTGGGGGGGGGTCTTGGAGATGGTGTTGCTGCAAACCACACAGAAGGTGAGAGGGATGGAGCTGGTGTGGATTTCTTTCTCTTCTTCCTTCCTTCCCTCTTTCTGTCCTTCCTTATTTCCTTCTTCTGTCAGTATTTTCTAGAAATTGTGTGCCATCTATATGCTCACCAAAGTACTCTTCACCTGTGTGTCTTACCTCTCTAATATCTACCTGCTGACCTAACCATCACTCACCTGTTTGCCTGTCTAGCTTTCTCTCACTATCTTTGTATGTAAGTCCTTTTCCAACAAGCACAATCCCTTGTCCCAGGTCTACATTTGTATAACTTTGTAAAGATCTGCCTACTTATATCATCATCACCATGTGCTTTCCCAGGTCTTATGTCTATCCAAAGATCTTGTTCTTTGGTTTTTCTGAATCAGTTCCACTGATGATATTCCACCATGCCATCGATTCAGGCAGTCAAGCATATTTTCTCTTCCTCTACTTCTGTCTCATCTCCCCCTCCCATTGATCTTTCTAGTCACCCTGGTGTTCTCCAGTGCCTATCTCTTTCATAACATGACCGAACACTGAACTGCCTCTTTCATATAGTTTTTCTCTATCTAAACGGTTTTGTCAGTATCTGTGTTAATGTCAGTCAGTATCCATTCTTGCTGCCATCCTGACTCTCTAGGCTCTGGTTTTCGACTTTCAGTCCACATTTTTCGCCCTTTCCCACCCCGGTTTGACTGTCTTTCCATGCACTCTTCACGCCATCACCGCTCTTATGTCTCATTTAGTCCACCTTTCTTTCGCTCTCATCGTTCTGGGTCCGTCTTTCTACCCACTGATCATCACCGCCCTTATGTATCTTTCAGACCCCCTTTCTTTCCCGCCCTTCTCTACGTCTCCAGTTTAACCCCACTCTATATTTCTGTCTTTCTATCCATCCTTCTATCGTTCACGGCTGTTACATTTTTGTCCACTCGCCGTATTCTTTGTCCCTCCTCTATGTCTCTGTACTTTCGCCCATCCTTCTCTCGTTCACCACTCTTTTGAGTCCACCTGTCTCTTTCACCCCTCCAAGTCTGTCTGTCAACACACCACCCCCCCCCCCCCCTCCCGGGCCTACTCTTGTGTCGTAAACAAGTAGTATTTCTTTTAACGTATCCAGAAACCATGAGTTCTAAACCCTTTGGCTCGGTACTATGGATATCGCAACCCCTCGGCCCTGATTCCATTCTAGGTACCGGTAATCTGGGAGAAATGTGGCTTTTCTGCCTACCCCCGGGAGTGAACCCGGACCACAAGGAGTTCGTCACCTGGCCGCCGCCAAAGTCAAGTTTAACCAACTTCGCTAGAGAGCCGGGCGAAACAAGTAGTTTCAAACCTGGCAGGCTCATTCTACAGGCCTGTGAACGGCGATCATCACCACCCTCCCCGGCTCCTCTCTTGAACGATCTTTCTTACCTCACGCCTCTCCACTACCCACTCTCCAGTCAGCAGTGCTCACAATAAGAACAATTGTAGAGCCAGGGCGTCGTGACCTGGCATCCATTAAGAAACCACAACACTTGGCTCGCACACCGAACTGCGAGCGCCAAGAGTTTCTCTCTCTCTCTCTCTCTCTCTCTCTCTCTCTCTCTCTCTCTCTCTCTCTCTCTCTCTCTCTTTCGTTCATTCTCGGACTCTCTGTGGCTATCTGTCTCTACAATCTGTCATGATGTCTTCTCTGTGTATCATGACACACACACACTCTCTCTCACTCATTCCGTTTTTCTTACTATATCACTGTTCGTCTGCTTGTCTCTGTCTATTTTTCACTATATCACTCCATTTCTCGAACTTTCTCTGTCTTTCTCTCCATCTAGGTCACTCAGTTTCAGTCTCTATTTCCCTCCTCTCTCGGCTGTCTCAGGCGAGGACACTAAAGGCAACGCCCCCCCCCCCCCCCCCCCCCCCCAATCTTGGGCAATTCTACTCATACATTTGCAAGTCCCCCCGTAAACAGAATCTCGATCGAGGGACAAGAAAAGAAACCACTGCTTACTTTCATCAAGTGAGCAGGAATTGATCTCCCTGAGACATGGAGAAAGGGGGGAGGGGGAAGGACAGATAAAGAGACGCGTGAGCGCGGTGAGAGAGAGAAGTAGAAATCTGGGGGGACAGGGAGAAATCCGAGGATTACGGGGATAGACACGCACTAACACAGAGGGGTAGAAATCCGTGGGGGGGGGGGGGGGGAGAGAATAGACGCGCCACCGTAGAGAGGAAGAGATAGGTAAACATCCGGGGGGGGGGGGATGGTGACTCGCGCTAACGTAGAAAGAGGGGGGGGGGAAATCCGAGGAAAGAGGGGGGGGGGGACGCGTTGCCTACGAAATCTGGAGGGGAGGGGGAGACGCGTTGCCTACGAAATCTGGAGGGGAGGGGGAGACGCGTTGCCTACGAAATCTGGAGGGGAGGGGGAGAGGTAGAAAACCGGGAGGAGGAGATGGGTTACCGTGGGAGGGAGGGGGGTAGAAATCTGAGGGGGGGGGGGCGGGGGATAGACGCGCTAAAGTAGAGAGGTAGAAATATAAGGGGGGGGGGGGGTTTGGACACGCGCTAACGTAGAGAGGTAGAAGTCCTTTAGGGGAGGGAGAGACGCACGCTACTATTGAGAGGTTCCGGGGGGGGGGGAACCGCACGCTACCATAGAGAGGAAGAGAGAGAATGGGCTATCCTATGTCTCCCATAAAAAAAAATTGTGGTGTTGAAGGCCATTACAATTAGTTTACTTCTAGACTACACGGTTAAAGATAAACGCTGGAAGATGCATGTGGGTCGTCGTCCTTGTGAATGTGCCTGTGTGTGTGCGCATTTCCATGTGTGCGCGAGTTGGAAAGAGAATTGAATGAATAAAGAGCTAAATGTCGATCAGAGTAAGATAGAGAGGCCAAGGTTGAAAGATATAAGTTAAGAAGAAAAAGAAGATAAGAGAGAGTTGAGAGAGCAAGCATTTAGTTTAAAAAAAAAACGTCGAGATGTGAAAGAGAGAGAGAGAGATAACCCCCTCTATGCTAGCGCCTCTATGCTAGCGTTTGAGTGAGCCAGTTTCCTTCCATTGCTACCGGACGTAACATAACATACCTGAGCATGACTCATCTGCCGCGGGGGGAATGCTTAGGCTCCTGGGGAAAAAAAGCACTTGAGAGGAGGGGAGGGAATGGAACCGAAGCCACTTGTAGTTTGGTGCCAGACTGGTAAGTGATAGGGAATTTGGGGGAAACTGGGGAATGCTGTTTCCCCTCTCACCTGAAGAAAAAAGTGTCTAGGAATGTCTAAGAGAAAGGATGAAAAGAAACTCATAAAAACTGGTGCAGAATGAGAATAAAGCAGGCAAGGTAATGTTTCTGACAGTGATAGAACAGGGAGAAGGGATGAGATAATGTCTGGATAACTCTTTTCCCACAGTAAAATGTTGTTTGTCTTGTCTTATGAATTGTTTTGATGGTGAATTAATTGTTGCTTGTTGCTTTGATGGTGATCTGTGGTGTTGCTTGGGATATCTGATCCCATAATAAAGTGTTGTCTGACTGGTGCGTTCATGTTGTTTGTTGCTTTGATGGTGAAATTGGGTTATTGCTTTGGGGGTGACTGTTGTTTGGAATAACTCCATTCCCAAAGTAAATTGTTTTCTGTTTTGTGCGGGTTGTTGCTTTGATGGTAAATTGTATGCTGCCGTGATTCTGATTTGTGGTCTTATTTTGATGGTGATTGCGTTGATGGTGGTTTATGGTGTTGTTGGGATATCTCTAAAACATTGTCTGATTTGTGTTGTTGCTGGGGAATTGGTGGTCGCTTTGATGGTGATTTGGGGTGTTGTTTGTTGCATTGAAAATGACTTGTGGTCTTTTTATTGCCATGATGGTGAATTGCTTATTGTATGTTATGTTATGTTATCACAATCAATGTCTTTGCATATTGGGCATCCCCACATATGCTCAGTCCTCCAATGCAGCAAGGTTTCTCTGCTGATTGTTCCTATGAGTAGCTGGTTTAGTATCTCCTGTCTTTACCTCAGAGATTATATAGACGTGCTTTACCAACTCCTCGGTCGAGCAGTCATGTTAATGTCATAGATTCGTCATTATCCCCCACCCTAATCCTTACAGCCTAGATGATATCAGCTCTGTCCATGCTTCTTCCCATTTGATGGTTGCCTTTGGCAGTCCTTGTTGCTTTCTCTGGTGGTGACTTCTGGTGGTCTTTGTTGCTCCGACACCTTCATGCTAAAATAAAAGACTTTCCAATTACCCCCTAAGATAAATGTTTCTTCTGTTCGATGGACTGTATTTAAGGAATTTTCATCAAGTTCAGAAGTTTCCTTTTTTTTCTTTAGTGATTGAGAAATGATCCAACTCTCAAGTCTGAATGTTGCTACAGGAACAGATGCGTTTTCTCAAGTATTATGCTTCTCCCCATAAGGGTTCTAAAGCCCTATTTTTGAGCGCAAAGACAAAAAAAATGGAAAAAAAAAGAATAGAACTCAACGGCAGTAAGTGAGCATCTCGAAAAGGGTGATTGAGGGTCAGCTGAAAACAGACGTGTTGAGCTGAAAGATGCTGTGTTGCATCCTAGGTGTAAATTGCGCTATACTGTGCCAACCATTCTTTTTAAGAAAAATAGGTTGCTGCCCTTGCAAAATTTGCACATTAAAAAACTTTAAAAAATATATATATGTAAAAAAATTAAAAATATTATAAATAGTATGTTTGGTTCTTATTGACACAAATTGTGCTGCTCACCTCTGGCGTGCAGAGTTTGTATGCTGAGGGAAGATTCTCATTGTGTGATTTAAGGAAGAAGAATGAAACACCTGTCGGTATATCTGTTGAAGGGGAGCCTGTACAAACCAAAGATTATCTTTGAAGCATGAATCCAGCATCATCGCAGGCAGTTTGCCAGGCAGGTCTCCAAAAATTCCAAGGTCTCATTCTTACACAGCCCCCATGTGTAGATTCCCATGTCCTTTTGTATGACAGGTATCTCCCGTGACCTCTGTTGAAGTCAGTTTGCTCATTTGTGGTGATGACCTCATTCTGTTCTCCTCTTTTCTTCCCTCGCTTTTTTCCCCTGCCTGCATTCTTGCACATGTCACATTTTATCTTTGTGCAGACAGACAGACATTCTTCCACAATAATTAGGAAATTCCGTTGAGAGTGAGGAAATGAGTGCGGAGGTTGGTAGGGAGAGTTAGTTCTGGGTTACCTAGGGAGGGTTAACTCTAAGTGTGATTAGGTGTGAAAGACAGGAGTGATCTCCCTGGAAGTGGTTTCACTGTTGTGCATAATGTTATCTCTGTAATAATGTGTGGGGGAGATGCATGCACATGTTCTCTTGAGAGCTTACAGATGAGGTATATGTACTTGTATGGTAAATGGAAAAAGTTTTTCTCTAGTGCACCCTGATTGCTATGTTATGCGTATTTGCTTGTGTGTGTGTGAGAGAGATGTAGATATAGAGCTGTGTTTCCAATTTTGTGATCTGCCAAACAAATAAAAGGGGCCTATGATGTCCATACTAAAAAACCTTGGCTTTAGGGTACAGTCTCTTCGTGTGAGTCCTGGGACCCCATTGGGGGAAAAAGAATAGACCCACTGCCCCCCTAACAAGCATGTCCTAAAAGCTGACTAATTAAGGGTTTGCTGAAATCACAAATGTCTGGCTGAAAGGCACAGATATTACAGCCTAGCTGTATACCGCTATAAATTGTGCCAGAAGCCCTTTTAAGAATGGCGCTTTGCATTCTGAGCACTTTAGCTCTCATTCTGTTGTCAAAATAAGTGTTTGCTGTGAAAGTAACTGCATCTAACTTGGAATCAAGTACATCAGGATTTTGTAAGCTGAAACGTTGCAGGTACATGCCAGGACTTTTTTTTTAAAGCCTTAAGAATTTGGCACACAGACCCATCTGACATTCTACCCTTCTGACCTCACTCCATTCATATATCATTTCTTTCACTGGTCACATGTGGATTTCTCGGCTGAAGATCATAAATGATTAGAGAAAAGTTTGCTGCAGACATGATTTCCTGTTTTCTGATCATGGATTTAGGGTTCTCGGCACATATACGCAGATGACACAGTCCTCCTTTCGAACAGCGTAAAGGGAATATAAAATTTATAACATTGTCCGTCCAAAAGCACAGTGAAGATCAAAATCTGTTATTGAATTTAAAGAAAACGAAAATAATGTCCACAGATAAAACTGGCTGTCACCCAAAATTAACAATAAATGATGAGGAAAATGAAAATGTCACAAACTTTGAATATCTAGGCTCTATAATAAACAACAATGGAGACTGTTCGACAGAAATTAAAAGGAGGATGGCCATAGCAATGCAAAGATTGAACAGCCTTAAAAGTCTATGGTTAAGCACCATCAAGGAGATAAAAATTAGAATTTTGAGAGCATGCATCTTCCCTGTGGCTACATACGGATGTGGGTTGTGGACTATCTCTCAGTCCTTAAGAAAGAGAATAGGGGCTTTTGAGCTGAAATGCTATAGAAAGATTCTCAGAATACCTTGGACAAAGAAGATGAGAAATATTGACATCTTAAAAGATCTGAACATCAAGGAAGATTGGCTAATAAACAGCATCCTTTCTCAAAAGCTGAAATATTTTGGTCATATCAAGCGCCACGACGTATTGGAAAAAAATTATAGCAGAAGACATGGTACCAGGAAGGAGGGGCAGAGGCCGACCGACACGTAGATGGGCACAGGATATAAGTGACTCCTTGAGTGTGAAAGTGCATGAGGCGGGAGAACTGGCAAGAGACCGAGTTTCTTACAGGCAGACTGTGATGAGAGCGACATTCTGCAAAGGACCTGCTACATGATGATGATAAGTGGGGAATTAATTAATGAGAGAGGGAGAAAGAAAAAAAATAGAGAGGGAGAAAGAAAAAAGGAAGGGGATAGTTTAAAAAATCTTGATGCAGGTGTGTGAATTAATGAATGAGAGGGGGAATGAAAAATGAATGAATTGAAAAAGAAAATTATGATTTTGTAGAAATAAATGAGAGAGGGAAAAAAAGAAAGAAAGAATCATAGAATTAAATAAATGCCAACATAAGATACATTTGAAAAGCAATTGCATGTGTTCGATTGAGAGGAGGAAAAAAAGAATCAGGGAATTGAAAAGAAATTGCTGGCAGTGGCGTGGAAATTAATGAATGAAAGGATAAAAGAACATTTTATAAAGAAATTTAAATAGTGATGGTTTGTGAATGAATGAGATTCCCTGTGTGGGCTGCAAGCCCCATTGTGTGGGGGTGGGGGGGGTGGGGGGGGGGAACGTCCCCGGCCACCTTTCCCTCAACAAGCATGTTGTAAACGTCGACTAATTAGTGATGTTTCCTTCAAATCAGCGTGCATCTGCTTGAGACTCTTCATCTGAAGGTTGTGGGTTCAAGTCCTGATGGAGCCAGCCATTTTTGTTTGTTTGTTTGTTTCAAAAACTAACCTTGGCTCTCAGGTCGACCCAACCTTAAATGGGTACAAGGTAAAGTTCTGGAAAGTAAAGGTGACTGGTATGATGTTGACCACATCACACCTATTGGTCTATAAAATATAGGTCTAGCCCTAAATGCCCAATACGCATGAAGGTGCGGAGTAGGGTCTTTTTACTTACTAACTTGTTTGTGGCATACTTGTTAGGGGGTGGGGGTTTGTTCCTGTTCCCATGGAAAAATGTACTGCTGAACCCTGGTGGGTATTTTTACTGATAACTTTTCACATTTTGTTGTATTTAAATTTACTTGCAGTCACTGGTGAAGTTAAAAGAGGATTTAGTTCGGAGAGCAAGCGGGTCATCTCCGGATGTCTCGACGTTGTCACTGGTGCAGGACAGGCTAGACATGGCCTCACAGACTGACCTTAGAGGGGAGGTAAGAATTGTGGCTTGTCAGAGCTAGGAGACGTTGGTTGCTCTCTCTGGTACTGTCTTCATTCTTTCTTTACTTTTTCTTTTACTGCTTTGGGTGTTGAGGGAGATAAAGGTTTTTGTTTCTTTTCAACTTGCCCCTTTGGCCGACTCGGCCATAGACACATTGTACTGTTGTAGAGTTACCTGATGTTATCTTGCTATGTTCTTAGACTACTTCATTCTGTATGTGCCTCTACTTTTGTTTTTGTTGCATATGCTCTTCTGGTGTTTGCTCTCTCTCTTTTTTTTAATGTCATGATTATGGTTATTGTTATTTGTCTATCACATGAGGGGATTACCAGTCCTTTATTTCTCTAGCTCCCTGTGGGTTCCAAGGCCCCGGTATAGGAAAAACAGTAATAGACCCAGTGCCTCACCAACAAGCATGTTGTAGGTGTCGACTAATTGGTTGCACTTTTGAAGTCTGACTGCATCTGCCTGAGAGGCATAGAACCAACAGTCTGCATACAAATAAACCAGATTTGTACAACGGATGTGCATGCAGTACTTGGGTTCTGGACCAACATCCAGTGGGGAAGAACAACCAGAACTTTCTGCCAGAGGTTGCAGGCGGTAAACACAAAGAAGCAGAAGAACAATTTCAGTTGTAGTAGATTAGGATTTATGAATGTGCAGATTGCTAAATGAGATATAAGTTTTGAGAAGATGCAAAGAACATGATAAAAAAAATGATAGAACAACAAACAAGGCTGTCCTTCTGGTGACAAATGAAAGTTGTAAAGGAATAAGAACAATTACACGAAACAGTCAGTGTTTGTTGGACAGGTTGTGATATGTGCACTCAAAAACTTTACACCATCTGGTAAGACTGATGGGAAGAAGGCAAAGAGATAAATACCTGGCAGACAGCCATGTGACCTTTAGTGTCTCTTTTTACTCATCCATCCATTTATTTATAGGTGGGCTTCTTGTTTTATGGCTTGCTGTTGTTATGTAGTATGCTCTCATTGCAATTAAACTAAGTTTACTTGGGGGTATCCCTGTGCGGGTTCCGGGGCCCATTGTGGGGGGGGGGGGGGAAGCATAGACCCACTGCCTCCCCAACAAGCATGTTTGAGGGCTTTCTTCAAAGTCAAAATGCGTCTGCCTGAGAGGCAGTTGACCACTAATTTGCTTACAATTAAGTTAGATCTGTTAAACAGATGTGCATGCAACACCCAGCTTCTGGAAGAAGACTACAGTCCAGAGGTGGACACACAGCCAGAATTTTCTGCCAGAGTTTACAGCTGGTGAAGCGAAGAAGAAGATGACTTTGGGGCAACATTTTTTCAATAGGGATTGTCACGGGCCAGAAGCAACATTAAAAGATCATTAATTCAGTACAACTGGCAGTGCTCCACAGGCATGGTTTTGTCTTATTTTGTTTTCCCCGCCACACTTCTAATACGTCTCATCTCCCTTTGCAGTTTTTTTTAGACTGCCCATGCCAGGTATTGATAGCATAAAGTTGGTGCGAGTAGCTTATTTATGTGGGTGTATGTGTGTTGATATTTTGATGCCTCAAGAGTGGCACTATTTGATAATTTATGTTATTTGCCTTCCGTATTATGTTTTCAATTTCTCTGCCCAATCCTCCATCCTCAGTGAATACACCGACTAGGTACTTAAACTCCTTAGCTTGGTTTAATGTCTCTCCTTTACAGTGAATGAATGAATGAATTAAATCTTATTTCTCTTCCTCCACAGTTTGGATTGAATCAGAGCCGTCTGCTAGCAGAGAAGACCAGGATGAGACTGGAGTACGATGAGGCACAGCGAAAACTCGGAGAGCTGAAATGTCGCTTGGTGGATCTTGAGGACAAGATGTTACCTGGCCAGCCAGAGTCGGACAAAGATAGGTACGGACTGGTTATTAATCTCAATTATATTAGATAAATAAATAATTTCTCACTTAAGTGCAATAATCGTGGAGGTGATGTAAGCACATTGTGCATGATAAAATTTCTGTCCGAATTCGGGAATACAAAAGAGCAAGTTTAATAGGTTGGCTAAATTATTTGTAAACAAAATTTTCTTTTTAACATAATAAAAAAATAATGATTGCCCGTTTGATTCTGGTAAATATACATTAGGATCATTGTCATTGCTACATAACTCAGACACTGTGCTGAGGTTTTTCTTATCTGGTCTCTGGGATGATTATCAGGTAATCACAGTTCTAACTTTGTATCAAGCGGGTCACCCCATAGTTAGACCTTTCCTCTGCAACAGAAACCACACAGACTGCCTGGCACTGTCCCTTGTGAACGAAATTGACACACTTGACAAACTTAGCAAATCCAACAGCACACACAGACCTCAAATGCATAAGACAGAAGTCATAAGTTCCAACACAAACATTCTGTCACTAGAATTGCAGTTTAGCATTGATGGAAGTGGCAATTACAGATGTCAGTAATTAGACATGCAGTTGATTGCATAAGGCGCCACAGGTTCCTCTGTCAGCATGTCGCTTGTAATTTTCTGAATATGCACTTCACAACACATGCCAAGTTGGGCACAGTTGAAAAGTGTTCCAAATGAAATCTGCAGCTCACAGTGAAATGCATTGCACACAGCAGCTGGGCAGTGGAACTATATCCTTTCAGTCTACATATGGAGGAAAATGCAGCAGCTAGCTCACAGATTTGCCACAGCTAAACAGTAAACCTGTCTATTTGCCTTATTGACCAGAAGCTGGCCATAGTACTTGTGCAATGGAAGTGTTTTCTGAAAGCAGTATAACTAGAGTGTCCTTGTACTGCAACTTCAGAAGGTCAGAGAAATAAAGTAAATAATAACATCACATGGGAAGGGAATAAGAGAGGGAATTTATATAAAAAAAATGAGAACAACACAGGGGTGAACAGCATGTCAGAGACAAGATAGGTTGTACAGGTTGAGGGCTTATTATCCATGGGGGGGGGGGGGGGGGGGGGGGGGGGGGAGACAAAGCAAAAGAAGAAGAATTAAAGGGATACTGTACTGAATCCCCACCCCTAAGAAAAGTGATTATTTGTTCTTTTATTAACAGGCTTCTGCTGTTGCAAGAAAAGGAGCAGCTGCTGCGGGAGCTCAGAGGCATTGATCCGAAAGGTCGCAACGATGATGAAATGACAGCTCTCAGACACAGAATCCTAAAGCTGGAACATGATCTTCGACATGCCCAGGAACTCTCCAACAGACAGATTCAGCAGAGGTAACACCTCTTTCTTTTTCTGATTTTTCTTTTTCTACTGCATTATAGCTTAAAATGTTTATGGCAAGACTGATATCCAACCCTTTTACTTGAATACAATTAAATAATTAAACACATTTTACCAACCTCTAAGCCAAGGGGCCAGCTTGGAGTGTGCAGCAGCCTAACACTTCCCACTCACATGGTAGCATCACCCTTTAAGTGACGATCTTATGTAACAGTAGGAATGTTGGCTATTGCCATGTGTGTGTGTTTTTTTTTTTACATCAATCATTCAGTCAGCATGTTCTTTACAGAACGTTGCTCTTCACGGCACGCCCACAAGTCTCTCTGTCTCTAGCCACTTCTCCAGCCCTGTGTGCTTTTATAGCCAATGCATCTTCAGTTCATGTATTGGCCTTCAAGGAGGTTGGCTTCTTCTTCGTTTTCCAGAAACTGCACCTTTTATCATCGTTCTCGCCAGACCACTGTGGCGCTTGACATGTCCAAAATACTTCAGCTTTAAGGACAGGAGGCCGTTTATGAGCCAGTTCTTCTTGATATTCAGGCATGCAAGATGTCATCAGTCAACAAAAATTTATTGTTTTTACGTACATTATCCATATATAGAATGGCTGGCTTTTAGTGAGAGATCTTACTTCGAATCCTTGGTAAGGTGATAGTTTTTTTCTGTCGGGTGTAATGATAACATCTTAACCTGCACCGTATGTGGCTTCTGCACTGGCCATACGGCCCTGACTCCCATAGGCTCACAACATTCCCCTATTTACCGCCCTAAAAAGTATTAAATGCAGACAGTTAAGACACTTATCCGTATGTGCGATTCATGTTCTTACCTTTATTATTTATGTATGTGTGTTACATTATTCATCTAAGTTTACTTAATTTTATGTTTTTAACATTTCTCATATGTTTGTCTTCATTACTTATGTTCTAACATATTTTAACATATTTTAATATATTTTAACTTTCATTATTTTAATTTTGCAAGTTTGGACGTTCATTATTTCCGTTTCTACCTTTTTAAAGTCTTTTTTGTAATGTTTAACTTTTATTATTTATGATTTTCACATGTTTTGAATGTTATTATTAATGTTTAAACATTTTCAATTGGTTTTCACTTTATTATTTATTATTATCATATGTTTTTGACTTTTATTACTTTGGTTTTCAAAATTGTTCACTTTTTATTTAAAGTTTTTAACATTATTCCTGTCTTGACTCACCTTACTGTTTTCATCGGTTTTTTAAATTAAAATTTCAGTAATTTTAGTTTAATTCTCCATAACTTTCATCTCAGCATTAATATTTTATGCCTGTAATAGGGATTTTTTTAAATGTCTACCCAGGATTAATCTCCATGAAGAGAAAACTGCTATTGTGCATCAGCTGACAGAAACAGCAAAACTGACTTCATATTTAGAGTCCCAGCTCAGAAGGTAAACACGTGTGACTCATACTGTTGTTGCTGTTCATGATGCAAGTTCCTGAACCACTCGTGGTGTTGCACCAGAACCAGGGTTCATAATGGTTGAGACCTGTCTATACCCCTTCAGGGTCATCCTAGACACAGGTGTCTAGCCGGGAGCTTGGCCAACATAGACAGTACCAACATTTTCTTCAAAGTTGGAATGCATCTGCCTGAGAAGCAAGGAACCACATTCTGCACATTTCTTTATATTCTATGTTCAATATCAGTCATGCTAAACGTTCAGTCCCTTCTGGGTCACAAATATGATTGTGTGTTTAAGGTCGCTGCCGGACCCCACAGCTTCTCTTGTTCTGTAGTTCCTATAGACCAGATCCACAGTCTTTCCTGGGAGTAGTTTGAGCGGTCCTGCAGTATGTGCTGAGGAGTCTCTGGTTTTGCTCCATAATCACAGGCAGCAGATTCTTTTTTGCCTGTCCTGTGCAGGTGTGCTCGAAGACCACAGTGTCCTGTCCGAAGCCTAAACATTTATGTTTGTTCTTTCCGGTTGAGTTTGTTTCTGCTGTCACTGTCTGGTCTGTAATCTCCATCTGCCTTCTCCACTTCCTCTTGAAGGACTGCTTTAGGGCTGTTTTGGTTTCCACTGCAGGACCAGTTCTGCTTTCTTGGAAAGCAAGCCAGTGTGGGTCCTTAGATCTGCAGTTAGTTTGTCTTGTTTTTGTGTGTGTTGTTGCTTGATTGTGTTTGGAGAACAGACAGTGAGTCACTAAGTGTAAAAATTTTGTGCCCTCTGTGTTCTTGAGTGATGAGATGCTGGACTGCATAAAGGAGGGCAGTTGCCTTTGCTCTGTAGTAAGTGCAGATCACACCTGCTGGTAGAGAGTTTCCGCTCTATTGCTGGGGTGTTTAAATTTTGTGTACATGTGGCTGCGAAGTCGAGTGTAGATAATGACTTGCTCCAGTCAGTCTATAATATAGTAATTGTCTTGTGCCATTGTTGGGGATGTTGGGATTGATTTGGTTATTCTCTTCTTTTGTGTGTGGGTGTGGATAAGAGACTGGTACATCAGGTTGTTCTTCAGTCACCTGCTTCCTCTGACTTTTGGTCTCCATAAGGAGCATAAACCCTTCACCAGTCCACACTTTTGTAGGCTTGTCTATGTTTGTTTGGATTTTGCAAGTGGCGTTTTTTTATGAGGAAGTAGTGGTAAATCTCACGAGAACCCTTTTAGCACTAGCCATGTTACCCTAAATCCCCCAAGTCAAGTCACATACCTGTCCATACAGCCCTAAAACAAAAGTGGTGAATGCAAGCAGTAAAGACAGAAAGACAGTTTTTCTTGTTTTGTGAAAGACCTTAGTTTCAGAACCACTGTCACCGCAGACAGTAGATCAAGAATCTTTCTTCTTTTTGTTTTCTAGCTTGTCACTGAGCACTTTGTCTGTGTCTTCGGGGTCCAGCCTAGGCTCCCTGGGCTCCCTATCTGCTGGGAGCCGTGGATCTCTAAACTCGCTATCCACTATGGATATCTATAATTCAGGACAGATGAGTGGTGCTGGCGAGGAAAATCTGCAAGAGCTGCACCAGCGAGTGGAGAAGCTTTTGCAAGGTTAGTCAGGGTCTTTGGTGAAATTTGTTTTTGTTTTTTTTTGTAAGCTTTTATTTAGTTCAGTTTTTTCAATTTGGTTTTATTTTGATGCACTTTTTGGTCAGCTATATGCTACCAGTGTCAAACAAAAACGTTTACTACAGCTGGTGAACAGAAAATCATAACAAAGATGGGATATCTTAGGAGAGCAGCTGGAGTAACAAAGAGAGATGAAGTTAAAAATAAAGAAATTAGAATAATGCAAGGACTGAAACCACTCATACAGTTTATTAAAGATCAGTACATGAGGGGGTTTAACTGACAAGAATGCTCTGGTACCAGCTTCCCTAGAGAGGCACACTTAAGAAATAAAATGAACAAGGATCAAAGGGTGGACAGCGGAAGAGATGAAATAGTGGCATCAAGAACAACCTTAACCTTTTCTCATCGTGAATGTTAAGAAAGAGGGGTCATTAACCCGTGAGAATTTCTTAAGAAATTTTTTTTTTAAAAAGAACATTTTTCACAGGTCACTAATAAACTGAATTAAAAAAAAAAATCTAGATTTGTTCTTTCAAATTCAAAGATATATAAGGGAGTAAACATGAACAGACTTGAGCATTAAATGGAATACATTTCCTGGGCCGGAAAAATCTTTAAAAAGAAAAAAAACCTTTTACACAGGTCAAAATTTTTTTTTTTTAAAGTTTAAAGAAAAATCTAAACAAATTTTTTTTCTCTAAAATATAAAAACACATATAAAGGGAGTAATCAGTAAACATAAACAGAGGGGATAATTAAATCTAATACTTTACCTCGGTCCTAAAACAAGTATATATAAAGTGACTTATGTTTCGACTCAGTGATCACCGAGATGCTCTGGAAAATTGTGTGGCAACCAGGATTTAAAAAAGCTATTGGATTCACAAGGAAACCCACCTAAATGCTATGTCTAGTTAACATATACATATCTGGGCCTCTTTAACAGTTCATATATATGCACATAGAACCAATGGAATTTTTTCCAGAACAGGTCACTTCAGACATGTGGATACATCTGCAATTGCAGGACTGTGTCACAGCTGGAAATAACAGGATTTGGTATTGTCATGTGCACAAATTCCAGAGAATCAAGAGGTGATGAAAAGACGCTGGTGTTGGATAGGATACACATTGAGAACACCTGTGAAAAGTATAATTAGAATGTGGTTGTACTGGAGTCCATAGGAGCATAGAATTATGTAAAGCACACAAAAACACACATGGAGAAGGATAAAGAGTGAAGTTGAAAAGATAGCTAGATAGCTAGGATATGGCTTGGCATAAATTGGGTGATGGTGTATGCTTCATTGGGGAATAAAAGGGATGACGGGGTTAAAGAAAGGAAGGGAAACATACAAGGTATTAGAAGATGCTCCCAAATGAACCTCACATCTTCCCCTTGCTTCTTTTTAACACTTGACTGAAGAAATTGGGTTTAAAAAAAATTATCACTAAGGCATTAAAAAAATATCTTTACAAGCAGTTGAAAAATGTTGAATCATTTGTATTCGAGGTGGTTTAGTGGCTGGCTAAAACAAAATTTAAAATATTTAAAAAAAAAAGAGAAGAAGAAGAAGCTCATTAATTGATATCCTTACAAGCTGTTAGAATTGAGAAGCGAGGTTTCACTGTTCATAAATGCATAATAATTTGTTTTTGAGTTGGTTATATTTGTACAGCAGTTTTATATGTATATAGAAACTATACAGTATATCAGTTTTTCCTTTTGCTTCAGGCCACTGTATGTCTCCTATTCAAGAAGCTCATGTTGGTCACTCTCATGATGATGTGACTGAAGCTGCCACCTCCAGTTACCTGATGTCTGTACTCCGAGGGAGCCAGGAGCTGCAGGACACCAGCAGTGCAGACATCTTGAGCAGTCGTAATGGCAGCATGGGCAGTATTCTCACCGGCAGCAGCAACAGCGTTGGACACGTTCACCAGACCACCATCATGCCTTTACCGTTAATCTCCTCACTGACTTCTTCCAACACTCCATCGCCTGTTTCCCCCGCCCACGGGATGGGCCCACCGCCCACATATGAGCAACACATGTGTGCTCTAGAGCAGCGGCACCAGCCACATCAACAGCTGTTTCAGTATCAACATCAGAAGCAGTACCAGATTCATGGAGGAACTAACAGTGACAGTATGCAGTGGATTACCAATGCTAGTCTTTCAAACTCCAACCCAACAGTTAATGCCAGTTTTGAATCGGCTAAGCCTCTAGCTGATTTTAACATCCTTTATGGCAACCCTAATTCTGACAGTTCGATGAATGCAGCATCTGATCCTCTTAGAGGTTTAACATTGATAACTGAAAACATATCGGGGATTGATCAGAAGAACAGTTTTGTCTTGCAAGATGTTAGCATAGGATCTTCAACAGTGACAGAAGCAGCATTTACTACATCTCTAGGTACAGCTGTTACTCCCGGCCAGTTTTCTAAAAACTTCATGTTTGAAAATAAGGATACAAACATGAATTCATCCACCACCACCAACTCATCCCCATTTTTCTCTCCGCTTGAAACCGTTTCAGCCTTACCGTCAGCATTTTCTTATCAGGTTCCATTGTTACAGCCCACAAACACTTCAGAAGTTCCTGTGCCAACACACTTTTCAAATGAAGCTTTGAAAGCAGGAAACAATCTGTCATCCATTGCTGCTGTAGCTGCCTTCAGCTCAAGGCATTGCCATAATGTGGAATCGGGGCCCAACCCACCCTTGAGCCCTATCAGCGAGAGCAGCTCTGGGGTGGGAAACAATCTCTCTGATGGAAATACTAGAAGTGTCTCGGCAGCAGTCAGTGATGAGTCTGTGACAGGAGACAGCGGTGTCTTCGAAGCCTCTGTTCGAAGGTAAGGACTGACTGTCTGAGTATGCGAGTAAAGGTAAAAGGAGCCCTATAAAAGATACTGGTAATGGAATGTAACACTAAACAAAATTTTGGTTAAAAAAATGTTAGTGCATGTTGCAGACCAGTCTTAGCATTTTTTTTGGCTGTTTGTGGTTTCAGTAGGCAGCTTTTACATTCACTGGAGTGCCACTGCTTTCTGAAGGGTTGGTCTTAGATACTATTGTCAAAATAAAAGCAAATATTATTTGCTGCCAAATAGGCTACGCTGGAACCAGACCAAATATCTTGGAATTAAAAACTGCTTCACACCCTTAAGCTTTTACTTCACAAAATGGGACCCTGGAACCCGCTTGGGGAAGACTAGGCATCTGAAGAAGAAGAGGAATAGAAAGAAAGCTTCTGTTGTTTGTTGCCGTTTTTGTCTTTCACTGAATGTTTGAAAATAATTTACATAATTAATTTGAAAATAAATATCTTTTTGGTTAGCGGATTTCTGTTTTTGTTTTACCAGTTTAAGATATTTTTCATTGGATACATCAAGGATGCAGATTTAAATAAATACCAATTAAAAACAGAAGCATGGAAAGGGAAAGAAAAGTAGCCTCCCTAGCCACATGTGAGATGTGAGCTGAACAGAAAAGTAATGAAAAGAAGGGCCATCGTTGTTAGACTCTGTATCGTCTATAGTTGGACAAATAAAAGTTCTGCTTCCTCACAGTGTAGCTGTCAGCATGGGACACATGAAAGGCTCCTCACAGTGTAGCTGTCAGCATGGGACACATGAAAGGCTCCTCACAGTGTAGCTGTCAGCATGGGACACATGAAAGGCTCCTCACAGTGTAGCTGTCAGCATGGGACACATGAAAGGCTGATTCTGCTACTAAGCTTGTCACAGCTATAGGTTTTGCACCTATGCAGCAGCTGTTACTCAGCATGTCACCCACCAGCAGCTGCTACTACTTAACATATCATTCACCGACGGCTGTTACTGCTGAACATATCAGCCACCAACTGCTGTTACTATCTCAGCAAATCAGCCACCAACAGCTGTTGGCACTTAGCATATCAGCCACCAGCAGCTGTTACTATTTATTGTATCACATACCAATAGCTGTTACTCAACATATCACCCACCAGCGGCTGTACCTGCTCAACATATCACCATCTAACAACTGTTATACCCAACATTTCACACACCAACAGTCTTTACTAATCATAATATCACCTACTAACAGATGTTACTGCTCAACATATCACCCACCAACAGCTGTTAATACTCAACAAATCAACCGCCAACATCTGTTTAAACAAATCACCCACCAGCAGCTGTTACTACTCCTCAACATATCACCCACCAACAGCTGTCACTACTCAACATATCACCAGCCAACAGCTGTTACTACTCAGTATATCACTAGCCAACAGCTGTCACTACTCGTCATATTACCAGCCAACAGCTGTCACTACTCAGTGTATCACCAGCCAACAGCTGTCACAACTCAACATATCACTCACCAACAGTTACTACTCAACATATCACCAGCCAACAGCTGTCACTACTCAACACATCACCCACCAACACTTGTTAGCACTCGGCATGTCATAGATCATTGACTAGGGCATGCTTTCTCTGTTTTTGTTGTTGTTGCTCTGGAAGATAGATTTTGCCCAAAGACAGTGTTTGATGTCTTTGAGGTGGTCACAGATGACAAAGATAAGTTTCATTTTTGTGCCAGAGTAGCCACATATAAGAGTAAATGAACAAACTGATAAGTTTAAGTGTAAGGCTACTATGGAGGAGTGAATGAGCCATTACCAGGCTGATAAATTCCCTGTGTGGCTTCTGGGGTCCTGTTGTAGGGAAAATGAGAAAAAGACCCACTGCTTCCCCATCAAGCATGTCATAAGAGTCGACTAATTGGGGGCATAAACCTTAGAGGCAAGAAACCAACAGTCTGCATACCAATAAGCAAAATCTGTATAACGGATGCACATGCAAGACTCAGGTCCTGGAACTAAGCCAAAATCTGGAAATGGACGAACGACTGGGTCTTTCGCTTGGGTTTACAGCCGGTAAGCGCAAACAACAGCAGCATATACCGAAAGATATAAGAGAAATAAAATACTTTGAGAATTAGGTGATAACTAAATCTATAGTGATGATCAGACTACAAAAACAGCAAGTGAGAAGGGGTTAGGCCAGATACAAACACTACGCAGGAGGCTAAAGAATAATAATAAACCAACACAGAACATGTGGTCAGCCACTTCACACTGGGAGACTTACTGAGAAGTGAATCTAAGCACTTATGGACTGAATGGTTTTAAATGCAATTGAGAATGATCTGTGGACTAACTAACTGTATCACTCACCAACAACTGTTAGCACTCAGCAGTCTCGCAACCAGTAGCTGGCCTAACATGCAACTGGCATGAAATGAGTCCTTTACTTACATAGTTTTACTGTTCGAACCCCTTCATGAAATCAAAACAGCCCATAGGCAGCCATTCGAGGGGGAGTGGAGAAGGTAGAATTACAGACCAGAGAGTGCCAGCATAAACAAACTTAACAGGAAAGAACAAACAACAGTTTGTAAGCTTGGGACAGGACTCTGCAGTGTTAGAGCACACCTGCTACACAGGATAGGCATAAAAGAATCTGCTGCCTTTGATTGTGGAGCAGACAGACAGACTCTTGAGCATGTATTGCAGAATCATCCTAACTACCCCCAACAGCGCTTTGGGTGTCTGGGTCAGTGAAGCCACATTACAAGAGAAATTGGGAGACCAATGACGACTTTAGATGCACCACTTCCCCTGTTTAGGACTGAATGTTTAGCATGGCTGGTTTTGAACCCAGAAGAATTAGAACAACTTCTGCACACCCAAACTGTATAGGAAATAAAGTGTTAACCCATTTCACCATGAGAAGCTGCTTACCCGGCTCATCTGACCCTGACACAATCCAGTAAAATCACTTAAACAGTACGGCTGCAGTGGGCGGGCTATCAGTAGCTTAGTTAACAGCATTGGTTGTGTATGCGAATGTGCAGTGTTCAGGAGGTTCAGATATGACTATATTTAATAAAATTAGCATTTAGGAAAGGGAAAGGGGGGGGGGGGGAGGGGGAATGCAGTTTTAAAACTATTATAACATCGTAAATTGCTGATAGCCATAGTGATGGAATTCTGACGAGGTCACAGTATGAGTTTACTGTGTATATTTTTTCTATGGCTCAGGGAAATGTAATTCATTTATTTCTTCACTCCATTTATATTTATTTATTACTTCCGTTCATTTATTTAAAAAAAATGTTACAGAGAAATAAAAAGGTTTGTATTAGTGACCTCTGTAGAATGGTTTGAAGGATTTTTAGAGTTCTTAGGTTCTGAGCTTCCCACCACCTCCCCCCCCCCCCAAGGGTTTCCAGTGCAGAAGGGTTAATGAAACTGATTGAATAGTGCAGCAACTAAAGGATAGAAGGAAGTTGTTGTTTTTGGTTTTGAGTCGAATGGAAAGCAAATTATATCTTCCAGTTCATTAGCATTATGTTTGCTTTTTTTTTTTAAATGAAGGGAGGCTGGTATAGAAACTTACTTATCTTACTGACTTAGTACTCTACAGGGACTGTATTGCAAAACTGTCCTTTGCCTCCCCAAATTTAAAAACAATTAGGGTGTGAAAGACCAGTACAGGACTTCACATCTTTGAAGAGTTAGTTATATTTGGATGTAACCAGTTTATTGATTCATTACATGAGTGAATGGGATTGGACCTGGGTTGTCCTTGTGGGGATTCTGAGGCCCCATTATAGGGAAACAGGAATAGACCTCCCGAAGTGGCTTCTGGGGCCCCATTATATGGGAACCAGAATAGACCAATGACCTCCCAATTTGGGTTCTTGGGCCCAATTAAAGGGGAACGGGAAAAAGACCAATGATCACCTAGTGTGGGTTCTGGGGCCTCATTTTGTGGGGAACAGGAATAGACCTCCCACGGTTTTTCATTTTATGTACACTAATTATGTGTACATAGATTGCATTTTCTTATGTGGATATTATATAATATATAAGCATTGGAATGAAAATAGTGTTGAAAATATAAATTCGACCTACGACCAGTTTGACTTATGACCTGCTAGTCGGAATGGAAGGCTGTCGTAAGTCGAGGAGACCCTGTATTATTTATCTCCCCGTTCTTTCAATCAAAAATGGAAAAGCATTGTTTTGATTAGTTAATATTAAAGATGTTGAGTTCAGCCTCTACTAAAATATATAATATAAAGACATGTGCAAGCGGGACATGAAGGGTATAGATAGGTAGGTATTTGGGTGGATGGATCCCTAGGAACAGAATGCCATCTGGAGACACTGAAAGGGGCCAGTGAAAGGATAGAATTGAGCTTATTGTAACCTTGAGACTTAGCATAGCCTGTAACAGGGGGAGATACTCTCTTGTCAGCAAAGTGTCCCTAACCTTCAAGACCCTCGTCTTTGTTAGCCTAATCTCCAGCGCACTGGTGTTACCTTTTCTCAGGTTACCCACAAGTTACACTCAAATTGGTCACGGTTCGCTGGTTTGTGGATTTGTCATGGTCAAATAAAAGTTTAGTAAATTTTGTCTTTTCACATTTTACTTGATTCCCTTTTCTTATGCTGTTAGTCCATAGGGAGCTGCCATTTTTTGCAGTGGCTAGACACCTGCTTGGTGATCTGAAGGTCTTGGGTTCAAGCCCTGACGGAGCTGGACTTTTAAAAAAATGACTATGGTTCCCAGGTCTAGCCTTAAACGAGTACCAGGTAAAGTCCTGGGAGGTGAAAGTAGCTGGCGTGATGTTGACCACATTACACAGTGTTTTTTTGTGTCTATAAAATATAGGTCTAGCCCTATATGTCCATTTTACCTGAAGGTGTGGAAAAGAGACCTGTCTTGACTATCAGTCCATGGCAGTCACGTTCACCGTCAACAGCCAGACGTTGGCAGTCTTCTCTCTAAATATTTTTGGGGTCTCAGTGTTGAAGTGGTCAAGCCGGTTTTCCCCATTCTCATGTAAATCATTACACCGCATCACTCAGTTCACAAGTGAAGATTTTACTGATATCCCTGTGGGTCATTGTTTGAGAAAGGGCGTTCGTTCCTGCTTTGTGTGACGTTCTCGGCAGACGGCTGGATGCCCTGGAGAGAGAAATCAAACAAAATCGATTCTCTCAACTTTAGCTATAAGTTTTATTTAAATATATAATGGCTAATGTTTGCGATTGCAAGAAGAAGAGGAGAAATATTGGTATTATTTTGTTTTGTTTTTTCCCTGTCCGCAGGACGGGCCACATTGACAAAGTGTTGGAGTGCAACTTAGAGAGTGCCCAGATACAAATTAGACTCAAGTAAGTGAATTACACGATCAGTGATTCTCAGTATTCACTAAAACAAAATAAATCTTCACTAAAACAGCTGCATACAATCAGTCAGATGCCATCTCCACAATTAAGGTTGGCTACAAAGGATCTGCAACACCTTCTGTCTCTTGTTTTGGCAGCACTCTCACTCTGAGACTGCTGTTTCATCCATGCCTTGATATTCTCCTCCTGCTGGTATTGTTAACTTCCTTGCTGTCTTGCCTTTAATGTTTTCCTCCGGCACGGTTTTTAAAAGAGGTTTTTGTACTGTGGTCTTTTTGCCTTTCTCTTAGTAGCTCTTTTGATTTGTAGTCCCTCCATAACCTCTGTATTTCATTATTACAGCTGCATTAAAAAGCTGGAAAAAAAATGTGGATTCTTGTTTTTCTCTGCAGAAGAAAATCCTCAGTTATACAGTCTTGCTTTTTCAAAGCACAAGTGTTACTTTGATGTCAGAAATAGGGGTAACTGCAGTAGGTATTTCTGTGTTTTACCTCACAGAGACAGTTTGGGTGTCCTGGTTTACAGCTAGGCGGTAATATCTGCACATATCTGTTGGCACATCTGACAGCTGCCTCACGCATTTACATATGTGAGCTTCCAGATTTTGTTGACATGTTTTTCACTAGTGATGGACATTTTGTGTGACTTCCACTGTCACAGAAACAGCAGTTATGGGGCAGCCCATCTGTGGGGAAGCTAGAGCCTAAACTATTGACTGACTAACACTTCTTGATACATTTCTTTCTTTTATGATCTGTAAACTTCTTTAAACTTTTGTTTCTTTAATTCAGGTTTAATATTTCCTACGCTCACTGATAAATTTATTTCTTTAATTCTGGTTTTCTGGTATGATGCTCATGTAAATGCTGAATTGAGTATAAAGTAGTGTTTGCCCTCATATGGACACCAGAAGGGAAAGGAAAAGAGGGAAGACCAGAAAAGACCCTGCATAGAACTATTATCAGGGAAGCTTAACCCTGGGCCTAACAAACATCCAAGACCTAAAACAGCTGGCAACGAACCACAGACTGGAGGGCTATGACCTCTGCTCTGTGCGCTGCCCTAAGCTCAAGAGGAAAGACTAACCAATGTTTGCATTGTTTTGTGAAAAAGTTTGTAATTTTACTTTTGTCCACTACAGGTATGAGGGAGTGGATCATAAACTGCTAGTTGGCATAGAGCAGGCCAGAAACCTGGCAGTACTTCCCTTTCAGAAAGACAGTCATGTGTAAGTATACCAGGATGTGCCCGCATTCCAGAGCTTTAGTCTGGTTTCCTTCCATTTTAATGAATTTTGACTGTGTTCCTGAGAGGTTAGTGAATGCATTAAACAGTTTCATGATCCTTGAGTACTGTTGTTCAGTGTCAATAAGCCCTAGCATAATTTTAGGATTCTTTTATTATAAGCTTTATTCCCAAAGTAAGCCCTAGTTAAGATCATCAGCTAGAAAGAGAGACTTATAACTGAATGGCCAGTCGTTGTACAGACACAGACATCACTGGTGCCGGTAGCTCTACAGGAAATAGAGTAGCAAGAAATTCAGGCATAATTTTTTGATTTAGAGAGTTATGATGATGTTCCAGAAGAAGAAGATATGACTCTATTTGAATAAGTATATAGAGTTTTGTACGTGAATTAATGTAGATTATTCTGTCTGAAAAAAGGTAAGACATTCCCCAAAAATAGGCCTTGATGCATTTTTTAAGAAAAAATGAATATCAAGACCCAGTCTTTTTTCAGGGCAACACAGTAGTGTGTTTACCCAAAGACAGCAGTTGATGCATTGTAACCAACCTTTATTTTAGAAGTAGCAGACATTTCTTGTCTCCTAAAATTTAGCCTTTTTTCATCTATTCTCCTGCCCTACTTCCTTTCTGCTTGACTTCTTACTTCCTTGCTTGTCTGCCTACCTACATTTTCTTTTCTTCCTTATTCCATTCTTCTGTTTACTCCTTATTACATTTAGATGGGTCTAGTGGCTAGACGCGTGTCGAAATGGATTCAAAGGTCATGGGTTCATATCTAAATTGAGCTGGAGTTTTTCAAAATCAACCTTGGCTGCCAGGTCGACCCAGCCGAAAATTGGTACCAGGCATTGTCCTAGAAGTAAAGACAACCCATGTGATGTTTTTTCTATAAAAATATAGATCTAACGCTATGTCTCTGATGCGCCAGATGCATGATAAGGTCCTGGTTTACTGTACTAACTCTGCAATCCAACACTTCACCGCACCACATTTCCAGCAGTGAAACCAAGAGAAAGTAGTTAATTTGTTTGCCTTGATCTCACCCTTGTGTAGGTGCATCACTGCAGCTCTGCTGCCCAACCAGACCATGTGCCTGGAGACTAAGTCTGTGGCAGATCTGAAGTCTCCCAGGTTTTCTGAGATGTTCCAGGTGAACATCCCTGAAGACCGGCTTTTCTCCAAGACTCTACAGGTGCATGTGTGGAGTGTCAGCGCAGAGAAGGGAGGAGAATGTTTGGTGAGCAAAACAAGTGATCCTGTTTTATATATTTGTCCAATATTGCATTGCTGTAAACAGGCACAACACAGTTATGTCCCTCAGGTGAACAAACACAAAAAAAGAATATATTTGTCTAGATTTCCTGTTTCTAAAGTCCTCTTGGGTAGTGGAAAAGATATAAAACTAAACGAAAAGTATATCGGCAAACTTCACAGTATAACGAACACAAACAAAACTTCCAACGTTGCAGCAATGGAGCATTCATCAGCACGTACATGAACATACATCTTGGGTAGTGGATGCTTTTTATAAAAGCCTTTGACATGAGTTTAAAAAAAAAAAGGCTTTTATGCACATTACCCAAATTAGCATTTACCCAAGTTAACAGTTATTTCACTTGCTGCTGGTTTCTATGATTGGAAAAGGGAACAAGAGTTTGGCAACACAGACATTGACATACATGACAGAGGTATTGAATTATAAAGTAAAGAATGTATACATATAAAATATCAAAATTAGGGCTTTAATCAGATTGTATTATAAATTATTAAGTATTTGTAAATATTCAAGTGGGCACATTTTGATGAAAGAGAAGAAAAAAAACCGCAGTATGTCGGATTTAGAGAAAGGCAGGTGGACAGTTTGCGTTTGGGCTGGCGAAGTTCATTATGCAATAGTACCAATTTATTGTGACTGATAGAGAAATGATAGGGTAACTGTGCAGTTAACTTGAAATCTCTACTACTACTAGTATCAGTGTCTCTTTCACTTGCCTGCTTCCTTTTGGCTTCAGCATTTAAAATAGACATAACACCTCCAACTGACTAGATTCCATGTTTTCTGATCTTCAGGGCTGTGCCCATGTCAGCCTGGCAGACTTTGACCCGAAAGGCACCTCCCTGCGCTGGTACAACGTGCTGAGCTTCCGCTTCCTGCAGTCGGAGCTGAAAGGGCAAGGAGTTTCCCTGTCCAACAACAAATGCTCCGGGGGACAGTCCTTGCCGTCCTCCAGCAGCAGTTCAGAGGAGGTCAAACCTGTCGTTAGCTACTCCAAAACAAAACAGGTAGGTCATGAGAACTACTCAGCTACGTAAAATAATTGTACTTTTATAATTTTTTTTTTTTTTAAATTAGCTCTGTTGATTTGCTTGTTGAGTTTTCCAGTGACCGTCTGTGCTGTATTTAGTACTCCATTGACAAAGACTTTATTAGAAATGTTTGGTTGTGTTTGTGTGCATCTTTTCCGTTCCCACCATTGAGCTTTCTGGTCACATTTGGTGTTATATTTAGCATGTCTTGCATAAAGTCAGTACAGTAAATCCTCGTCAACACAAATTTGCTTATTAAGAACACTCAGTTAACATAGACAGAATTGTGGTCCCAGCGGAGATGTTTTACTTGTATTAGTCCCAAATTAACACAGTTTTGTTTTTAACATGAACTCAGTTTTTGGTACCTTGGAATTTGTGTTAACAAGGTTTTACAACATAAAAGTAGAACATTATATACAACAGTTAGAAAGAGATAAAGTTCTTTGATCTTGTGATAAGAAAAGGAGCACTGGAAAATATTGTGACGATTGGAAAGATCACTGATAGAAGATGCAGATTCAGACCAAGAGAAATGATGATGGATGGCTTAAGACAGTGGCGTGGAGAAATATCATCCACAGAATTGATCCAGAACACCAAAGACCGAGATCTATGGAGATGCATAAATGCCTACCCCAGCTGACAAGGCACCTGATGAGAAAATCCAAAAGTGCTGGAGTAAATTCCATTGATGATATTGAAACAGTTGCACAGGGTAGAACGGAAAAGGAGGAATAAACTGCCAACCCTACCTGACATATGAGAGCACAACTTGATGATGATGATGATGATGATGAAAATAAAGAACCCTTTCCTTACCTTTAGGCACATCAGGCATATTGGACACTGACAGGTGGTGTGGTCAGCATCATGCTAGCTGCTTTTACTTCCCAGGACGTGGTATACATTTTTGGTTGGGTGGACCCCTGAGACTAGAATAGTTTTTACAAGTCTGCCTGAGTGTGGATTCAAACCTGTGAAAACCAGGCTGGCAGATAAATGAACAAACTTTATTTTCATATTTTCACGGGATTACTCATTGGGCATACAGGCCTGACTTACATTCAGCACTCACAAATACTCTTCTGTCACACAGCAGTTGTGGTTTACCTATAAAACATGTTATGTCCATAGCAAGTACATAATATGAATATAAATACAAATACAATTAGAATGTTCTTGGTGAGAGTTTCCGGGGTCACGTGGGGGGGGGGGGGGGGGGGGGGAGTGTATTGGAAATAATAGACCCACGGCCAGTCTTATAGGAATGTCATCAGATGCAACTAATTTTTGCTGAAATTTGAAGTTTTGGGCTGAAAATAGCAGATGTTGCAGCCTAGCTTTAAACCACAACACAGCATGCCAACCATCCTTTTAAGGGTGTACACACAAAAAAAAGGATTCACTTCTTCTTGTAGTCAAGATTTGATGACTTTGTTAATCATGTTCGTCCACCGCTAGTGTCTCATTTACTGCTATTTGTTTCTTATGTTCATCTTTGTCCGTGCCATGATACCAGACTGTCAAACATCTTGTTTTCCCCCTTGATCTCCCTCTGCCTCTTTTCTCCACCCAACTTTCCAGTTGTGAATTTAAAAAAGAAAAAATTTGTTTTGCTTTATTATTTCAGAAACAGTCCCAGGATCGAGTTCATCGACTGCTGGAAGCCTCGTCTGCTAAACTGAGACAAGCTGCGGCATGTGGGAGTGAGGACCAACCTGCAGAGGCTAACGCAGGTCACAGGTGAGTGCTGGAATCGATGTTGGAACATCTCTGACAACACTGTTCTACAGCAGAACCAGGGCTTGGTGTTTCACTAAAAACCAAAATTAATTTAAAAATAAAAAGATTAATTTATAAAATAACTAACTACATGCGATGAAAATATGCTGGACATTGATACCTGTGTGCATTATGCCTGAGACCTACTTTGGCTACCCGCAGACCTTCTGCGAAGGGCAGCATCAGTTGTGAGTAAACAATTTGTGTCAGTTACTGTATACTTTAGGGTTATATTTTATTATTCAGACGAAGATCAAAGCTTTGAGAAAACAGCAGCACCTATGTCATTGCAAATTATAAAATTGTAAGGACATGGAAAAATCTAAGACCATGTTTGTTGATTTGTAGTTTTCGAGATGTTTAAGTTTAAGAGCATAATTTTTTTAACACACCGTACATTGTTAGGGTCATACGGTTTCTGGAACTGATGCAGTAGAGAATATATTATGTATTTTTCACATTATGCACAATAATTTTGTGGACATAGATTGCATTTTTGTGTTTTGTGTACAAACTTGTAACCTATTTGAATTAAACTAGTGTTAAAAAATATAAATTCAACTTACAATCAGTTCGGCATATGGCTTGTTATTTGGATTAGAACTCGGTTATAAGTCGAGGAGACACTGTATCGACATTTATTGGACTGTCACAGCTGGAAGTGACTAGGTTTAGGTCTTCTAGGAGCAACAGGGTTAGGCCATTACCATGTCTTATGGCCACCATGAGTGTGCTAAAGCAACAAGAAGGAGCAGCAGCAGTTTTTAAAAAAAAAGGTAGTAGATTCCTTGTTAAAGATGAGACTTTTTTACTGGCATTTTAGAGAGGCAAGCAGGCCCCAGCAGCAAGTCATGGTGCCCATGAAAGAAGAGAGCAGTGATGAATCCACCATCATATCCTCGCAGACATCCACACTGACTAGAAACCAAGGTAGGCTCATCCTCTCTGTTCACATGTTAGGCTCCTTTTTTAGGTCCATCTTTTACCCCCTTCCAGACAGCTGTCTGAATCTTTGTTTTTCCTGAGACCACGGAATCTCAATCTGGATGGCAGACCAACAAGGCAACCTGTTCAGCCTCCAGAAAAGTTTGGCTTGAGGCACTTGTTACGGCTAGTGGCATAGCATGTAATCCTGTGCTGGTACGGTTCAGCTCCCGAAGCAGACATTCTTATATCTCATGGTGTCTGGCATTGGTATCCACAACCTTCTGTCTCATGGACTTATACTTTGTCTTATTTTGGAAATGATGTTTTTTTTATAATCAGTGCTTTGAGCCATTGGTAATTGCCATCAACTTCTGGCTCATGCACTTTCTCTCATACTCTGTATTATTTTGGGGATGATGTACTTCTTATTTTTTGGCTATAAGTTTAAAAAAAAAAATAGTCATGGCCATCCAATGCTTTGCGAATTGGCATGGGTAATCGTTCTTTTCCACACCAGGCTGTCTCCAAAAGCGTGTATCAGTTTGATTCACTGAATGGTTACATATGTTTTATAAAAAAGACAAAATGTTGACCAGCCTAGAAGGAATCAAGTCACTGTATTGGGTTCCAGTCCCTTGTTGTGGGGAAAACAAGAATGGACCCACTGCCTTCCCAAAGCATGTGTTATAAGTCAACTAATTGGTGGCTTCGCTCGAAGTCAGAGTGCATTTGCCTTAGAGGCAAGGAACCAAGAGTCTGCATTCAAATAAGCCAGGTTTGATCAAATTAGGGCACATGAAAAAATATATTCTGAAAGAAGATTAAGGCCAAAAAGTGGACGAACAACTAGCACTTCACAGCCGGTGAACAGAGAAGAAAATACTTAACTAAAATAATAATTTTACAAAAATATCACAGAAAGGTGACCCACGTGAGAAAAAAAATATAATTACTTTTCTGCAGCCTTGTATTTTTTATTTCATTTCTGTGTCTTTTATAGCTCATGCTGTGTGGCATTGGTTGTCTATCCACAATCTGTCTTGTGTACTTTAAGTCATTTCTGGCACAGATGGTCCTCCATGCAATGACATCAGACCACCCAGCTTGCTCTCTGCAGGTCTCTCTCTGCCTACCCTCCTCCCCAACTTTCACACCATCAGGATGCACCCCTGGTTTTCTCCATCTCATGATGTGACCAGGGAAGGCGGATTGTCTCGTTCTGTTCTGTAAAGAACTCCTTTTTATTCTGTTTATTCGTTCATTCTGTTTAACAAAACCTGCAAAAATTTCCATTTTTGGTAGTTATCAAGACTTGTCATACGTTTACCATGGATGCAAAGGTTCTGAACCACATGTTGTGTGCTGCAGGGTCCCTGCCGGTCAGAATATATCTACACTTCTCTGTGGTCATCCTAGAAACAGGTTCTCCATGGAAAACAAATAGGGGGGGGGGGGGGGTTGGTGGTTGTAGATAGTGTCAACATTTCCCTTTAAGCTAGAGTACATCTGCCTGAGAGGCCAGAAACCAACAGTCTGCACATCCACACACACAAGTGACATAATTGTAAAACGGATGTGAATGCAAAACTCAAGTCCTGGAACAATACTAAAGTCTAAAAGTAAACAAACAACCATGACTTTCTGTCATAGTTTGAAGGTGAAGAAGAAGAAGATTGAATTACTGCTGTATTGATGTGCCCAAAAAGAGCAACCAAGAGGTTTTAAAAGAGGCGGGAGCCCGAAGACAACTTATCACTGACATCAGATGGAGACAGTCAAAATTTTTCGGCCATGTTATGAGAAGAGGGAAAATAGAACATGTTGTGACCACTGGAAAGATCTGTGGAAGGAGGGATAGAGGAAGACAACGAGAGAAGATGCTTGACAGTCTTGTTGCATGGCATGGAGGTGTGTCGGCACACGAACTGATACATGCTGCAGGAGATCGCGGATTATGGAGAGGCATGATCGCCCACGCCAGTCGGCAAGGCACCTGATGATGATGATGATTGATGTGCCCAACTAACTAGAAGCCTTATTTGCCAGATCCCGATGATATGAACAACCATCAGTTTGATGGTCCACACTTCAAGCACGGGCGAGAGGCAGAGGAAGACTGTGAGGAGGATGACGATGATGATGAAGAGGGCGACTCGGATAACAGGAAGGTTAGTCTTAGCCATTTGAGAGATTTGTTTATTCATTCATTTACTTGTTCATTTGTTCACATGTTCATTCTGTCATTTGTTCACTCATCACTTATTCATTCACTAACTTATTCATTTATTCTCTTACATTCTGTTTCAGATTAAGCCATCTTTAACATTCTGTTGCAGACTTAGCCATCTCTTGCATTCTGTTTCAGACTTAGCCATCTCTAATTTTTTTTTAACCATCACTTACATTTTTAATTATCTCTTTTATTGTTTACCATCTCTTTTATTCTATTTGTGACTTATCCATCCATTACATTTTTAACCGTTTCTGGAATTTTAACCATATTTTACATTCTGTTTCAGACTTAGCCATCTCTTACATTTTATTTCAGATTTAGTCATCGCTTACATTTTTTTTAACCATCTCTTACATTTTTCAACATCTCTTATTGTTGTAACCATCTCTTATCTTTTGTTTCAGACTTAGCCATCTTTTTACATTCTATTTCAGACTTAGTCATCTCTAACATTTTTTAACAGACTCTCACAATTTTAACCATCTCTTACAACCCATCCTAGACTTGCCTCTGAGCCTTTTTTTGTGTGTCCCTGTTTAGGATTCAGACTTCCAGGCAATGATCCAGGCCTGCACTGATCTGGCCGACTCATTTGAGAACTTTGATGATGACGAGGAGGAGGATGATGGTGATTTCACTGAGTCGGAGGATGGGGATCTGGTAGCCAAGTGTGACAAGGAGACCAACACAGAAGGTGGAGACTACAAGCTGAAAGAAGTCCGACACAGGGCCCCTCACCACCACCACCATCATCATCATCATAAGACCCAGCACTATGCAGATAGCCTCCGCAGTAGTACGATCAGGCGGTCTCAGACGTTTTCCCCAACGTGCAGACAGCAGCCTCCTGGTTATGTCTGCAAGGTGGGTTCTTCTTTTAGTTCAGAGTTTTATCTGTCTTTCAGTCTATGGATTTTAGCTATTAACTTCTTTCCAATGGTGTGCAGGGCTTAGAAGAATTAATTTGGACAGTAAAAAAGCACAGTAAAGAGGACAATATTTTTCTGGATTTAACAACAGCAAAAGATGTTCACAATCAATTCAGCACACAAACCACATTAAAATCAATAACGAAGAGATTGAAAATAGTCACAGCTTTTTTATTTTTTAGGCTCAGTAGGAAATAATAATGAAATGAGAGCTAATAGACTGAAATGGTTGGGGCACACTGAAAGAATGCCAAATTACAGAGAAGTAAAAATTGTATACACCAGGGAAATGAATGGTCGTAGGCCATGAGGGAGACCAAGAAGACGATGGAGAGATAATATCAAGACAGACCTGCAAACACTTGGTGTTACCAACTGGAAAGAGAAGGCCAAACAGAGAGATGAATGGAGGCGGGTGATATCTGCAGCAATGAACCTCAAGAGCTCGAAATGTTGAAGAAGAAGATGAAGTAGGGAATAACAATGGCAACTGCTCAAAAGAAGTCAGAAAAAGACTTGCTTTAGCAGCGGTGAGACTAAGCAGCCTGAAGGCATACCTGTGGTACAGCACCTGCAAGCGGGCTTAAATAAACATTTTGAGATCATGCATCTTTCGAGTGACAACTTAAAGATGTGACTCATGGACTTTTACTCAATCATTGAAGACAAATCAGAGCTTTTGAATTGAAATGCTGGAGAAAAATTCTTAGAATACTGAGGGTCATGAAGGAAAAATTTACCATCCTACATGAGTTGAGCATCAAGGAGAATTGGCTCATCAACAGCAGCCTATCTCAAAAGCTGAGGTAGTTTGGTTATCTTAAATGTCATGGTGACTTGGAGAGAACGATGATGGAAGGTAGTTTCCAGAGAAGGGGCAGAGAGAAGCAAACCTCCGCGAGGGTGGATACAGGACATTGAAGATGCAGTGGCCATGAAAGCATATAGGTTGGTGAATTGTCTGGAGAAAAAGAGACTTTCAGCAGGTATGCTGTGACGTTCTGTAAAGGACTTGCTGATTGATGAGACTCTTTTAACCAAATTTTTTTTTTTTAAGTCTGTCACCAGACTCTTTTAGCCGAAGTTTCATCTGTCACCAGACTCTTTTAGCCAGAGTTTTATCTGTCACCAGACTCTTTTAGCCAGAGTTTTTGTCTGTCACCAGACTCTTTTAGCCAGAGTTTTATCTGTCACCAGACTCTTTTAACCAGTCTCATCTGTGACTAGTTTCTTGAAACCCAATTTATATATATATATATATAGTGTGTGTGTGGGGGGGTCTCTCTCTCTCTCTCTCTCTCTCTCTCTCTCTCTCTCTCTCTCTCTCTCTCTCTCTCTCTCTCTCTCTCTCCCCCCCCCCTCTCCCTCTCCATCCAACCCCACATTTTTTTCCAGTCTATAAAATCTCTTGTATTTGATTGTTTTTGTTTCTGTGAAATACTACCTTCTTCTGTATTTCCACACTTTTACATTTCTACATCTTTTCCTCTATATATTTCCACATTTTTTCTTCTATATTTCCACATTTCCAGAGCCTCAATTTGCTTTCTGACATTTAAAAAAAAAAAAAAAATTTAAAGGTTGGCTGTAGTCTACTCACTGCTGTCTCTTTGGGAATATATTCTTCTCCTCCACAGTGTTCACTGGCTGTATAAACTGCAGGGGAAAGTTCTGGTTGTTTGTTCACTTGTGCACTTTGGTATCTTGTTCCAGAACTTGAGCTTTTTCAAACACCATCCATGTTACAGATCTGGCTTAATTGTTTGCAGACTATGGATTCCTCACCTCTTAGGTAGCTGTACTCTGACTTCAAAGGAAACATCCCTAATTAACATGCTTCAGGAGGGCAGTAAGTCTACCCCCAACCACTTCCCCTCCCCCTTTCCCCCAGTGGAACAGCAGAATCCACTTAGGGAATCTTTGGGAATATAAAGTGTTAAGGCTCCACTCTCTGCCACAGTGAGACTTTCTTACAGATGTCCGAAAAACCACAAAAGTGATCTTTTTAATAACCCTAGGATGATAAAATTGTTCAACAATACATAACAATAGGGCAAACAGTTTGGTACTGCTAACAGCTGCCATCTGAATTCTATTCAACAGCTGAATCGCAGTGATAGTGACAGTTCCATCCCGCTGTACAGGAGAACTCCTTTCCAGAGAAACACGGTCAGCAGGCGGAGTTTACGCTGGAAGAGGGTAGGTGTATTTGTACCACTTCATTTCCACAGAGCCCAAAGGTCTTGGGTTTGATTCCGCATTGTGTGGAATTTTTCTTTCCTCATAATCTACCCTTCAGGTCAACCCAACATTAAATGGATACCAAGTAATTTCCTGGGAAGTAAAGGGGCCAGCTTGATGTTGACCACGTCACCCATCAAGGGCCGTTTGGTCTGTAAACATTGTAGGCTCCTTGTGCTGTTGATGTAAAAACAGTCGTTTATATTTATTCCAATGTTGTATATAGTCATGCAGGCATCTAGTATAGTTTGTTGGCTATAGTGTTGCAGTCAGTATAGTTTGTTGGATATAGTCCTGCAGTCAGCAAGTAATAGTCTGTTGGATATAGTGATGCAGTCATCTGGTATAGTTTGTTTCATTTAGTCATGCAGTCAGCTAGTATAGTTTGTTGGATATAGTGATGCAGTCATCTGGTACAGTTTGTTGGATATATCGATACAGTCAGCTAGTATAGTTTGTTGGAAATAGTTTTGCAGTCAGATTTTATTTTTTGTTGGATATAGTGGTGCAGTCAGCTAGTAGAGCTTATAGTAGAAGAGGGTAAGTGTTTAAGGTCCAATACATGTTGGCACATTCTACTTTATCTACACTAACAGTTGTTAAAATTTGCATTAGAAGAAAATAGTCCGCTAAGTTCAAAGAAACACTGAAATAACTGTGTAACATGGTTTCAGCAGGTAAACCACACCACAATAATCTCTTTCCCTGCCCTTTGTACTTTTCGTCATCATCATCATCATTGTCATAAAATTGTTTGCCATCTAGCTTGATTCCCAAAATCATGGATCACTCCATTCTCGCTACCAGGCCATCCTGGTATTTATTCCTTTGCCTCCACTTTGCTCTTTTTTCCATGTGTCTTGCCAGTTGTAGCCAAGTTCTGAAGTTCATTCCTGCCCATAGCTTGTCCAGTAAACACTGTTGGTCTTCCCCGTGTGGATTCCATTACATGGAGACAAAGAATAGACCCACTAATTTTTATGTGTCCTCTTATCTCTCTCTACTTCTTTCTCTGGGTGCTGATCAGTTCTTGTAAAAAGTCAAGAACCCTTTCCCACACCTTCAGGTGTATTGGGCTGGACCTATATTTTATAGACGAATTGTCACTTGGTGAGTGATGTGGTCAGCAGCATATTTGTTTGTTATGCCCCTCTAATAAGCATGTCATAAGAGGCAGCTAATTAGCTTTGTGTGCTTTTCCTTTCTCTTTCGCTAAGCTAAGCTTCTTGGTCATATCTGTCTTTGCTTCATTATTTTCACTCGCAGATTGTTGGTTTTAAGATGTGGCAAGGCTCTGGATGATGCTGAAAAAAAAGCATATGCAATTTAATTTCAGGCTGATGGGTCAGTTGGTGTGATGCCAGTAACTGGGCAGCTCCCGTTCCGAACTTCTTTAGATCTGGAGCTTGACCTGCAGGCCTCGCACACAAAACTGTCACACTTGGTGGATGAGATCACCAGGTTGAAGGAGCTGAAGCGGACGCTGGAGGAGTCAAAGAACAAAGGTAGCTCATTCCTTGCGGCATCATTCTGTTCAGAACATGATGATCTGTTTATGCCTCACACTATTTACTCATTCCCAAAGGGCCCTCTGTCAACAGACAAGTGAAATGTTTGTTATTTAGTATGAGAATGCTCATGAATTTCAATCTCTTTCCAGATGTTTTTGATGGATCATCTCATAGTCCACACAACAGCCTGAACTCTGAACTTTCCTGCATGTCTTTAATCTCAGTCAGTTCATCACAGTTAATATAAATTACTAGTCCAAATGGATATATACTTTGCAAGATATCTACTGATGTCTGTTTTTCATCTTATTCTTTTAGCACACTGTCCCCTACCTATTTTATACACTCTGCTGTCTTTCTTTCCTCTACCTCTCAGTCTCTCTGGTATTCTTGTCTTCTTGTAATCAAAACACATGTTTTCATCTCCTCCCCTCTCTGCTGTCTCTGTGTATCCTTCCCTATTCTCTGTCTCTCTCTCTCTCTTATCCTCTTTTTTATTTATTTCTCCCTTTCTTCATTCTCTCTCTCTCTCTCTCTCTCTATCTCTCTCTCTCTCTCTCTCCTCCCCCCTCTCTCACTGCTCTTGTCTAACTCTCTCTCTCTCCTCCCCCCTCTCTTACTGCTCTTGTCTAACTCTCTCTCTCCCTCTGTTACTCCATCCCATCCTGTTTTGTCTCTTTCTTTCTCACTGTTTTCTCTGACTCTTTTCTAATGCTCACACATTGGTCTCTGCTCAGCATACATACACATTACACACCTATATGTACCCAACAGATGCAAACACACATAGGGTGTCTCCATGGCAAAGTGTTCAAGCCTTTTGCCTCACGCTCTGAAGGTCATGAATTCATTTTACAGACACATTGTTTATTTCATGAGTGCAGCTTTTAACAGAGATCCCTGGGGATCGTAGCTGGTGCTACAGAGTTCATACAGTGGTCTCGGCAGGTAGTTAGTCATACTGTGGAGAGAGATCGAGCCATATGGGATAACCGATCCTCTCAACTCTAACTTTAAACCTGTCTCTCTCTTTCTATTTCATATACACACAAACACACTCTCTCTCTCTCATATATATCTATACACAGTATAGAATATTCCATAAAAATGTTGGATTTATTTATTCATTTTAGGTCAGTGGGAGTTGCCAGAATGGCTGTCAGAAAATGAAAAGTTTCATCGTTTGCTTTCAATGGCTGAAAAACTGGTAAGAGTATTATTGTAGACTGTACACATCAGTAGTAATTAATTTACATGCATCATCCATCCAGACATACTTTATTACATTTATTTTTATCATCGTCATGTGCCTTGGAACAAGGCGTTCTTCACAGATTTAGGCTGTTGGTGTTCTGGTTCAGTAGCATTGATGATATTCCTCGGTCTCATTGGCTTATGTCATCCAGCATGTTTTTATCTTCATCTTCCCCTTTTAAAGTTGATTTTTCTTAACGGTAACAATATTCTTCAATGGCCCTATGCTCATTTCATGAGCAGAGAATACTATCTTCTTCCTTCCTTCCTTCCTTTCTTTATCTTCTTCTTTTTCAGCTTCATCTTTATAAGTCCTTGTGGTTCTTTGCTGCAGATACCACAGGTGTCCATTTTTGCATTTGGCCGTCTCTTTCCAGTAGGTGACTTCAAGTATTTGTAGACCATCCTGTATATTATTTCTCCACCTTCTTCTTGGTCTGTCTCATGGTCTTCAACTTTTGTATGTGTGCAGTTTGTGTATGCATATCTCTCTTTATACCCAACCTTCGCAGTCTACTCTCATTTAACTTTTTCCTGTAGGCAGCATTTCCTGTATGTTATTTGTTGTTCTCTCTATATACCCTGTCGTTCTCTCTATATAGCCTGTCGTTTTCTCGATATACCCTGTCGTTCTCTCTATCTACCCTGTCCTTTCAGTCTATTACCCCCATGATGCCAGTAATTATGGTAACATTTTAAAAGATGGTGCATTTTGTTATTTTTTTGTCAGCTGTTTGAATTTTATATGTCCAAAGACTTGTTGCGAGACTGTTCTTAAAAAACGTGTAACAAGGATTCATCTCATTCAGCCACTTTTTTATGGTTACATGTAATTTCAACTTACATGAACTTTTTCTAGGCAGTCGTTAATTTCTCCTTGCTTGCTTCAGATGAATCAGTTTTCACATTTGTCATAGGAAATACGTCTGTATTTGTTACACATAGAGCAGTCAAGCTTTCCACATTAAATAGACAAAACTATCTGCATTGACTATGGATCACACATTTCACATTTGATGCAGATGGATGGCGGTTTTCTTATTTGTTAAGATAGATCACACTATCCACATTTCTTAAGATCAGTCACACTTTCCACATTTTTTACAATAGATTTATCATGGATTGATCACAAATACCTCAGAAGTAATGTCATGTATCAAACAACATAGCTCAGAATGATTAAACTCTGTAACAATGTTTTGAATCGGTAGGCAAACTACTGGCAGTCCAGATGTGTAAGAAAAGTCATTTCCTTGTGTGGTTTTGAAGCCTCTTGCTTGTTCTTATACTACAGTAGTGACATGCTTAGTTATTTTTTTGGTTTGTTTTGTATTTACACTTTCTGCTTTCTCCATTCTCTTCCACTTCTTACTTCTCCTCCTTCTCTTATCTTGCTTTCTTAGTCTACTTCTACTGTATCTTTTGTTTTACCATTTACAAGAAGAAAGTACTCCACGGTGGGAGCAGGAGTCTGCTGGTGAAAAGCTTTCTAAATTCCATTCCTTTTTCCTCATTTTCTTATTCCATTTCTGTCTTCTCCCCTCCTGATTTTCTGCTTCTTATTTCTTTTCTTTTCTCCTTCAGTTTCTTATCTTAGTCCACCCCTGCTTATTTATTGGTTGAAGGAAGACCAGTTTGAATGATGGTTATAGTTGCGATCTTTATCTGGTTATCTTTCTCAAAATGTTGCTTCTTGAATTATTATTGGGTATTTGTGATGGTAATCTTTTTTTTTTTGGCTGTCCTACATAGAAATGGTGCTTCTTATATCGAATTAAGTGCTTCTCTATGTCCACGGCCATCTGTGGAGAAACCTACCGGCGGTCATATAGGGTGGGTTTGTTGTTCCCAGCAATGACTGGTCTCTACCAGGACACATTTCTGGGAAGTACTTGTAGGAGCTACTGGCCCAATGGTTAAGAACACTGGGCTCTCATGCAGAAGCCCCAGGTTCAAATCCTTGATAAGGTTGTGCATTTTTTTCTGTCAGCAAAAAACGAAATCCTAACCTACACAGTCCATGGCAACAGCAATAGCCATGTGGTCCTAAATCCTCGGGCTCATAAACCCTGCTCCCTCCCCGCCTACACCGAAAAAGGGGGGCTGAATGGTCTTGTGGCATGGCGTCTGCCTCAAGTGCTGGAGGTCACAGGTTTAGGACCCGGAAAGGCTGGAATTTTTTCACGTGGACTTCTAATAATTTCCTCCTGGTCTCTGGATAGTAAGATGGCATGCCCATGTGTATTGCTGCACACGTTTAAAAAAAAAAAAACCTTGGCAGCCAGTATGAAATGGAAGCAGCCAGTATGAAATGGAAAAGAGTAGCCTAACGGGCGCTGCAAAATTTTGAGTTAAAAATCCACCCAAAGTATTTCAGGATCCTCTCCAGTAGAAGATAGTTGGTGCACTGCGCTGAGATTCTTTAGATTCAGGCTTGAGTTAGACATAGAACAGAACACTTTTGGGTTACTACCCTTGTGCCATGATGTTAATCCCTTGTATAAACCATAAACCGCAAAAGTTGTACATAAAAGTTGTAATGGTAGACTCACCCAATCGGGCAAGTTAACTCTCCATTCTCTTCTTCCTGTTTTATTTAGCTCTTATTATGGCTTCTCTTTTCCCTAACTTCCTCTGTCTTCTCATTCTTATCCTCTTTTTTTTCTTCCTGCTTCCCTTCTGAATTTTTTTTTCTTTGTATTTTTTTTTTTTTATGTAGCATAATGAACTGTGGTGGTGCATGTCTTTGATGCAAGCAGACACAACATTTAACTGCCTCATGTGAGATGCAGGAATGTATCAGTAGTTGTCATAAGAAGCTCCCAAGCATGGTTTGGTTGATCTGTTTTTACTGGATGCCCTAATTAGAATGTCCTGCCATGCTCTCTGACAGTAAAATCCTAATTTATTAACCCTCATCATCATCATTATCATCATCATATGTCATGTCAGCATAGCTTCTCATGCATGTTCCAGGACCCCCATTTCGGGGGAGGTAGGAGGGAACAGATCCCCACTCCCCTTAACAAACAACATGCAGTAAAAGGCAGAAAAAGCAAGATTTGCTAAAGTTGGATATGTTCGGCAGAAATGTGCACATTTCACTGTCCAGCTGTAAACCACAACAGAATGTGTAAATCCTCCCTTTTGATGATAAATAATTCTTCTCCAGTCCTGTTTGTGCTGTTCAGTGTCATTTTTGGAAGCAGCATTTGGTGTGAGCCTTTGAATGAGCTATGTAGATGCTGGTATCTGGGAAATTCCATCTGTCCATCGTTTGTGAAATCGACCTCGGGCCCTGCTTCATTATGTCTAATTGACAGAGCTTTCTCTGGTCCAGTCTGGTAGTAGTCTTGACACAGGTCCAAATCATTTGACCTGTTGTCTCTTGTTGTAGTTTTGTACTGGTTCCATCCAAACTTCTTTCCTGATATTGTCTTGAGGATGAAGGAAGAATAATAATAATTAGCATTGCCAGTCCTTGTTTGCTAACTCACATGATCACCAGAATTACAGATTAGATCTGTGTTCATGCTTCTTTCATGACATACAGCTAAATAATCCGGGTATTTATCTCTTTGTTCTTCCCCTGCTGCAAGAATGCTTACTAGCATGGTTTTGTTTGAATTCATTATATTGGATGTCTTGATTTGATTTCCTTGCCACACTCCCCCCTAGGAAAATCTCAGCTGATTAAACCTAACTAGCATCATTGTGTGCAAGTTCATTGAGCAAAGGTGGCTCACCATCTCACACAATATCCAGAGTCAGTTCGTGTGGGTTCAGGGGCCCTTTGGGAGGGGGGGGGGGGGGGAAATTTGACCCAGTACTACACCCCCCCCCCCCCCTCCAAAAAAAAAAAAACATGTAATAGTTGACTAATTGGGAGCTTCCTTTGAAGTCGGAGTGCATCTGCCTAAGCGGAAAGTAACATCAAACTGCACGCACATAAGCCGATAAAATGGATGTACATGCAAATCTCAGGCCCTATCACAAAGTCAGAATGCAAATGGATGAACAGTCAGGACTACACCATAGCTTACAGTCGGTGAACAAAGAAGAATGCATCTTCCTGAGAGGCAAGAAACCAACAGTCTCCTTACAAATAGGCCAGATCTAGAAAATGGATATG
Source organism: Candidula unifasciata (assembly GCA_905116865.2). Taxonomy (NCBI): domain Eukaryota; kingdom Metazoa; phylum Mollusca; class Gastropoda; order Stylommatophora; family Geomitridae; genus Candidula; species Candidula unifasciata. The sequence continues at coordinate 253,337 of CAJHNH020008432.1, read as the reverse complement.
CACGTAAGACTCCAGTTTTGGAAAAAGACTTAGGTCCAAAATTGAAAAGTAACCAGAATTGTCCGCAGGGATTCACAGCCAGTGATGCTAAGAAAGACCAGAATCACATTACACATCTGTGTTCATGTTTTGCTTATGTTTTGTGACTAAGCCATCTAAGTATTGAGCCCTGGCGAAAATGAGTATGTCCTAGAAATTAAAGGCGGCTGGCATGATGTTGACCACATCACCATTGAGTGCCTAATTGTTGACTTGTGCCTGGGTGATCCTCATCCACATGGTAGCACTTTGTGTCACCGTGTGTTGGTTGCTCGTTGTATGGTCCTGGGGGGAGGGGGGGGGGTGTTCACCAAAGCTGTATTTAATCTTATTGGCCACTTTCCAAGATGTCGTGTCATCAAAAACCCTTAAATTTGGGAAAATCAGCTTTCTCTATGACAGGGAAGACAATTTTTATGTAAGAAGAATTGTAAGATTTGTTCAAACACTAACTGTATTTATCAGGCAGATTGTGGAATCTTCAAATTAGATACTGCTGTTTGCTGTGTACATTATGTAATGTGTGTGGACCCTATTGTTTCTGTTGGTAGCATTGTACATTTAGCTGCTGTTTCTGTTTGATGTGATTTTCTGTAATCCCCTAAGATCAGAGCAGTGGGTTTGCACCGTCCTTTCTTATTTAAATTTTAAAAAAAAGAAATTCCTAGTTAAAATGGATCAGGCTTGTGTCAAGAGTGTCAGGACTACCACCAAACAGTGCACTACAGAGAGCCTGGACAGGCAAAGCTAAAGGCTGACAACATTAGCGATATATAGAAAATCAGTATCCTTTGATGCTAGTATACCACGGCCCACACCTGATGCCTCTTCAGAACCTGACACTGAAAAGCAAATCAGGACCAGAGAAGATGAAGAAGCAGTCTGTACTGTTAATAATAGTAAGTCTGTGTGGAGAGGCGGGGATGGAGGGGGAAACAAAGAGTAAAGGAAGAAAAAAAATGTGGATTTTTCAGTTATTTCTATGCCTTGGAGTTTCTATGTCTTATGTGTATTTCACAGGCATCTTCAAGTGGTGATCGGAGAGAGTACATCTCAAAGCAGGACAAGAGAGCTGAACACCTTATGAAGAAAGTCACCAAAGATGTGCACAAAATGAGGCGGGGCTCGCATCAGTCTCGGATGTTTAATTTCAGGTAGTCTTGTCTCTTTGTTTCCTCTTGATAATGCTTCTTTCCTCCTGGCATTATCTCTCTCACTCTCTCTCTCTCTCTCTCTCTCTCTCTCTCTCTCTCTCTCTCTCTCTCTCTCTCTCTCTCTCTCTCTCTCTCTCTCTCTCTCTCTCTCTCTCTCTCTCTCTCTCTCTCTCTCTCTCTCTCTCTCTCTCTCTCTCTCTCTCTCTCTCTCTCTCTCTCTCTCTCTCTCTCTCTCTCTCTCTCTCTCTCTCTCTCTCTCTCTCTTTCTCACTCACTCACTCACTCACTCACTCACTCACTCACATGCGCGCGCACACAAACACAGAGAGAGAGAAATTCCTAACCCAGGCACTTGCTGCTAACGCTCATTCTGTCACTGCCAATTGTTGCATTATTCAACTCTTACCCAGATTGTTGCTCTGAAGTGCTAACAGCATGGGGCCGTAAGAGAAAGCTGGAATAAGTATATGATGTTTGGGACAACCATCAGATTGACATTGCATTTACTGGCACTGAAAGAAATACAGCTTGAATGACCCAAGCACCAGTGCATCAGGCTTAATGTTCTAGAGGATTCATAACCAGCCAACCATCTGGTGATGGGTTTTAGGATCCACAGAACAGCTTTAGATCTTTGGGTTCTTTTAAGAGCTAAACAGACTGTGCACTTCCTTTACAGTAGCATTGGGCTGTCAAAAAACTTTGCAATCTTCAAATTAAAAAACAAACAAATTTTTTTTTTTAAACAAACAAACAAACCTGCATGTACACAAAAAAATTCAAGATCCGGGACTCAGAACTTTGCCCAAAAACCCAGAATACTGAGCTTGTGCTGCAGACATGCTCTCCTACATGCAGTAGAGAGATCTCGGGTCTAATGTTTAGGTAGAGATCAAACTAATGAACTAATCACACCACCATCTTTATAAAGGCCCGCGGCCTTCTGATCTAAAAAAAAAAAAAACTGTTGGCAGGGAGATAAAAAGAACAACAAAAATAAGAATTAATTTAAAAAATTAACAGATTTTATTAAAATTCTCATTGCTTAATTATAACCATACACTTTTCTTTTTAATTGTCCTTCTTCTCTCCCCCATTAATTTCCCACAGAGAAAAGATGGCGTTTTTCACAAGTTCCAACATGGATGTCCCTGTGATACCCTCTGATGTCCTGAAGTCTGTCTCAGCCTCTCGGAGGCCATCCAGAAGTGACAGTGTGGAAGAAGGAGTTACATCATCTGTACAATCAGCCGTCTCTGTCCATTACTCATCAGCTTCAGCACCGGTTGAGACATTCAGCTGTAAGCCGGCCGGTTCTCAGACCCCCATACAATCTTCACCTTTGTTTTCCTCGCAGCCGTTGCCGCACAATCAAAACCTGTCCCTGAACACTTCTGCTGCATTGAGTTCACCTAGTAATAACGCAGCGAGCAGCGTAGACAAATCTCTGCTGTGCAAAGTAGATTCACATTCGAAAATTAATTCAACAGTTTCATCTGATCCCTCAGTGCAAAGTAATAATTCATCAGCACACACGTTGTCATCAACTGCTGAAAAACAGATTGTAACGTCACAGGTGATTTCCCAACAACAACACCCAACCCATGAAACTGTTACCTCCTCACCGTTATTACCCTGTGGTGGGGACACTGTCAGCCTGGGTGGGGATCGAACCAAAGGGTCTGATCACCCCTGGGCTCCTGTGACCCCGTTTTTCTTGGACAGTCGACTCGGAGAAGAAGTTTAAGGGGTCTGTTGACTACAGTATTCATATTGTGTTGTGTTTTAAATTTCGTGGCTGGTCGGCCTTGGCCTTGAGCTATGTTATTTCCTCCAGCCTTTTGGTTGTGTTTGATGATATTTGCAAGGTTGTTTGGGGGTTGAAGTTTATGGCATTACCCTGGTTGTTAGTTTTTGCATTTCATGACAGGACAACGCCCCACAGCCCACCTCCCCTTAATTCCTCCCACCTTCTTTCCCTTGTTGAACATAACTTGGTTGTCAGACATATGCAGAGCAGGTATAACTATATTTGATGATACAAGTGCTATGACTTTTGGAGACACATCTCTCCCCCCCCCCCCCCCCCCCCCCCCCCCCCCCCCCCCCACCCAGAAGGTCTTGGTTTGAAATGTGCATCAGTTGGGTTTTTTCAAATTTAACCTTGGCTCCAAGGTCAGCCCAGTCTAAAATGGTGTTAGTTAAACACATCACCCATCGAATGCTGAGATTGGTTTAGAAAATTTTTTTATTTCAGCATGATGTGCCCAGTGTGTCACTAGTGTAACAAAGGTCTTTGATGTTGGCCAGTACTGGCACCTTTTGAGGGCAGACGACTGAGATATCAGCTATGTCAGATTGACCACTGCTTTCGTAAATACATTGACCTCTGAAGGTGGAAGAAGAAGAGGAGGAGGAAGAAGAAGAAGCACATAAATCTTTGTAGGCCTGAAAAGATATGGTGAGGCAGGGCATGGCTTCCCAAAAAATCAGACCGAAGCTGATCTCCGCAAAGGTGGATACAAGCAGTTGAAGATGCTTCGGTTTATTCAACGGATCAACATCATGGCACACGGATGTAACCCATAAGTGATTAGTTCTACTCAAGCCTGAGTCTGAAGAATCTCAGCACAGTGTTCTATGACGAGAGCGATTTTTTTTTGTAAAGAACCAGTGATGGATGGTGTGGCTTCTTGATTGGGTAAACATTTCAGGCTAAGAGGTGTCATGAGAGGAATCAAGCATAATTTGAGGGTGCAGTATTTTACTTGTGTGTTATTGGTTATTCTAGTGATTGCTGGTTTCCGTGGCCAGGTGATCAAATGTTGCCTCACGCTCTGAGGGTTGTAGGTTTTAAGTTTGTGTGTGAAATTTCTAGAGGTCCTATGAGATCATTACTCTAGCTGTGCTATGTGTGACACTGGATAGTCTAACCTGCTCTGTGGAGAGAGCCCGAGCTGCGTGGGATAAAATACTGCAGTGAGGTCGATCCTCATCACTTGAACTTTAAACTAGAGATGTTGATTCAGGGGACAAAGGTGATCGGGTTACCTTGACAAGACTACAAGATCTTCCTGTTTAAGGAAGTCTTGCTAAACATGAACACTATACAGAGAAGAATAGTAACAAAAATTAATTGACAAAAGCTAGTAACTTCAAAGTTTCCGGCTAATGGGACCTGGCATCAGCCTGGTTAAATCTTTCTTTCCCCCTCATGCAGTTAGCCTAGTAAGCTAACGAAAAAGATGGGGGGGGGGGGGGGGGGGGGGGGGGGGGTCTGATCAGACTGTATATGAGACTTTCTGCGGCAGATCTTCTGGACATAAGGTGAGTGGAAAACCAGAGGAGGTGGATTGTTGAGCTAAGAACTGTGGGACATTCGCATATGCGCTCCGTCCTCATCCCCTGCAGCCAGTGAAGAGTTCCAGTTCTGATGGTGCTAGTAGCAGTTTGGTTATATATTTGTCTTGCTTGTCCTCTGAATGTAGAGCGTCCACCAGATGACCATGCCTCTGCATTGTTCACCTGCCTTCAAAGAGCCCTGACCATATCTATCACTACCGACTAGAGTAGAACCAGCCATTCTATCAGTCTCTCCATTGCCCAACATTCCTGCCTGCCCTGGGCAAAGTATTCAAAAGAAAACAAAAAACTGAGTGCCCGGGGCATTTGAAGCGATACATACACTCTGCACTGAGCATGCCTTTCTCTAAATGCAGTGACGGTGTAGCTGGATACTACAACAAAAATTGAACAAATTCATCACTCGAGCCACCTTAAAAGCGCAAGATAGATACGGAAAACCACAACTCTGGGCTACATCTTGGAAACAGTGGTATGGCAGAAGAGGAAACAGTAACTTCTGAGGTGCAACTATTCTTTGAACATGTTACTGATGCTGGCAGACAGAAGAAAGGAAAACTCACTGGGCCATCAATCAGGTGCTGTCTGCAACATGCCTCGCCTTTTGCCCTGGATGTACACTCTCACACAGCTACATTTCTGTAAAACTATTAAATGATATTTACTAAAGGGTATACTTATTTAGTGATCTGCTGAAAGTTATATTTATATTTTTTTACATAAGTGATGAGGGGAGCAGTGGTGGTACAGTGTCTGGAGGCTTGCACCGGAAGGCCCTGACTTCATATCCACATCAGGGCAGACTGTTCTATAAATGGCTTGGGTTACCACATTGGCCCAGCCTAAAATGATTAACAGGAAATTTCCTGGGAAATGAAGGTGGCCAATGTGATGCTGATGGCCAGACCATCTCATTCGTTGCTCATTAATGAACTGTACGACTGGTTTCAGTCTCTTGTCTTCAGATTTCTTCATTTGTAATGTTATCTCTTCTGTCTTCTCAGAATTGCATAATGAAAAGAGCTAGATTTAAAATTAAGTGAACATGATTAATAATGTTAGGATTTGAGAAAGGGACAATTAATGCAATATGAGAATTATATAAAGTAAAGAAATAAAGTACCCTGTCCCATGCTTTCAGACGACCTACATTTTATAGACCAGTCGGTACTCAGTGAGTGATATGGTCAACATCACACCGGCTGCCTTTACTTCCCAGGACTCTACCTGGTATCTGATTAAGGCTGGGAGCCAAGGTCATTTTTGAAAAAAGTTTGATCCCTCAGGACCTGAACCCACGACCTTCAGATCTGCAGGCGGATGTCTAACTGCTACACCACGGTCACTCCCTGATAATTATATACACTATAATCGCACACTGAGCAGGCATCTTGGAATCAGCGGAAGCTGCAGGAATCAGTAAAGAGATGTAGGATTGTGCTGTGTAGCAGCGGTTATCAGTTAGCTAAGGCTTGCGGACCCTCTTATTTTCAGTCTACTGCTGACCCGTAACTTTTCTATAGTCGCACTGATCAACTTATTTAAATTAATATTAAAATCGCAAACAGGATTGCATTCTAAAGTTGAGGGTGCTTGTTTCTGTTTTGTCAATGGTCACTGATATTATAGACCCTTTAAATTTATTCAGGTGCCCTCAGACCACCCAATAAGAAACATTTTTTAATAGCCTTTGAAGAGGGGGCGGGGAGGATTTGTAAAAGGTTAAAGTTGATGAATGTAGTCAACATTCTGGGTAATTTTAAAATTGATGAAAGGTTTCAGAATTATTTTTTTAATTAAAAATGTTTACTAGAAAGAAGTGGCCGCAATTAAAATTGGAAATACAGTGGGCAGTCATATACAGATAAAGCAAAAAGTGATGTGTGTTGTCACTGAAAATATCTATATATATATAGGGGGCTTCAAATGAAAACCTTGAAAGTGTGACAGAAATTACTGTAACCATGCCATTGTCTTATAAAGTGTCAGTATTTTTGTTAAGGATGTGAAGTGTGTTGAGCAGGTGACATCATGGGGCAAGTTAAACCTGTGACATCGTAGTGACAGTTTGAAGATGGTACCCACATTTTTGACATGCACCAGAGAGGAGCAGCGTGCTGTGGTTTTTTTTTTTTTTTTTTACTCAGCTAAGGGGTGAAACGTATATACATTCTTGGGGTGGGGATTCTCTGCCCTGCAGTGTGCTTGAAAGAGAATTGTTTTGAGCACAGCTATGGTGTCTTATTTAAATTGAGCAGAACTGCGGATGCTGGTGTTTACACAGCATTAAGTGCTGTTGATTGTTATAAATTGTTAATCAGTCTCTTACTGCTGTTGTTACACATAGTGATAAAGTATGAACAATCTGTTGTCTACTAAAAGCGAGGTGTTTCCTTCCTTGTGGCTTTGAGTTAAGACTTGGCTGTTTTTGTCAACACTTAGCGCTTTTTATTAACACTTGGCTCCATTTATCAGTACTTAGTTCCAGTTTTTTAACACATCTATATTCATTAATATTTAGCTCCATTTGTTAATACTTAGTTCCAATTGTTAATATTTGGCTCCATTTGTTAATGTTTATCTCCAGTTGTTAACACTTAGCTCCATTTGTTAATACTTGGCTCTGTTTGTTAATGCTTAGTTCCGTTTAACACATGGCTATGTATGTTAATACTTGGTCATATTTGTTAACATTTGACTCCATTCGTTAATACTAATTGCAGTTGTTAACACTTGGCTCCATGTGTTATTACTGAGCTCTATTTAACAGTTGCCTCTTCTGTAGAGTTATAGGCATTTTTCCCCCCCCCCCCCCCCCCCCCATCTAATGTGGCAACATAATTTTGCAGTTACTGTAGAGTTATAGGCATCTTTCTTGTGAGACTGGACTTCTGTACAAAGTGTTTTGTTGAGAGTTTGAGTCTTCCTGGTTTTGTTCCTCCCTTTATGCTTAAAATATTTAGGTGATATAACCACCAACACCCCCCCCCCCCCCCCCCCCAAAGACTGTGTCTTATATTATTTTTTTGCTTCAAAAGACACATTAGTGCCCAGTTTCAGGAAATGTTTTTTTAGTGTACAAAAATCTACATTTATATTATCATTTATTTAAAGTAATAATACTGTTGATACATTGTTTAAGGCATAATTTACTTTATAAACCAATATGCCAGTGGTGTGTTTAGCTGACAATTAGGACTTATATTTAAGATAGGGCTTATATCTAGGATAGGGCTTACATTACGAGCATTCGCCCCAGTGACCTAGGAAAAAACACAAAGCCAGGTGCCAGTAATTTACATTAGGAAAAACAACAACTTGATAATGGGGTCATGGCAGAGTCATAAAAAGAACCAAGTGGCAGGGTCATTAGGAGGGAAAACACTTAATAATGGGATCATAACTAGAACAAAATGGCAGTCATCAAAGGAACCAAGTAATTGAGTCAAAAAGACAACCAAGTAGAATGGTAGTTTAAAAAAAAAAAAAGAACAGTGATGAGAATAAAGTGAAATGATAATTAAAATAATAAAAAATACAAACAACCAAGTGGTGAGTCATAAAAAGAACCAAGTAGCATGGTCATAAAAATAACCAAGTAATGGGGTCATAGCAGTAACGAAGTGGCGTGGTCTAGAGAAAGGATTGATTAATGGAGTCCTAGCCAGAATCCAGCGGCATAGTTAATTAAAAAAGAAAAGAAAAGGGTCATAAGGAGAACAAAGTAGCAGGCTTAAAAAAGAAAGAAAAAAAGAACCAAGTGATGGGGTCATAAATAACCGAAGGGTCCTTTAGAGAGCAAAGTTGCAGGGTCTTTAAAGGAGCTAAGTAATGGAGTCATAAAGAGAAGCAACTGGCAGGATCATTTACAAAAGCCGAATTATGGGGTGATAAAGAGAAGCAACTGACAGAATAATTTAAAAGAAGTGAATTATGGGGTGACAAAGAGAAACAATAGGCAGAATCATTAAAAAGAACCGAATTGTGGGGTGATAAAGATAACTCAAAGGCAGTGTCATAAAAGGAACCAACAATAGTGTCATAAAGAAAACTGAGTAATGGGGCCATACAAGAACCCAGTGGCATGGACATAAAAACAGTTGAGTATTGGAGTCATAGAATACAAATTAAATGTGCAGTTTAAAAGTTGGGGCATGCAGTGATCACTTGTATGGGAGTTAAGAAATCGTACTCTGTTAATTTTATTGGGATGTTGAAGTGACTACGAAGATTGATGTTTAAAAAAAATGGTACTCATTTATAAGTTCAGACATTGAAATAGTGACTGAGTTGGGAGTTAAAAAAGATTCATTGTGTTATAAGTTGGGATTTTATAGTGGCTTCTGGGATAGGACTTGATAACCAGATTAATTTTAAAAATCCCTCTTTAATGAGATTTGAGAAAACTGCGCTGGGACAGTAGGCAGGTACTGTAGTTAGGATCTTATTCTGGCTGCCCGATTATTTGTTAATGTTACAGTATATTCTAATGGCCAGTGATCACTTTGTTGCCTTAAATATTTTTTTTTACAATCACATATTTTCATGTTTGTTTGCTATTTATGTGGTTGTAATGGTTAGAGTAAAACAATTATGCATGGTTCAGTAGAGTAGAAGAGGCAGACCAAAGAAGACCTAGATGCAGAATCTAGCTGAAACATGCAAACATTAAATCCATTGCATCTAACAGATAGAGGTGGAGGGAACTGATCAAACAGAGCAACAACTGCTGCTGCTTCTTTGATCCTTCTGTCAGAAAACCTTATATCAGGATGTCAGAAGCCTTGGCGAAGGCTATCTTGCAGTCCACATCTTCCTATGTACCATACAGCTTTGTTTTGACTGAGGTTAAAACCAGACCAGATGGCCTCTCTGTTAGTGGCATATAGTCTACAGTGTTGGAGTACATGCTCAGCGTTTTCAAGTGCCAAGTTTCAGGGACCCATGTATGTTCCTGATACAGAAAAACTTATATTGGCAGAGCCTGTTGTGCCCTGTCATTAGTCTGAATGTGATATGTTGTCCCTCTCTTGAGAGGCAAAGAAGCATGTCTTGGGGAGAACATTTGGACTAATGATGTACAACCAAGCACTGTATTCTCATGTTTGCTGTTTGTGTTGTTGGAGTGGTTGAAATTACCTGGTGCCTCAGCACTGTCATGCCTACCGCCTTCACTTTCCATATTTCACAGCTTTCACTGAAAGTGGCAAATTTCACTGCCAGAACATTTTGTAGTAGACCCTAAAGGTGGAAAATTTCAGTAGCACAATGTATTGTGGCGGACACTGAATGTAGAATATTTTGTAGTGGATAGTTAAGGTGTGGGATAACACCTGAAATCTTTTCTTGTTTCTTAATGGAGAAATTTATTGTAAATTTCTCTATTGTCTCTCCTCCATTGTTGGGTTTCAATTTAGGATTTCAGCGATTCTGTTTAGCTGGTGTCAGTTCTCTCTCCATGTTGTCTTGTGGATCCCTCTGAGTCGCCTTGAGGACTGACATACAGTCCCAGAGAAAAAAAAATGTTGCTGTTTTTAATTTTTCTTTCCTCAAGTACTTTGGCTGAATCAATAAGAGTTTTCCATAGGCGCATGATGTTTCTACTGTGGTTCCATCGTGCTGCATGATGACCCATCTAGCTCCTCGATTTTTTTCTGCTCCCTCCAGTGATCCATCGGTGTATACGTGCGTCCATTCAGGTTTTGTTAAGAGTTGTAGACATATTCAAGGATCTTTGCATGCAGTGCTAGGTCACATTCTAGTACAAGAAGTATGTGTCCAGTTCAGCTTCATAGATTGTTTGTTAAGAGTCATTCTGGCATTTCAAAGCTGTGAGACAGATGAGGCTGCATGAGGTTTTCTGTAGCCTTCACAAGCTCTGCCTTTCCATTTCTAGGGATCTATAGTCAGGTGAAATTCACTGCTGCTAGTGCTCCTGGACAGCATTCTGATGTGTGTGTGTGTTTTTTCTTAGTTGAAACTGTCCTGTTTAGAGTGTGAAATGGCTTTGTGGACTGATCTTTATGTCTGTGAATATGACAACTTTTTTATTTACCCACTTTGAGAAACACTTCTCTAGCACAGTGATTATATACACATCATTCTATTCCTCCCTCTCTCATAATCGCTTCTTGTCGGATCAGCTTCTAATTCCACGTTCACACATTCTTACACATGTTATTGCGTGTGATCTCAGCATTTATTGGTAAAGTAGATGCTAACTGTTTCCGTAGCACATTAATTATAAACACATCGTTCTCTTCCTCACATTCATCCCTCCTTGTCGGATCCACTCCTAATTCCACATTCACAAATAATCTGACTTCATGTCTTTTATCAGCACTCATTCATAAATGGACTTCAGAATGTCTCCTTTCTCCGTGGCCAAGTGGTCAAGCCTTTGCCTCGCGCTCTGAAGTCGTTTCACAGCGGCACCGCCTTGTTCAAGAGTGCAATATTTATGGAGATCCCTGGGGATCATCGCCAGAGTTACGGAGGTCATGCTTTGTGTGATGTTCTCGGCAGGCAGCTATCTGTTTTTCGGAGAAAGACTGAGCCATATGGGATAAAACCCGGTGCAATGAAGTCGATTCCCTCACCTTTACCTTGACCTATCTCCAGTACGAGTGTTTCTGAAGCTATCACTTTTGTAGCAGAAAAAATCCCTCTCTCTCATTCTCTTGCAGGTCTGCATTTCCTGGACAGTATATCTGCATGAGTCCCTGTAATTCTGGCTTGCTGATGTTTGGTATCCACTCATGCCACATGTGTCCATTCTGAACCTTCCTCAGTACCAACTGAGAATCAGACACTATAATTCCTCTGGTAGCTCTATTTTTTGCTATCTCCCTGGTGGGCAAGGACCGATTAGTCTATAAAATATAGGTCTAGCCCTATACGCCTAAAGGCGTGGAAAAGGGTTCTTTACTTCTTCACTTTTTTTTCTATGTGCAAACATGCTAGCCACTGCAATAATTTGACTCTTTATATGTATGTAAATTTATGTGTTTACATATAAGACATATAAGGACTAAACTAATGACATTTGACCCACACAGCAACAGAAAATATGCTGTGTCTTAGAAGACATATCGTTTTTACATGGACAGCCATTACACTAAAATAATAACCAGGAACTTATATTATTTGGCCTACAGCCACATATATTTTATAATCTCATGACTGTCATATTTTTTTTTTCTTATTTTTTTTCATTTCCTTCACTTACGTGTTGCAAAAAAGTAGGTGGGAGGGAGAAGGAGAGGGTTATTCTGTATGCTCTTTCGGTGCTATGAAAGTTAATCTCCATTTCTTTAAGGCTGTTCTTGATGCCGTTGTTCCATGTTTTGCGGTGTCTTCCTGTTGCGCTCTGCTCTTTATATTACTTCAGTGTGCCTCTCTGTGGCAGTTGGTACCAGGGACCATGGCACTTTCATCAGATGACAAGACTATCTCATCTGCTTCTCTTCAATGAACTGTGTGACTGATTTCAGCCCTGGTATCCTAAATTCGAAATTTGTGTTACTGTTACTGCGGCAGCTCTCCTAAGACATGTGTGATCTCTGATGTAAAGATTTTGTTCTCGTGTCAGCTGTGAGTGTCCAAAAGGCTTATGCACAAGTATGTGAGTGTTTATAATGTTTATAATTATGTGACTTGAGAATTTGATATTTACACGTAATCTGTAGAACATACGAGCTTGAAATCAAACCCATGTTGTACCAGTAGACGGTTGTGTTTCGTATGTATCTTGATTTAATGTTGCAGTATGAGAAATGAGTTAGATCTCTGCTAGCTTTAGCAGAATAGAATGTGTTGGTGCAAAACTGAACAAATTTTGCGAACTCCCTGCCCCTTCCGAACTTAGGTTACTTCGTAAATGTGGGGGGGGGGGGGGGGTGGGGGGGGGGGGGGGGGGGGGGCAATATAACCTTATGGTTGAACGGTTCTGACCGGTATTTCTGTAAGTAGGATTCTCATCAATGGGGTGTTAATACTGCGAACTGCAATCCTGGAGGGGATAAAAGGCAAGCAATAGATTCAAGTGGAGAAGCTACAGTTCAAACATAATACCTTGAGTGCCCGTGACCTGGACATGTTGACTGATACAGTAGAAAGCCACAGAGAAGACTATTTATTTTGTGTTGTTGATTTTTTTTTTTTTCAATCTGTAGAGCGATGGCTCAAAGGAGGTTGTATTTATTATGTTTAGAAATTGAGAGAAATGTTTACTGCTGACAGTGAGGCAGGAAATCTGAGATGCATTATATATATATGTGTATGAGGGGAAGGGAGGAACGAGCGATGTTATATCTTCTTCCCCTCCCCCCCCCCCACCCCCTTTTCAGCCTTTGTCCTTAAAATAACAGTTGGCACGGTGTGTTATGGTTTACAGCTAGGCTGTGAAGTATGGGCCCTTCAGCCCATCACATCTGATTTCAGCAAATTTCTAATTAGTCTAGTTTTTATGATGTACTTGTGGGTTTATCCTTTTTTCCCCCCACCTAAAATGGGGCACTAGCACTGGGATGATGTTATAATGTCTGTGAGATGGGTTGGACATATCATGAAGGTTTCAGAATTTAAGAGATTGACCTCACTGCACCTGGTTTTATCCTACATGGCTCAGTCTCTCTGTGCAGAAAACACAAACTCCCTTGCTCCAGGGATGATCCCCTGGGATTTCCATAGAAACTGCTTTCAGAACAATAGTCCGTGAAATGAACCAGACCTTAAGAGCAAACGGCTTATCAACTTACCCATAATGCTTTGGACATGTGTATTGCATACAGGATTGGCAAATCAAATCCACCCTTTTGTAAATCAGATTCACTCTTTTGCTAATCATTTTCACCCTTTTGCAAGTAAGATTTACCCTTTTGTAAATCAGGCTTTTCTACAACAATATTAACTCTTTTTGTTGCAACAGAAATAAAATCTGATTAAAGTTATTGTTTAATCCCTAAATATAGTTACTTTTAATTGCAGATGCAGAAAAACTTGTTCTGGGTTAATTTGATTTGCAGAAAGGGGGAAATTTATTAGTAAAATTGTGAATCTGTCATGCAGGGAGAATAACAATAGAAAAAAAAAATGAAATGGGCTGATATATGGTAAACATACAGTGAATACAGAACAAGTGTAACGTTTGAATTAAAACAACACAGTCATAAATGGCAGAATGGATATTGTAGTTGAAAAGCCTTCATCAGCACACACAAAAACTTTAAAAAAAAAAAAAAAACAAGACCAGTTTATAGTTTTAGATGTAGAGATATTTTTGTTACTGATTTTATAGTTTTATTAATGTAGCTGATTAGTGTGTTTGCTGGTTTTGTTTGCAGATGATGGCTTTTTAGCTGCAAAGGCCGTTCTGGCACTTGTGATTATGCACTTGCAAGCTGTCTTTTCTGCTCTATGAGTTGACACTGTGGGGTGAGGTAAAGGGGGGGGGGGGGGGGGGGGGGGGGAGAGAATTATGATTTGTTAAGTATTGAATACTCATTTAACAAACACAAAAGTTACACAATGTAATGTATTGACATTATTTTCACTAAACTAGAAATATAACCTGTTGTATACTATAAATTGCGTTCTTATTTGTGTGTGCGGCTTCAGTCATGTTGGTTGTTGTGTGTGCGGCTCCAGTCATGTTGGTTGTTGTGTGTGCGGCTTCAGTCATGTTGGTTGTTGTGTGTGCGGCTTCAGTCATATTGGTTGTTGTGTGTGTGCGGCTCCAGTCATATTGGTTGTGTGTGCGGCTTCAGTCGTGTTGTTGAGTGTGCGGCTCCAGTGGTGTTGTGTTGTTGAGTGTGCAGCTCCAGTGGTGTTGGTTGTTTATATTGGACTTCAGTTGTGTTAGCTGCTGTGCATGGGACGTGAGTTATGTTGTGTGTGTGGTTGTGTTGGTTGTTGTATAAATGTATGTTGTTCAACCCCACCAGGACCATACAACGGGCAACCAACATCAGGTGACACAAAGTGCCAATATTCGGATGAGGATTACCCAGGCACAATTCCCAGAAACCCTGTTCAGCTGTTAGATTAGGGCCCTGACTACAGCCAAGACGGGCCAGTTGTATATGGGAATCTAGTTGCTATGGTTGTTGTTTGTCGGACTCCAGTTGTGTGTAGAACTCTAGTTGTTTGTGTGTATGTGTGTGTTGGTTATTGTTGTGTGTGTGGTTGTGTTGGTTATTGTTGTGTGTGTGTGACTCCAGTTAAATTGGTTGTTGTGTGCATTCTGCATTCTAGTGGTTGGTTGGCTGGCTGGTTATGTGACTGGTTGGTAGCTTTAGGGGCAGGCTGATTCACTGTCTGATTGGTGGACTGGCTGGTTGATTGTCTTATTGGTGGACTGGCTGGTTGATTGTCTGACTGGTGGACTAGCTGGTTGATTGTCTTATTAGTGGACTGGCTGGTTGAATGATTGTTTGACTGGCTGGTTGATTGTCTGACTGGTGGACTAGCTGGTTGAGTGCATGAGTGGTGGACTGGCAGGTTGAATGATTTATTGACTGGCTGGTTGATTATCTGATAGGTTTGCTGGCTGGTTGATGGTATGATTGGTGCAATGACCGACTGGTTGTCTGATTGGTGGGCTAACTGATCGGTTGTATGATTGTTGGACTGACTGATTGGTTGTATGATTTGTGGACTGACTGATTGGTGGTATGATTGGTGTATTGGCTGGTTGATTATATGACTGGTGGGTTGTCTCATTGATGGTATGATTGGTGGACTGACTGACTGATTGGTTGTATGATTCATGTATTGGCTGGTTGATTATCTGATTGGTGGACTGTCTGGTTGATGATATGATTGGTGGACTGTCTGGTTGATGATCTGATTGGTGGACTGTCTTGTTGATTATCTGATTGGTGGACTGTCTGGTTGATTATCTAATTGGTGGACTGTCTGGTTGATGATATGATTGGTGTACTGTCTGGTTGATTATCTGATTGGTGGACTGTCTGGTTGATGATATGATTGGTGGACTGTCTGGTTGATTATCTGATTGGTGGACTGTCTGGTTGATGATATGATTGGTGGACTGTCTGGTTGATGATATGATTGGTGGACTGTCTGGTTGATGATAGATTGGTGGACTGTCTGGTTGATTATCTGATTAGTGGACTGTCTGGTTGATTATCTGATTGGTGGACTGTCTGATTGATTATCTGATTAGTGGACTGTCTGGTTGATTATCTGATTAGTGGACTGTCTGGTTGATGATATGATTGGTGGACTGACCGACTGGTTGTTTGATTGGTGGACTGGCAGGTTGATTATCTGATTGGTGGACTGGCAGGTTGATTATCTGATTGGTGGACTGGCTAGTTGATTGTCTGATTGGTGGACTGGCTGGTTGATTGTCTGATTGGTGGACTGGCTAGTTGATTGTCTGATTGGTGGACTGGCTGGTTGATTGTCTGATTGGTGGACTGGCTGGTTGATTGTCTGATTGGTGGACTGGCTAGTTGATTGTCTGATTGGTGGACTGGCTAGTTAATTATCTGATTGGTAGACTGGCTAGTTGATTGTCTGACTGGTGGACTGGCTGGTTGAAGGTATGATTTGTATACTGGTTGGTTGATAGGTGAACTGGCTGTCTGATTGGTGGACAGGCTAGTTGATGGTTTAACTGGTAGTCTGGCTGGTGTATAGTATCATTGGTGGAATGGCTAGTTGATTGTCTGATTTGTGGACCGGGTGGTTGATTGTTGGATTTGTGGACTGGCTGGTTGATGGTATAATTGGTGGTCTGGCTGGTTGATTGTCTGATTAGTGGACTGGCAGATTGATGGTATGATTGGTGGTCTGGTTGTTTGATTGTCTGATTGGTGGACTGGCAGATTGATGGTATGATTGGTGGTCTGGCTGGTCTGTGGACTGGCTGGGTGATTGTCTGATTGGTGGACGGGCTAGTTGATGGTATAATTGGTAGTCTGGTTGTTTGATTGGTGGACTGGCAGATTGATGGTATGATTGGTGGTCTGTGGACTGGCTGGGTGATTGTCTGATTGGTGGACGGGCTAGTTGATGGTATAATTGGTAGTCTGGCTGGTTGATGGTATGATTGGTGGAATGGCTAGTTGATTGTCTGATTAGTGGACTGGGTGGTTGATTGTCTGATTTGTGGACTAGGTGGTTGATGGTCTAGGTGGTTGTCGCGGGTCCCGAAGTGGATTGATGCTTTTGTGATGAGTAGGAATTTTCCTCTCAACTCTTCACCTCCACCAGAGAAACTAGACTATTATCCGAGCTATGTTGATCTCAGACAAAGTCCTGGATATCCAAGAAAACAGACATATTTGACTCGCCGTGTAAATACACAACAGATGCACTTGGTACCCACAGGAGAAGTAAAGCAGGGTTGCCAGATAAAAAAGTTCATTTTATGCCAAACCATTACCCAATATATGCCAGAAAATGCCAAATAAAGTATAACATTGTACTCACTTCACATCAAAAGCTCTAGATTGAATTCTTCCCTGTCATTCTCACTGGAACCAGTGGAAGATACAGCGTGTTCCTTTTCAGGTGTAAAATCTTTAAGCATTTTCTTAAATGGGATAAAGTCTTTGCAACTCATGGTTATTTATACGATGGTCTCCCCATTTACACACCACCTGTTGTAGGTCAACTCCATTGATAAGTTGGTTGGACTAATCTACCACGGTCGAGGTTATGGGTGTCGCAGTCTGTTGTTGTCTGGCATTTACGTTTTTATTTCCGAGAGAGAGGCGGCCTGTGACATAGATTGTGTCACTATCGTGGGGTGGGGGGTGTCCTGTGTTAGACCCAGTATTCAAATGTTTTAGAAGTCTTAAAAGCATGGTGAAATATACAACACGCGATATGAGCGCGAGTGCGAAATATACCTGTGACCTTGTTTGAAAGTCGGATTGCTTGAGGCCGACCTATCAGAGGTGAGGTGGTCAGTAGGTCGTCCAATCAGAGCTAGTGTCTAGCGGTGTGTAAATGGGGAGATCAGGGTAAAATTTACAAGTATTGTATCAATTACCACCCAGTTTTGTAGATTCAGCCAATCTGTCTGCCTGTTCATTAACCATCACACCGGCATTGCCTGGAGAAAAGATCAAAAGTATGCTATTGACCCACTCCTCTCCTCGCCCGATGTTCTCCAGCATGCATACTTGTCTTGCTGCTTATTATGTCTTCTGCTTGAGCCATCCACCATTTAGCCCTTTTCGGCCTCTGACCCTTGCCTGCAGCCAAGGCTTCATACAGAGGGTATTCCCTGTCTGCAGCTACTCTGACTTAGCCTGCAGCACTTTTAGCCTATCTACAATAGTCGGCTCTGTGACTAATTCGATGCGAACGCTTCGTAATGCCGGGATGCCAGGTTCGATCCCAGCTGCGAGCCACGCGCCTTGCTTTGGTTTCGACAGTGGTATCAAGAAAGCCAACCGTCCAGAAAGCAATGGCAAACTACTGGACGTAAATTTGCCTAAAGAAACCACACAACAGCCAGGGGCTGTTAGGGTTGGTTCTGTAACGTCCTGTAAAGGATACGCAACTAACCTACAATAGTCTGCAATGCAAGCATGTATCGCATGCACACAATCGGGGTGTTTCTTGTACAACTCTGGATCAGCCGCATAGCTTTATTCTGTATACGCTCCAGTTTGACTAGCTGACTCTTTGAGACAGTGGGTAACCCCGATCCATAATCAGTCACTGAGATGATTAAGTGCTGGTAAAGTGCCATAATCTTTAGTGCATTTTCGTTTTCGGGTCGGTCTCCCAAATGCCCAGCCTGGCTGCCCGAAGGATATTACATCGGTAATCCAGACTGAACGGGGAAACCGCCAGGCAGATTTTTTGAGATGTAAAGGTGCGATGTACCGCTTAAAATAAACTTGAATGGCGTTTCTAGGACATCCGCTAACTTTTCATATATTTAGAACATTAAGAGGTGTTGCAGCTTGCCAGGCTCGTAACAACCTCCCCTCGATAAATTAATGGAAATCTATTATGTAACCTCTTGGTTACTACTAAATCTGCTTATTTATAGCGGAAATCGCACTTAACTTCTGTGTAATGCATTATAGAAAGATGTCAAGTCTTTTTTTCTATTTTGATTTATTTGTTTCAACAAGCCCCTAACCTGTTACTTATGTTTATGTTCGACTGAAAAATAAAATGCACCTGACAATTAAATTAAAAAGCAGGACTATAACTCCATTTACTAAAGTGTTCTAAGTTTAGCAGGTTATTTCCCTTAGTAATAAATGCAGGAAGATATGAAAATAAAAAAAGCAGAAACAGAGGCTCGGTCCTACATTAATTAGTCTGAAGAGCGCGAGATGTTTCTCCTTTTTATTAATTGCTTTCACAGGGACTGCATTCTGAATTATTGACGCCCAGCGCTTGAATGGCCACTCAGAAAGACCTTTACAGAGCACATTCCTATCACACTAACCCAAATATAACCTAACGGTTGAACTGAGTTTCTGGGATTTGTACCCGAGTGATCCTCATCCGAATGGTGGCATTTTTTTTTTTTTGTTGTTGTTACTGGATGTTGGTCGCTTGTTGTACGGTCCTCGTGTGGTTGAACGACACACAGACCCTCGACTGCAACCGTGCTAACAGGTGACGAAACGTGCACGAACCAGCTGAAAATACAAGAACTTCAGCATCTTCATCAACAGCAGAAGGAAGAAATTGTAGAAGAAATTCCTTTAGGGGAGGAAGGATAAGTTGAAAGGATTTAGAACTGCTGAAATCTAAGATCTTTTGGCCATGTTGAAAATCCATGAAGTTCAATGAGAGGTGGCACTCTGGCAGAGCCCTGGTTAACAGGTGTCTTAACCAAACATTGAAAATAAAATTAAAAATACTTGTAAAAATCAGAGTACTTTGGTATGCCTCTCTCAACAAAATATAAGTGACTTCAAAGCCTCTACGGTGGTGAGACTACGATGTGAAACACCAGAAAGAATTCCTTATATTATCATGGAAGGTGACACACTCTTTGCTCTTACTTCAACGTGCTGTGTCAGCATTTTTTTAAAAATCAAGGTACAGTAAATATAGTCTTTCTTTCTTTCTTTCTTTCTTTCTTTCTTTCTTTCTTTCTTTCTTTCTTTCTTTCTTTCTTTCTTTCTTTCTTTCTTTCTTTCTTTCTTTCTTTCTTTCTTTCTTTCTTTCTTTCTTTCTTTCTTTCTTTCTTTCTTTCTTTCTTTCTTCTTCTTTCTTTCTTTTCTTTCTTTCTTTCTTTCTTTCTTTCTTTCTTTCTTTCTTTCTTTCTTTCTTTTTAAAATTTTTTTAATTGAAATATGATCATCTTGTGTTACTATTCTAACAGTGTACTGTATTTAAAAGACAAAAAAAAAAAAAAAAAAAAAAAAAAAATGTTAAAATTTGAGTTTGTTGGCCTCTGCAGCTTAATTTAGTTTCCATTTTTTTTTAAATGGGAAAATTGCATCGGAAGTCCAACAATTTAGAATTCAAGTGCCGTCTTAGAATGAATTATGTTCAAATTCTGAGGTACTACTGTTTTTGAAAAAAAAAAAATTCTTTATAAAATAAAGCTAATAGATGAATGACACAAAGCAAAATTTAAATTATGCTTACACATTTGTGTAAGAATTAACACAAATACAGTAGTCTCATAAGAAGAAAATTAGTGTAAGCTAAATAAGTAACAGAAAAGACAAAAATTAATTAACATGTAAACAATCTAAAAAAAAAATACTCATGCATTCCACGGGTGATCCTCATCCGCATGATGGCACTTTGTGTCTCCGGGTGTTTATCGGTCATGTGATGCCCTGGTGGGGTACCACTTATCTGCTTACCTAAAAACATGCATTATAATGAATGAATACTAATGTGATGAACATATCCCTTTGTGGGCTCAGGGGCCCTATTGTGGAAGACAAAATGAATAGACCCACTGCCCCCCCCCCCCTCCCCTAACAAGAATGTCCGAAGAGTCTACTAATTAGGGATTTCCTTTGAAGTCACAGTACATCTTTTCAGGAACCAAGATTCTGCACACAAATAGGTCAGATCCGTAAAACGAGTGTGCAAGTTCTGGTACAAGACTCAAGTTCTGAAGTGGACGAACAACCACAGCTTTCAGGAATTTACAGCCAGTCAATGTGAATAAGAAGATTTAAAAAAAAAAATAGACTGAATAAATGCTGTGTTCTCCTGTTTTGTTTGAAGTTTGAACAATGGATCAACATCATGGCACAAGTGTAGTAACCCAAAAGTGCTCCATGTTTTGTTTTCAATATTGCATTGCACTATTGCTAATATATTTCTTATCTTAGTGTTCACGGGCTGTAAATTTCGGTGGAATGTTCTGGTTGTTCATCCACTCATGGACTCTAGTCTAGTTGCAGAACCTGGATGTTACATGCGTATCAATTCTACAGATGCCTCATACACAGACTGTTGGTTCCTTGTCTTTCAGACAGATGCCCTCTTCTTCTTCTTCGTTCACCGGCTGTGAATGCCTGCGGAAGGTCCCGCCCGCTTGGACTTTTGGCTTTTACCTGGACCTGAGTTTTGCGTGTACAACCTCTTTTACTGGCTTTTACCGTTCCCTCCCTAGCGGAAAAACGTCAGATCTATTTCAAGGTTGACGTGGCCATTGTTCTGTGTGGGTCGAGATGTTGCCTGATTTGTGTGGTGTCCTCTCTGTCGCCTTCACTGCAGGTGTTGCCCCCGGAGTATCCCCTTTGGAACGGTTAGCCCTCAAGGGAAGGCAGGGGCACATCATGGGCATTCCCCGCTATCCAAAGAGGCTTCCATTAATGTAGAGCCGACACACCCAAGGAATCGTCACGTCCTGCACATGCCTGCTTAACCTCACAACCGTATTAGGCCTCCCGCTCGACACGGGCTGCGCCCTCCGGAAACAGGCTAGGAGCAGCCCGCGGTTTCTGGACTTTTGTGGCCACACGAATAGGTGCATTCTTTTTCGTCGCACGTTTGACATCTTTAACGAGCCGCTAGCACGACAGAATGGAGCATTCTGCGTCAGGCATATCTTTATCTGTTTGGTCCTAACACTCGGGCGAGTGGGGTCTCTGGATACAGACATCTGGACTTTTTCCTTTCAATACGGTTTATGATGGTCGGATTTTGAGATTCCTCACGTGCCGTGAGTCTATTTTTGTCGGACACTTGGGCTTAGCCAGTCGTTGGACTGTTGCTGTCGTGGTGTACCTCAGCGCAGTGACGACGACACTGTGGGTTGTCAGAGTATTACATTGGTAGAATCTTGCTGCGAGACGCCACCCACAGGAGATGTTACTAGTCTGAACTGCGGGTAAATCTCTTGGTCTAGGGTTGAATCTCAGCGGCACAATGTTCTCTTCACTTCACACACTTTTAACCGAGGGTTGTCATTTTTGTTGAACATTTGGCAAGCAGACTTTATTCATGTTCCTAATGAGTTTTGATAAACTTTTCACCAATGCGTTTGGGGGCGGGCTGATGATAGCTTAGCGGAAGATACAGGGTGTTCCTTTTCGGATGTAAAATCTTTAAGCATTTTCTTAGATGGGATGAAGTCTTTGCAACTCATCTATAATGATGGCGTAGTTCTTGTTCCGAAAATCCTCAATAAGATCGATTTTGGTTATTTATACGATGGTCTCCCCATTTACACACCACCGGTTGTAGGTCAACTCCGCTGATAAGGTGGTTGGACTAATATACCACGGTCGAGGTTATGGGTGTCGCAGTCTGTTGTTGTCTGACATTTACGTTTTTATTTCCGAGAAAGAGACGGCCTGGGACATAGATTTTGTCACTATCTAGGGGGATCGTATGTTAGACCCAGTATTTAAATGTTTTAGAAGTGTTAAAAGCTCTGGCATGGTAAAATATACAACACGCGGTATGAGCGCGAGTTCGGAATATCCCTGTGACCTTGTTTGAAAGTCGGATCGCTTGAGGCCAACCTATCAGAATGAGACGTGGTCAGTAGGTCGTCCAATCAGAGCTAGTGTCTAGCGGTGTGTAAATGGGGAGATCAGGGTAAAATTTACAAGTATTGTATCAATTACCACCCAGTTTTGTAGATTCAGCCAATCT
Source organism: Candidula unifasciata (assembly GCA_905116865.2). Taxonomy (NCBI): domain Eukaryota; kingdom Metazoa; phylum Mollusca; class Gastropoda; order Stylommatophora; family Geomitridae; genus Candidula; species Candidula unifasciata. Next base: position 230,697 of record CAJHNH020008432.1, on the reverse strand, counting down.
GTCTGCCTGTTCATTAACCATCACACCGGCATAGCCTGGAGAAAAGATCAAAAGTATGCTATTGACCCACTCCTCTCCTCGCCCGATGTTCTCCAGCATGCATACTTGTCTTGCTGCTTATTATGTCTTCTGCTTGAGCCATCCACCATTTACCCCTTTTCGGCCTCTGACCCTTGCCTGCAGCCAAAGCTTCATACAGAGGGTATTCCCTGTCTGCAGCTACTCTGACTTAGCCTGCAGCACTTTTAGCCTATCTACAATAGTCGACAGTCGGCTCTGTGGCTAAGTTGATGCGAACGCTTCGTAATGCCGGGATGCCGGGTTCGATCCCAGCTGCGAGCCACACGCCTTGCGTTGGTTTCGACAGTGGTATCAAGAAAGCCGACCGTCCAGGAAGCAATGGCAAACTACTAGACGTAAATTTGCCTAGAGAAACCACACAACCGCCAGGGGCTGTTAGGGTTGGTTCTGCAACGTCCTGTAAAGGATACGCAACTAACCTACAATAGTCTGCAATGCAAGCATGTATCGCATGCACACAATCGGGGTGTTTCTTGCACAACTCTGGATCAGCCGCATAGCTTTATCCTGTATGCGCTCCAGTTTGACTAGCTGACTCTTCGAGACAGTGAGTAACCCCGATCCATAATCAGTCACTGAGATGATTAAGTGCTGGTAAAGTGGCATAATCTTTAGTGCATTTTCGTTTTCGGGTCGGTCTCCCAAATGCCCAGCCTGGCCGCCCAACTACCTGAAGGATATTTCGTCGGTAATCCAGACTGAACGGGGATACCGCCAGGCAGATTTTTTGAGATGCAAAGGTGCGATGTACCGCTTAAAATAAACTTGAATGGCGTTTCTAGGACATCCGCTAATTTTTCATATATTTAGAACATTAATTAGGTATGCACACACGTATAAGTATGAAAGGACGTACAAATATGTAGTGTTGTCTGCATGTATGAGTACTCGAGTGCATGTACGCATACACCTAGTTGGGTGCGTCCATATACTCCGGGATTCATAAACAAAACCATCCCACTCCACAGCATGCATACAACATGCACATGACCGACAGAATTCATAACAAAATATTACTGACAGCAAATAGGGAATACAAGTGACTCGATAATGACAGGACTAGAACGCATAACCTCCAATACCACCCCATCACTGGGATGATAGCAAAGGTTGGTAACGTGATACACATAGTCCCGGCAAAAAGCCACGCTAGAATCCAGCAAGACGGCAACGACGAGAATTGACTGAATGGCCTCCCGCTCCCCTTCCCCCCACCTTCCCCTAACTCTTTCGGATGCACTATGAGTTTAACCCCCCAACCCATTCCCACAGAGAGCACTTGAGTTCGTTGCCCAACATGCCACAACAATTCTTATCGCCGATCATTTGGATCTCAAAGCGTGAGCTGGACGGTCCGGTTATATGGTATTTACGTACACCGGAGCTTAGCTATCAACACAACCCGATCACATAATAACAAATGACGACTGGACCCGCTTAAGACTCCACACAAACTCTCACACACATATCCATTACATGACTAACCCGTTCATATTACAGGAAGACAACTATAAGACCACTATGGTCACACGCGAAAATTTTCACATCTCGGAACTATTCACATTCAAAAACTGTTTTCAGTACTTTTTGGCAAAATTAAAATACTCAAAATTTTAAAACAATAAATGGTGGCCGAAAGGTCGTTGTGTTTGGAAGCTCGCTCTCCTTCGAGATACGCCTAGCCAGATCAAAGGGAGACAGAACAAACAGGAAACACCAAGAATGAAGAAGGAAGACATGCACCAGTGACATCAGGACGAGCGGTTTGATTCGGATGGAAACATTAAGCCAGAAATGGCACAAACACCAGTATTCAGTCACGAAAGTGACGCAAATAACCCAGACCACAAATATAGGCGGAGACTGTTAGCAGCCTAGGCTAGCTAGCAGCAGTCTGAACGTGGTCGAGCTTTTATTTTTTTTTTCTCAAAAGGACTTGGACTTGGACTAGGTGTTGCAGCTTGCCAGGCTTGCAACAACCTCCCCTCGATAAATTAATGGAAATCTATTATGTAACCTCTTGGTTAGTACTAAATGACGGCCTTTTGGCTAAGATCAAAGTGTAGCTTTGCTGCACTGGTCTGGCCAAAAGAGCCCGGGATCGGTCACATCCACAAATCACGGGAGAAACCCAATCGGCAATGTAATCTTAAAAAATCTGCCGGGCGGTTTCCCCGTCCAGCCTGGATTACCAACGTAATATCCTTCGGGTGGTCAGGCGGCCAGGCTGGGCATGTGGGGAGACCGACCCGGACAAAAAAAAAAAAAAAAATCAGCTTATTTATAGCGGAAATCGCACTTAACTTCTGTGTAATGCATTATAGAAAGATGTCAAGTCTTTTTTCTATTTTGATTTATTTGTTTCAACAAGTTCCTAACCTGTTACTTATGTTTATGTTCGACTGAAAAATAAAATGCACCTGACAATTAAATTAAAAAGCAGGACTATAACTCCATTTACTAAAGTGTTCTAAGTTTAGCAGGTTATTTCCCTTAGTAATAAATGCAGGAAGATATGAAAATAAAAAAAGCAGAAACAGAGGCTCGGTGCTACATTAATTAGTCTGAAGAGCGCGAGATGTTTCTCCTTTTTTTTAATTGCTTTCACAGGGACTGCATTCTGAATGATTGACGCCCAGCGCTTGAATGGCCACTCAGAAAGACCTTTACAGAGCACATTCCTATCACAGGAGCCCAAATATAACCTAACGGTTGAACTGAGTTTCTGGGATTTGTACCCGAGTGATCCTCATCCGAATGGTGGCATTTTTTTTTTTTACTGGATGTTGGTCGCTTGTTGTACGGTCCTCGTATGGTTGAACGACACACAGACCCTCGACTGCAACCGTGCTAACAGGTGACGAAACGTGCACGAACCAGCTGAAAATACAAGAACTTCAGCATCTTCATCAACAGCAGAAGGAAGAAATTGTAGAAGAAATTCCTTTAGGGGAGGAAGGATAAGTTGGAAGGATCTAGAACTGCTGAAATCTAAGATCTTTTGGCCATGTTGAAAATCCATGAAGTTCAATGAGAGGTGGCACTCTGGCAGAGCCCTGGTTAACAGGTGTCTTAACCAAACATTGAAAATAAAATTGAAAATACTTGTAAAAATCAGAGTACTTTGGTATGCCTCTCTCAACAAAATATAAGTGACTTCAAAGCCTCTACCGGTGGTGAGACTACGATGTGAAACACCAGAAAGAATTCCTTATATTATCATGGAAGGTGACACACTCTTTGCTCTTACTTCTACGTGATGTGTCAGCATTTTTTTTAAAAATCAAGGTACAGTAAATATAGTGTTTCTTTCTTTCTTTCTTTCTTTCTTTCTTTCTTTCTTTCTTTCTTTCTTTCTTTCTTTCTTTCTTTCTTTCTTTCTTTCTTTCTTTCTTTCTTTCTTTCTTTCTTTCTTTCTTTCTTTCTTTCTTTCTTTCTTTCTTTCTTTCTTTCTTTCTTTCTTTCTTTCTTTCTTTCTTTCTTTCTTTCTTTCTTTCTTTCTTTCTTTCTTTCTTTCTTTTTAAAATTTTTTTTCATTGAAATATGATCATCTTGTGTTACTATTCTAACAGTGTACTGTATTTAAAAGACAAAAAAAAAAAAACAAATGTTAAAATTTGAGTTTGTTGGCCTCTGCAGCTTAATTTAGTTTCCATTTTTTTTTTCAATGGGAAAATTGCATCGGAAGTCCAACAATTTAGAATTCAAGTGCCGTCTTAGAATGAATTATGTTCAAATTCTGAGGTACTTCTGTTTTTGAAAAAAAAATTTCTTTATAAAATAAAGCTAATAGATGAATGACACAAAGCAAAATTTAAATTATGCTTACACATTTGTGTAAGAATTAACACAAATACAGTAGTCTCATAAGAAGAAAATTAGTGTAAGCTAAATAAGTAACAGAAAAGACAAAAATTAATTAACATGTAAACAATCTAAAAAAAAATACTCATGCATTCCACGGGTGATCCTCATCCGCATGATGGCACTTTGTGTCTCCGGGTGTTTATCGGTCATATGATGCCCTGGTGGGGTACAACTTTTTTACTTACCTAAAAACATGCATTATAATGAATGAATACTAATGTGATGACTGAAACATATCCCTTTGTGGGCTCAGGGGCCCTATTGTGGAAGACAAAATGAATAGACCCACTGCCCCCCCCCTCTCCCCCTAACAAGAATGTCCGAAGAGTTTACTAATTAGGGATTTCCTTTGACGTCACAGTACATCTTTTCAGGAACCAAGATTCTGCACACAAATAGGTCAGATCCGTAAAACGAGTGTGCAAGTCTGGTACAAGACTCAAGTTCTGAAGTGGACGAACAACCACAACTTTCAGGAATTTACAGCCAGTCAATGTGAATAAGAAGATTAAAAAAAAAAAAAAAGACTGAATAAATGCTGTGTTCTCCTGTTTTGTTTGAAGTTTGAACAATGGATCAACATCATGGCACAAGTGTAGTAACCCAAAAGTGCTCCATGTTTTGTTTTCAATATTGCATTGCACTATTGCTAATATATTTCTTATCTTAGTGTTCACGGGCTGTAAATTCCGGTGGAATGTTCTGGTTGTTCATCCACTCATGGACTCTAGTCTAGTTGCAGAACCTGGATGTTACATGCGTATCAATTCTACAGATGCCTCATACACAGACTGTTGGTTCCTTGTCTTTCAGACAGATACCCTCTTCTTCTTCTTCGTTCACCGGCTGTGAATGCCTGCGGAAGGTCCCGCCCGCTTGGACTTTTGGCTTTTACCTGGACTTGAGTTTTGCGTGTACAACCTCTTTTACTGGCTTTTACCGTTCCCTCCCTCGCGGAAAAACGTCAGATCTATTTCAAGGTTGACTGTGGCCATTGTTCTGTGTGGGTCGAGATGTTGCCTGATTTGTGTGGTGTCCTCTTTGTCGCCTTCACTGCAGGTGTTGCCCCCGGAGTATCCCTTTTGGAACGGTTAGCCCTCAAGGGAAGGCAGGGGCACATCATGGGCATTCCCCGCTATCCAAAGAGGCTTCCATTAATGTAGAGCCGACACACCCAAGGAATCGTCACGTCCTGCACATGCCTGCTTAACCTCACAACCGTATTAGGCCTCCCGCTCGACACGGGCTGCGCCCTCCGGAAACAGGCTAGGAGCAGCCCGCGGTTTCTGGACTTTTGTGGCCACACGAATAGGTGCATTCTTTTTCGTCGCACGTTTGACATCTTTAACGAGCCGCTAGCACGACAGAATGGAGCATTCTGCGTCAGGCATATCTTTATCTGTTTGGTCCCAACACTCGGGCGAGTGGGGTCTCTGGATACGGACATCTGGACTTTTTCCTTTCAATACGGTTTATGATGGTCGGATTTTGAGATTCCTCACGTGCCGTGAGTCTATTTTTGTCGGACACTTGGGCTTAGCCAGTCGTTGGACTGTTGCTGTCGTGGTGTACCTCAGCGCAGTGACGACGACACTGAGGGTTGTCAGAGTATTACATTGGTAGAATCTTGCTGCGAGACGCCACCCACAGGAGATGTTACTCGTCTGAACTGCGGGTAAATCTCTTGGTCTAGGGTTGAATCTCAGCGGCACAATGTTCTCTTCACTTCACACACTTTTAACCGAGGGTTGTCATTTTTGTTGAACATTTGGCAAGCAGACTTTATTCATGTTCCTAATGAGTTTTGATAAACTTTTCACCAATGCGTTTGGGGGCGGGCTGATGATAGCTTAGCGGAAGATACAGAGTGTTCCTTTTCGGATGTAAAATCTTTAAGCATTTTCTTAGATGGGATGAAGTCTTTGCAACTCATCTGTAATGATGGCGTAGTTCTTGTTCCGAAAATCCTCAATAAGATCGATTTTGGTTATTTATACGATGGTCTCCCCATTTACACACCACCGGTTGTAGGTCAACTCCGCTGATAAGGTGGTTGGACTAATCTACCACGGTCGAGGTTATGGGTGTCGCAGTCTGTTGTTGTCTGACATTTACGTTTTTATTTCCGAGAAAGAGACGGCCTGGGACATAGATTTTGTCACTATCTAGGGGGATCGTATGTTAGACCCAGTATTTAAATGTTTTAGAAGTGTTAAAAGCTCTGGCATGGTAAAATATACAACACGCGGTATGAGCGCGAGTTCGGAATATCCCTGTGACCTTGTTTGAAAGTCAGATCGCTTGAGGCCAACCTATCAGAATGTGACGTGGTCAGTAGGTCGTCCAATCAGAGCTAGTGTCTAGCGGTGTGTAAATGGGGAGATCAGGGTAAAATTTACAAGTATTGTATCAATTACCACCCAGTTTTGTAGATTCAGCCAATCTGTCTGCCTGTTCATTAACCATCACACCGGCATTGCCTGGAGAAAAGATCAAAAGTATGCTATTGACCCACTCCTCTCCTCGCCCGATGTTCTCCAGCATGCATACTTGTCTTGCTGCTTATTATGTCTTCTGCTTGAGCCATCCACCATTTAGCCCTTTTCGGCCTCTGACCCTTGCCTGCAGCCAAAGCTTCATACAGAGGGTATTCCCTGTCTGCAGCTACTCTGACTTAGCCTGCAGCACTTTTAGCCTATCTACAATAGTCGACAGTCGGCTCTGTGGCTAAGTCGATGCGAACGCTTCGTAATGCCGGGATGCCGGGTTCGATCCCAGCTGCGAGCCACACGCCTTGCTTTGGTTTCGACAGTGGTATCAAGAAAGCCGACCGTTCAGGAAGCAATGGCAAACTACTAGACGTAAATTTGCCTAGAGAAACCACACAACCGCCAGGGGCTGTTAGGGTTGGTTCTGCAACGTCCTGTAAAGGATACGCAACTAACCTACAATAGTCTGCAATGCAAGCATGTATCGCATGCACACAATCGGGGTGTTTCTTGCACAACTCTGGATCAGCCGCATAGCTTTATCCTGTATGCGCTCCAGTTTGACTAGCTGACTCTTTGAGACAGTGAGTAACCCCGATCCATAATCAGTCACTGAGATGATTAAGTGCTGGTAAAGTGGCATAATCTTTAGTGCATTTTCGTTTTCGGGTCGGTCTCCCAAATGCCCAGCCTGGCCGCCCAACTACCTGAAGGATATTACGTCGGTAATCCAGACTGAACGGGGATACCGCCATGCAGATTTTTTGAGATGTAAAGGTGCGATGTACCGCTTAAAATAAACTTGAATGGCGTTTCTAGGACATCCGCTAATTTTTCATATATTTAGAACATTAAGAGGTGTTGCTTTTCAGGACGAAATTTTTTGTCATTTGAAGCCCTACTCTGGCTTTTGCCAGGGGCCGCAATATAGGCAGGCCATAAATATGGCCAAATGTCTGAACGCGGTTTCTGGGACCTCTCCACGGCTATCCTCATCCGCATGGTGGCACTTTGTGTCATCGGGTGTTTGTCGCTTGTGTGATGTCCTGGTGGGGTAGAAAGTCAGTCAGTCAGGTGTTGCAGCTTGCCAGGCTTGCAACAACCTTCCCTCGATAGATTAATGGAAATATATTATGTAACCTCTTGGTTACTACTAAATCAGCTTATTTATAGCGGAAATCGCACTTAACTTCTGTGTAATGCATTATAGAAAGATGTCAAGTCTTTTTTCTATTTTGATTTATTTGTTTCAACAAGCTCCTAACCTGCTAATAGAAATGTGTCAATGGCAGAGGTTTGAAACTAGGCTTAGCTGGATCCTTACTTGATGCCGCAGTTTGCGGGAAGATGAGGCTCATTGCTCCGGATTGGAGAAAAGTAATGGCGGACTATTGTATTTGACATTGTGTTAATTTTTCATGTTTATTGGATTATGGAGATTTTTCAACATTGCGTAAGTAGATCATATTCATGCAAGATGGCGTGCTATACTGTCTACGGAGCATAGTTTTTTTGATGACAATTTAACATTTGACTTAACATTTGTGGATAACTTCTAACATTGTGCATTGTGGTTAGATATCTGATCACAAGTTCATACTAACAATTAACATTTTGTGACTAATATTTTGAGTACATAACAAGAATTTTTAACACCTCAACGTCATACCACCATGGCATCAACGTTCCGAGTGGAAGTTGGGAGAGACTATTATAAAGTCCCCCAGCTATTCGGTCCGGACACTCTGGTATGTACAATCAGTGGGAAAAATCCCAACTCTCTTAGCAGACTTGACAGATTCGTACCAGTCCTCACAGGTCTGTTTGAGATCAATTATCAAGATCTTAAAGAAGTCTATCGATATGAAGATAGCCCCGCGGTTTGGTTCTTTAGCCTTAAAGAACCCGCAAGATCCAACATATACGACAAACTGCACGGCATGACAAAGGCAAACGCAGATGGGATCAGATTGATGTTAGAACATCGTGACAAGCGGCGGGAAAAGATATTCTTAGACTTTGTTCCCAGCCAGATAAAGAGTGAAGGGGTCCAGGAAGCTGTCAGACAAATGACAGGGGACCCAAACCCAGAGGTTCATCAGATCCATATTAGCAACAGCTGGGTGGTCTATTGCAGACCGACAAAGGAACTACCACAATATCTCTTGTGGAATTCTCCCGGTGTGCTAGACGAAGAACATCGAGTATGTGTTCGTGTCCCAGGCAGACGCATGGCCTGCACCAAGTGTGGAGGCACGGACCACTGGTCCAACAGATGCCCCCAAAGCTCTGTTAGACCAACCAACTGGACACAAGACTTCCCTCTCATTGACAGGGGAGAGCCGTCTACAAGCCAAGCTCAACAACCAGCTACACTGTTCAGCAAAGTGAGCAATGTGAGTGCCAGAAAAACCCTGCTGCCAACACCACACAGCTCTCCAATGAAAGGGCGTGTAAACAAACAGAGAGACAACAAAAGCATTCTGGTAACAGATGCGGAAGGCTTCACAACAAAAATAAAGAGAAGTTCAGTGAGACAACGCGATGAGGTCAGCGGCGATGACTTGTCACCAACCGCAAGACCTAAAAGCAAGAAAACTAAAACACAACTGGAAAACACAGATGCTATAAATGATGAACACACCACAACAGACAACAACCAAAAAGACCAATCAGACACAATCGAAAAGACCATCAAACAACTTCGGGATGAACTGAACACATACAATATAGAAGAAAAAACACCAAGGATACACAACTTCAAGAACAACAGAATCTCGACATCAACAATGAGAACACCACAGACAGCGAAGACAACGAGAACGACGACAAAGAGGAATCCATCTCAGCAGACACCTCAATCACAACGGATAACACAACAGAATCAGACGACACCCTGGCTGAAACAGATGTGGAGGCTACGGAAACCCAACCAGAACTACTGTAAGATAAGTGTAAATGTCTTTGTAAAAGTCCATTACATACCCCACAAGTTATATTTTTAAATATGTAAAATGGCAGACGATATTGTTGTTGTAAGTGTAAACATCGCAGGGTTGAAAAAAAAAATTAACAATGTTATACAAATTATTAGAAAACATAAGCCTGATTTTGTATTTTTACAAGAAACAAATTTGTATACCAATCATAATAAAAATTTTGTAATAACTAAATTAGGGCTAAAAGAAGCAGTGTTCAGCCTCTGTCAACAGATGAGCGGATCTGGAACTGCCATTCTGAAAACATCTGACAGATGGACAGTCCAGAAAACTAAACAGTACGATAAGGAAAACATCACAGTTATGGAAGTTAAATCAGAGTCAACCAAATATCTTCTTGTAAACATCCATGCATCACCTCAGTACTATAAACAAGCTGCATACTACGGAAATTTGGAAAATATAATAGCAGAAAATAGAACAGATCAAAATTTAATATTAGGAGGTGATTTTAATTGTGTTTTAGAACAGATAAAAAACAACTTAAAAAGAAGGATGACATTAGGCTTTTTCAAACTGATATTTTAAAAAGAATAATGAAAACGTATAACTTAAAAGATACGTACAGAGAAAAATACCCTGATAGCACAGAAACCACACATGCTAACAGATCAATAGCAGGTAACCATTCCAGATTAGATAGAATCTACTCGCCAACAACATGTCACACGATATACACAAAACACATACACGAGACGTTAAATTTCACAGATCACAAAGCGATATTCGCGCATATCACCACAGACAACACGCAGGCACACAAACAGACAAAATCACCACATTGGAAATTCAACAATACATTACTACAAAACAAACATTTCGTTGAACACATGAAAAATCACATACTCGCCTTCACCTTCAACACACCTGAAGAAAACCTTCTAGAATATTGGGATATGTTTAAAGAAACAATAAAAGCTAGAACACAAATATACGCACAACATATTCAGAAAGAAGCTCTCAATCAAGAAAAAAGACTAAAGGAAACTTTAAAAAACACGGAACCAAACACAACATATGCACATACGATACAAGCAGAACTAGATGAGTTGCAAAATTATAAATATCAAGGAGCTCTATTGAGAACTAAATTATACACATCAGATCACAAAACCCCTAGCTATCAGGATATCACATTAGAACAAAATATACAAAAGAACAGACAAATACACGAAATAATAGACATACACGGTAACACACAAACACAACAGAAGGACATAATACAAGCATTCGAACAATATTACAAAACACTTTTCACAGCAGAACAAACCAACTCCGAAATACAAAAAGAGTTTTTAAAATATACCAAAAAGATCACTGATGAACAAAAAGAATTAGTAGATGAAGAAATCACTTTAGATGACATTACATGGGCAATAGATGCCATGCAGAAAAATAAATCACCTGGTCCAGATGGACTCACAGTAGAATTTTATAAGTACTTTATGCCAATTTTAAACTATACTATGTTAAAAGTGTATCAAGAAGCATTCAGAAAACAACAGCTTCCGGAAAGTTGTAACTTGTCATTCATCACTTTGATACCAAAAGGAGATGCCAACAGGAAATTGATAAGTAACTATAGACCAATATCTTTATTAAATATCGACTACAAAATTTTAACAAAAATACTGACCAAAAAATTACACCCAGTAATGGATAAGTTAATACACGTAAATCAACAGTGTGGGGTTAAAACCAGAAACATAAGTAATCATACACAATTTGTAAGAGATTTAATCACATTTGCCCACCAGAAAGACTATCAAACCTCTCTCCTGTCGATGGATCAGGAGAAAGCGTTTGACAGAATTTCTCATTCATATTTATTAAATGTATTGAATGAATGTAACATTGGCCCATATTTTGCATCCTGGGTGAAAATACTCTATACTTAACCCAAAAGTCAAGTTTTGGTCAACCATACTTTATCAGCAGAGTTTCATTTGACAAGATCAGTAAGACAAGGCTGTCCCCTATCACCTTTACTGTACGTGTTAGCCCTCGAACCTCTGCTGGAAAAGATCAGACAAGACGAAAACATTAAAGGTACTTTCATACCTGGAGCAGAAGTTTGTAAACTCATTGCCTACGCCGATGACACCGCATTCTTCCCCTCCAGTGATGAAAGTATAAAGAAAAAATAATAGACACTTTTACAGATTTTGGCAAAGGAAGTGGGGCGAGGATAAATATGAATAAATCTTACATCATGGGACTGGGCAAGTGGAAGAATAAAACTGATTTTCCCTCAGATCTTAAAGTATCGGAAACTGTTAAACTATATGGTATCACTTTTCCAAACCATCCTGACAGATTTAACGACCACAATTGGACAGAGTTAGCCCAGTCTATCAAAAAGAAACTAACAAGATACAAATACTTCAGTTCCACAATATTCACAAGAAGTCAGATAGTAAATACGTTCATCATACCTAAAATCCTGTACATAACCACAGTTTTAGACCCACCAAGAGAAGTAATTAGCAAAATAAATACTGCCATTAGACAATTTGTCTTCAGATCATCCATCCCATGTATCAAACAAAATACACTAATTAAGTCAAAAGAACAGGGAGGCATTGATTTACAAGACACCAAAACAAAAATAATATCATTAAGAATAAAACATGTAGCACAAATAATTAACTACCCAGAGAAATATCCTCTGGCCATGTATTATATAGCAGTCAGACTAAATTATATAAAGAGGATTGATAACAGCAGTCCTCATTACTTTGGCAGTCTGCCCCCATATTACAAAACATGCATTCAAAGCATAAAAGGCAATGAGAGTATAATACAAAATTCTACTAAACAGATATACAAACATTTGGTCACCAAACTAGCTCCCCCATTATCAATCAGAATTACAAGGAGTCAGCAGTATAATATAACAGACTTTTCTGAAATTTTCAAAAACTTACACAAACCACAAATTTCACCAACAGCAAAGGAAGTGACATATAGATTGATATTTAACATGACACCAACTAGACACAAACTGGCAATTTTGGTACCATGTCAGCTGTGTCAGCAAAACCTGCATGAGACAGAAGAACACATCTTTTTTACATGTCCAATAATACAAGCCACTCTCCAAACACTACAGATCATTTTAGACACCTATACCAAACAAAACACTGATGTATACAAAGCAATATTTCTAAATATTATCCCTAAAACTAATACTGACAAATTTGATGAATTTTTAGCAGCAGTAGCAAACTATAGAGTACTAATATGGCAATGCAGATGCAAAGCAGTCCATAGAAAAACTAACTACACTAGTAACACAATTTTACACCAATACAAATCCATCATTGATAATATTTTTGGATAAACAATTAAATGACAATCTGAGCTATTTCATTGTATTTTATATTTGATTATGTCAAATTTGCATTTTAAGTGTATAACACACTTCAATTTACAGTAAGCAACTGTAAAGATTATTTTGTTAAATTTGTATGCATACAAAGTTATCTTGACTGCAGTAAGAAACTGTAGAGTGTATGTTTGTATTTATAATGCCATGCATGTAAAAAGATTTTTTGCACAAACACACATTATACAAACAAACGGCAACATTTGTAATCAAACATGTACACAAATACCTACAAAGCAATACATGCAAACACTACACTGAACACACACGATTTGGAAAAAAAATAAATAAATACGATGACCAGAACCTTATTGCGGTGACAAAAAAAAAAAAAAAAGCGTCACCGCTAAGTTCTGCGTGATAACATCCAGGGTATCACTAAGCCAGCCATCCGCCGTCTGGCCAGGCGAGGCGGTGTCAAGCGTATCTCCGGACTCATCTATGAAGAGACCAGAGGTGTTCTTAAGGTGTTCCTTGAGAACGTTTATTCGCGATGCCGTCACCTACACCGAGCATGCCAAGAGGAAGACCGTCACTGCCATGGACGTCGTCTACGCCCTGAAACGCCAAGGCCGCACTCTGTACGGATTTGGAGGTTGATCAAGCTACCGTAGTCAGACCCAAAATACGGCCCTTTTCAGGGCACCCACAGTGCTTCTAATTAACACCCTTTCTGCTAGATTAAAAAAAAAAAAGGCTAGGGAAATGTCTTATACTTACTACTACCACTAGTCTCACAATTCACTGTCCGTCTTTCTCTTGATGTTCTTTTCTTACTTGGCTAGCTACTCACATCGCCCTTTTTTTCTATCGGCATTTCGCGCCTGGCTTTTTTTTTTTTTTTTCGAAAAGGTGCAGGCCAAAATTTCAATTGTCTTTTGTTCAAATTCGCCGCCCTCTCTGTCTTTAGTATTCTCAATTTTTGTGTTAATGGTTGTAAACAAGTAAATGTGGAATAAAAAGACAGTCGCATGTTTTACTGTCTAGAATGAGTGTAGCTAATTAGCTGTTTTTATGGTTATAATAAAAGTGTTTTGTACAGCAGTTTGGAAAAAAAAAAATTACCTGTTACTTATGTTTATGTTCGACTGAAAAATAAAATGCACCTGACAATTAAATTAAAAAGCAGGACTATAACTCCATTTACTAAAGTGTTCTAAGTTTAGCAGGTTATTTCCCTTAGTAATAAATGCAGGAAGATATGAAAATAAAAAAAAAGCTGAAACAGAGGCTCGGTGCTACATTAATTAGCCTGAAGAGCGCGAGATGTTTCTCCTTTTTTTTAATTGCTTTCCCAGGGACTGCATTCTGAATGATTGACGCCCAGCGCTTGAATGGCCACTCAGAAAGACTTTTACAGAGCACATTCCTATCACAGCTTATCACAGTTGTCAGGAACCCAAATATAACCTAACGGTTGAACTGAGTTTCTGGGATTTGTACCCGAGTGATCCTCATCCGAATGGTGGCATTTTTGTTTTGTTTTGTTACTGGATGTTGGTCGCTTGTTTTACGGTCCTCGTGTGGTTGAACGACACACAGACCCTCGACTGCAACAGTGCTAACAGGTGACGAAACGTGCACGAACCAGCTGAAAATACAAGAACTTCATCATCTTCACCAACAGCAGAAGGAAGAAATTGTAGAAGAAATTCCTTTAGGGGAGGAAGGATAAGTTGGAAGGATTTAGAACTGCTGAAATCTAAGATCTTTTGGCCATGTTGAAAATCCATGAAGTTCAATTAGAGGTGGCACTCTGGCAGAGCCCTGGTTAACAGGTGTCTTAACCAAACATTGAAAATAAAATTAAAAATACTTGTAAAAATCAGAGTACTTTGGTATGCCTCTCATAACAAAATATAAGTGACTTCAAAGCCTCTACGGTGGTGAGACTACGATGTGAAACACCAGAAAGAATTCCTTATATTATCATGGAAGGTGACACACTCTTTGCTCTTACTTCTACGTGCTGTGTCAGCATTTTTTTAAAAATCAAGGTACAGTAAATATAGTGTTTCTTTCTTTCTTTCTTTCTTTCTTTCTTTCTTTCTTTCTTTCTTTCTTTCTTTCTTTCTTTCTTTCTTTCTTTCTTTCTTTCTTTCTTTCTTTCTTTCTTTCTTTCTTTCTTTCTTTCTTTCTTTCTTTCTTTCTTTCTTTCTTTCTTTTAAAAATTTTTTTTATTGAAATATGATCATCTTGTGTTACTATTCTAACAGTGTACTGTATTTAAAAGACCAAAAAAAAAAAAAAAGTTAAAATTTGAGTTTCTTGGCCTCTGCAGCTTAATTTAGTTTCCATTTTTTTTTTTTAATGGGAAAATTGCTTCGAAAGTCCAACAATTTAGAATTCAAGTGCCATCTTAGAATGAATTATGTTCAAATTCAGAGGTACTACTGTCTTTGAAAAAAAAAATTTCTTTATAAAATAAAGCTAATAGATGAATGACACAAAGCAAAATTTAAATTATGCTTACACATTTGTATAAGAATTAACACAAATACAGTAGTCTCATAAGAAGAAAATTAGTGTAAGCTAAATAAGTAACAGAAAAGACAAAAATTAATTAACATGTAAACAATCTAAAAAAAATACTCATGCATTCCACGGGTGATCCTCATCCGCATGATTGCACTTTGTGTCTCCGGGTGCTTATCGGTCATATGATGCCCTGGTGGGGTACCACTTATCTACTTACCTAAAAACATGCATTATAATGAATGAATACTAATGTGATGAACATATCCCTTTGTGGGCTCAGGGGCCCTATTGTGGAAGACAAAATGAATAGACCCACTGCCCCCCCCCCCTAACAAGAATGTCCGAAGAGTCTACTAATTAGGGATTTCCTTTGAAGTCACAGTACATCTTTTCAGGAACCAAGATTCTGCACACAAATAGGTCAGATCCGTAAAACGAGTGTGCAAGTTCTGGTACAAGACTCAAGTTCTGAAGTGGACGAACAACCACAACTTTCAGGAATTTACAGCCAGTCAATGTGAATAAGAAGATTTAAAAAAAAATAGACTGAATAAATGCTGTGTTCTCCTGTTTTGTTTGAAGTTTGAACAATGGATCAACATCATGGCACAAGTGTAGTAACCCAAAAGTGCTCCATGTTTTGTTTTCAATATTGCATTGCACTATTGCTAATATATTTCTTATCTTAGTGTTCACGGGCTGTAAATTCCGGTGGAATGTTCTGTTTGTTCATCCACTCATGGACTCTAGTCTAGTTGCAGAACCTGGATGTTACATGCGTATCAATTCTACAGATGCCTCATACACAGACTGTTGGTTCCTTGTCTTTCAGACAGATGCCCTCTTCTTCTTCTTCGTTCACCGGCTGTGAATTCCTGCGGAAGGTCCCGCCCGCTTGGACTTTTGGCTTTTACCTGGACCTGAGTTTTGCGTGTACAACTTCTTTTACTGACTTTTACCGTTCCCTCCCTCGCGGAAAAACGTCAGATCTATTTCAAGGTTGACTGTGGCCATTGTTCTGTGTGGGTCGAGATGTTGCCTGATTTGTGTGGTGTCCTCTTTGTCGCCTTCACTGCAGGTGTTGCCCCCGGAGTATCCCCTTTGGAACGGTTAGCCCTCAAGGGAAGGCAGGGGCACATCATGGGCATTCCCCGCCATCCAAAGAGGCTTTCATTAATGTAGAGCCGACACACCCAAGGAATCGTCACGTCCTGCACATGCCTGCTTAACCTCACAACCGTATTAGGCCTCCCGCTCGACACGGGCTGCGCCCTCCGGAAACAGGCTAGGAGCAGCCCGCGGTTTCTGGACTTTTGTGGCCACACGAATAGGTGCATTCTTTTTTGCGCACGTTTGACATCTTTAACGAGCCGCTAGCACGACAGAATGGAGCATTCTGCGTCAGGCATATCTTTATCTGTTTAGTCCCAACACTCGGGCGAGTGGGGTCTCTGGATACGGACATCTGGACTGTTTCCATTGAATACGGTTTATGATGGTCGGATTTTGAGATTCCTCACGTGCCGTGAGTCTATTTTTGTCGGACACTTGGGCTTAGCCAGTCGTTGGACTGTTGCTGTCGTGGTGTACCTCAGCGCGGTGACGACGACACTGAGAGTTATCAGAGGATTACATTGGTAGAATCTTGCTGCGAGACGCCACCCACAGGAAATGTTACTCGTCTGAGCTGCGGGTAAATCTCTTTGTCTAGGGTTGAATCTCAGCAGCACAATGTTCTCTTCACTTCACACACTTTTAACCGAGGGTTGTCATTTTTGTTGAACATTTGGCAAACAGACTTTATTCATGTTCATAATGAGTTTTGATAAACTTTTCACCAATGCGTTTGGGGGCGGGCTGATGAGAGCTTAGCGGAAGATACAGAGTGTTCCTTTTCGGATGTAAAATCTTTAAGCATTTTCTTAGATGGGATGAAGTCTTTGCAACTCATCTATAATGATGGCATAGTTCTTGTATCGAAAATCATCAATAAGATCGATTTTGGTTATTTATACGATGGTCTCCCCATTTACACATCACCGGTTATAGGTCAACTCCGCTGATAAGGTGGTCGGACTAATCTACCACGGTCGAGGTTATGGGTGTCGCAGTCTGTTGTTGTCTGACATTTACGTTTTTATTTTGAAGAAAGAAACGGCCTGGGACATAGATTTTGTCACTATCTAGGGGGATCGTGTGTTAGACCCAGCATTTAAATGTTTTAGAAGTGTTAAAAGCTGTGGTATGGTAAAATATACAACACGCGGTATGAGCGAGAGTTCGGAATATCCCTGTGACCTTGTTTGAAAGTCGGATCGCTTGAGGCCAACCTATCAGAATGTGACGTGGTCAGTAGGTCGTCCAATCAGAAGCGAGCTAGTGTGTAGCGGTGTGTAAATGGGGAAATCAATGTCACATTTACAAGTATTTTTTTTAAATTAGGCATGAACGTTTAGTTCTATGCAACTGTATGTGCTCCAGTGTACCCCCCTGACCATGTGCTCTCATGATTTCACTTAGATGATCAATTGTGCATATTGCACAATGGCAGGTCATGCCTACAGCAAGTTGCAACTCTGCTGCCTTTAACTTTATCGTTACTTTGCCTAGGAGTCACTGTTGTAATAAGCTGTGACTGGCTTTTTTGACGGAGTTGTCATCTTGTGTTTTTTCGGATTTGTGATGATTTGATATGCTACTTATTTTTGGTGCAACAGTGCACTGACGTAGTTTGCAATATGCTGCGTCTGATCCGTTTAAGATCTTTGAGCCGGTGGTATGTTTTCTTCAAATTACTATTATACTTGCGATATCATAGGATGCTTTCCATTTTTTGACTTAGACGATCAATTGTGCGTATTGCACAATGGTAGGTCATGCCTACAGTAAGTTGCAACTCTGCTGCCTTTAACTTTATCATTACTTTGCCTAGGAGTCATTATTGTAATAAGCTGTGACTGGCTTTTTGACCGAGTTGTCATCCTGTGTTTTTCAGATTTGTGATTATTTTAAATGCTACTTATTTTTGGTGCAACAGTGCACTGACGTAGTTTGCAATATGCTGCGTCTGCTCCGTTTAAGATCTTTGAGCCTGTGGTATGTTTTCTTCAAATTACTATTATTCTTGCGATATCATAAGATGCTTTCCATTTTTTGGGGGTTGACGTTGCCATTGGTAAAAGTAATAAAATCTCTCACAGATAGAACTAGGTCTATATCCTCTCTATTTTTTTTTCCCAACAGTCTGAATCACTTGATATCAGTGGTGGGTTTTGGTTTCTTGTAGATTATCATAAATTACAGAGGCTCTTGATTTATCGCAGTCACGATCCGTTTAGGATGACAAGAACATATCATGCAATAAGAAATGGCGCGTATCTCCGTTAGTCTGTAGCAGGACATCACAACAAAGTCAAACTGAAATAAAGATGTTAACTGTTGGCCTACATTGCTTTTTGTAAATCTGCGAGTTTTACACGGAGGAACCATGACGAAAATTTGAGCATGTCTTGATAAGAAAAGCCAGGAAAAACCCAAATATGCCAAAATATTCCAGTTCATTATCTTATGCCAGTTCAATTTCAAATATGCCAAATTTGTGGAATTTGGCATCAAAAATGCCAATATGGCAACCCTGAAGTAAAGGGGTTTTAGATGTCTAGATTACTTTAAGTAATGAATTATTAGACAGGGCAGGTGACCCCTTTCCGACAACCTTATCCTGGTAAAGAATTATTAAAAATCTCCCAACAAATGTAATTTTATCTAACAGTTTAGCTAAAAGGGTAAGACTGAATACACTTGGAATTTAACAAACGATGTAGTATAAAACTTGACAAATGGCTTTATTTACTAACAATCATTTAGGTGACATTCACCAGTTTGTAATGTTTACACAAACAGTGACTGGCTGATGGTATGATAGTGATGAGATACTTTAGCTAGAAAACTGAGCACATGGGATTAGATAAGTTATGATTGTGATAAGTTTACGAAAAAGATTTTGACGTAACTTATTATAAAACCGCTGACAGCCGAGAGGTGCTGTCAAGCTTTTCCACCTCTTTCAGCGTTTTCACTGCTGGTTCCACCTCCTTCTCCGCCTGTTTCCAGCTTGCCGATCTCCCACAATATAGGTTTGTGCACGTGACTCTCTGGTTCTGCTATTAGAGCAGACTTATCTTCACCCCGACGGGAGCTGTGAAACAAATACATATGTGAAGTATATATACTTACACTAAGCATGCATATACCAATACAGTATATATATATTCCACATTCTCTCCAGTCTAGTTTGAAGGTCTTATGTCTCACATTGACCTCTTACATATTCTGCCTTCCCTTTCATGTTCTGTCATAATAGTTGACTTCCTAAGTCTGCTGTCCGTCTTCACTCAGACTTCCAAACTGGCTGACATTTTTTTTACATGAACACGAGCAGGTTATATGCTGACAACTCAAACCATTTTATATGTGCATGCTGTCCGAAATATTGTCTTTCCAGCGACAGTGAGCACATAGTGAGCTATCAAACGCAACAACATGGCTGCACATGTGGGCATGATTTTCCCACAGTCTAGGCACATGTTTTGGGTTGATAATTGACACAATATAATTTCATTACGTTTCATTATACAAGTCTTATTTTATACACATGAAAACATACACTGAAAAACATGTGATACAAACATACAAGAAATAGGGATAGTTTAGCAGTTCCCTAACTGAGATTACTGAATACTAACAAAGAACTATTTCAAGCAGGATGTGTAGAAAAATAAGGAAAGGAAGAATAGACTAAGCTAGATCCTAACCTTTGAATAAAAGATTAAAAATAATATACACTCATACCTGAAAAAAATCCAGGAATTGCCAAACAGGACTCAACCAGCTAGAATTACTTTCTACTGTTGATCTTAGTTTGTGGCTTGCTGCAGCACTATAAGGTAAATTTAAGATGCTAGCAGTATAAGTATCTATCTTTTGTCCAAATTAAACTCCTCCACTTTCTAGTATTTAACCTTACCTACGGGAGAAGATCTAAGCCACACCCCCGTAAGTACCTTGCAGATCAAATTAGCTATCAACGTGTCTGTCAGTCAATTCTTACTGACATCCCTCTGGCCAACATTCTTAAGTGGTAAACATCTAGTCCTAGATAGTGTCACTTACAGGTGTGGAAAGACGGCCAGGGAAGCCATCGTGTTTCCTACTTGACCAGCTTAATTCCCCCTTATCTTATCTGTTGAAAGGGCTTGTGATGTAACCTTTATGACACTAGGGTCTGGTCTGCATTTCAAAGAAGATCATCTTAGGGGGGATAATTAATTTATAAGCAATTACCTGCCCCTAAGGTTCTCTGGTCAGGAGATAATTGTATGACACTTCAGTTCTACAATCCAACCCCACAGCCACTTTGTCTAAACTTTCCCAGGTAGACCAGTTAGCTATATTAGGTAATCCGAATGTTATATAATTTTAAACAAAGCCTGGCTGCTTTGTCTGGACTTAAAACTTGAAACAATTTTAACAATCCCATCTGGTTTAAGTAATATTCTGGCTTAGGGCATAACAAATATAATTCTCTGTCTCTTATAAACAGGAGAAATTATTAGGCGTACTAACTTCTGAAAACACTGAGGTCGTTTCGTCACAGTGGTTGATTGTCTGATTGATGGACTGGATGGTTGATTGTCTGATTGGTGGACTGGCTAGTTCATTGTCTGATTGGTAGACTGGATGGTTGATTGTCTGATGTGTGGACTTGATGGTTGATCGTCTGATTGGTGGACTGACCGATTGATGGTATGATTAGTGGATTAACTGGTTGGTCGATTTTCTAACTGTTAGGCTGGCTGATTAATTGTCTGATTGTTAGACTGGCTGGTTGATTATCTGACTGGTGGGTTGGCTGGCTGGAGCGGCTCCTATGGGTATCTAAATATTGCTGTCGCGAAAAACACAGTCCCAAACGGCAGTCTGTAAGTCTGTACTGCCAGAACGAGTGGCAGAGCGTGTTCTAGATTTTATGCAAGCAAAATTCACTGTGGAAACCGCATCCCATTGAGTAACTGAAGACCATCATTACCCAATAATCACATGTTGTTATCAGCAGTTGATATTGTATGGCTGATCAGTTTTATTGGTCTGTGTCAGAGAGATGCGGTGGACGTGATGTTCTGGTGTCTTAGGCCTGTCCGTTCAGCTTAATTATGTGACCTAGATACTTCATCATCAACATCATGTGCGGTGCCGATAAGCAGAGGCTATCCTGTTTCTTCATCTCACACGATCACCGGAATCTTAGATCATGTCAGTGCTTTTGTCTCGTGCCTTCGCAGCCCTGCTAAGAATGCAACAATAAAAGATTAGCACGAGAAGCAGACTATACGTACGAGAAGTCGTGCAACCAGCTTAGAGCTCGCACTATTAGCTGTGGACTCTGATGTAGATTTTTATGTTTAGCTGGCAGACTATGGACGTGCTCGGATATCATCCAGCTCTTTAACTCATGTCCGAAAAACGACTTCAGACAATTCGTTTTGTTAAATATGGTGGCTTAAACCTTGCGAATACAATCCCGATTTCTCGATTTGATTACAGCTGTAGACGATTTGACATCAGACAGCTTTGCGTTAATTTCGACAATGATTTGGGTGACCATACGTCCCGTTTTCGCCGGGAGTCTCGATTCTTCGGTGTGACCAGGCCGTTCCGTCGGTACTCCAAGCTATATTTCTTTTAAACAGCGCATATTGTCCAGTGGGATACAAATCTAAGAATTAGCAGGATACACTGATAGTTATTTCTACAGGCATTATTAGATTTAATAATTTTAGATAGATACTTTTAGTGACCGAAATGTGTTATGGAGATTTAATTGTATCACTTGTTCAATGCAGTTAGTAAAGAGCACATTGTTTCGTTTATTTCTTATGGACAGTTGTTCGTTTTTTAATAATATCACTGAGGGGTGGTAAATTAACCCTTTCACTCCGGTGACCTAAAAAAAAGGGATCTAACTGATTTGTCTGTGTTGTCCCATTATCATCTTAAGATATTAGTGGGATGTCCGGTTTTCAACTCATGATACATGGTCACCTTAGATGTGGAACCCCGGCCGTGCAGTAAACGGAAACTGCTTCAGCAGATTGCATATATCTCAGTCATAAACCAGATGGGTTGAACACCAGATGAGTTGAACAGGAAGTTGCATTATGAATTACTAACGCCAAGAAAAAAATATATTTGAGACCTCATTCCCTTATAATTTGCCAGAGGAGGGGGGGGGGTTAAATCTTGTTTAATTGCGCAATAATAATAATTATTATTGTGGGAATTGCTGAGCACGTAACAAATTCCTTTGCAGTTGGAAATTGAAAAGAGTAGCCTAACGGTGCTGTCGGGGCAAAATTTGGATTTTAAAATCTACCCAAAACTATTTTAGGATCCTCTACGGTGCTACTGAGTTCGTGCACTGCCGTGAGATTTTTCGGACTCATGTGAGTTAGAAGTAGAACGGAGCACTTATGGGTTACTGCCCTTGTGCCATGATTTTGATCCGTTGTATAATTAGTGTGCTACGGAAACAATTAGCAACTACGTACCCCTTGAGGAAAGCCATTCGTGCTTGTATTTACCACTTTTGCTATGTAGGCACACCCAAAAGGGGAAGGTGGTATTTGGGCACCAGGATTAAGGACCGCATGGCTACTGCTGTCACCAAAGACTGTGCAGCTTAGATTTTATTTTTCTCCCTGACAAAAAAAAAAAAATCCTTAACCTTACTGAAGATTCGAACCCAAATCTACCGCTTGTGAGTCCAGCGGTGTAACCGTTCCAATCCGCTCCTCTCTTGAATCATTAAATGAATTAATTTCCTTCCCCTTCTGTTTCAATATAGTCAATTGGGAACACTTGTGTATCACGTGACAGTCCATAGATCAGGGGACGTAACCAGTGGCCAGTGCGTGTCGTATTGAGAATTGAAACAGTAGTTCTTCAAAGGGGACGGACCCTCTCCTTCTTCTCCGGGATTATATCTGCCCTAAATGTCTTCTTTCTAATTACAGGTACATGTCTGTGCAGTTTGTGAAACATGTGAATGTTTCTTATATGAGTCTGCAGTGGTTTTTGTTGATTCAGATCGTATGTAAGGTTTAATTTCGGCTAGTTTTGAGTTTGTCGTTACTACTGTTCTCATTTTTTGTGACGTATGATGCTGCAGTGAATTGGTTAACTTTGTACGTGAGGTTGTAACCGGTGACCGTTAAGTTTAGAAGTGTAGATTATTAGCTAGATAAGATTCTTTTGGTGTAATGTTACACGGGGAAGATTACAGTAGACACAAGTGAATCTCCCTAATCTGAAAGATAGCTATGAGTGGACTTTAGAGGGCGCAGGCAGTGCCTACTGAAGCTGAATGGTAAGCAAAAGTCAAAGATGAAGTACTTGAGTGACTTGAGTCAGTCTTACTAGTTAACTAATAAATTAGTGTCAGTAGCCGACCAGGTAGCATAGTGATAGTTTTCATTTGCTTCTGTATATTCTTTTTAAATCTCCGGTTGTAATTAAAATCTTCTGACACGTATCTAAGATCACACGGGTCTCTTGTGCCAACCCTGAGGTTTGTTTTGTTTGCGGTGGTGGCTAAGTTAAACTAAAAGTCTAGATTAAAAAACGTTCAGCCATCTGAGCTATGATTAGAATGTATATAGTTGTTTTTTACAGACACATCAACTATTCATGCTTGCCCGTTAAGTTTGGTTATTTAATATAGCAAAAAATATGTGTATTGGGCTATCCTCCGAATAACGGGCGGTAAAGATGGCGGCCACAAAATATCCTTTTGAGCCACAGTCACGTGACTTAATTTGCGGTTTTCCGGCGACTGCCGCCACCGCCACGAGTTCCCATGCGGCGTGGATTGGGGCTAAACTAGATGGCTAGGACTCAGGAGCAAAGCTGCAGGAGATGCCGATGCTGCTGCTCCTGGGTCCTAGCCGTCTAGTTTAACCCCAATCCACGCTGCGTGGGGGATTCGTGGCGGTGGTGGTAGTCGCTGGAAAACCGCAAATTAAGTCGCCGGAAGTGCGCAATTGACACGCGACTGAGGCTCAAAAGGATAATTTGCTGCCGCCATCTTTACCGCCGTTATTCAGAGGATAGCCGTGTATTGTAATAGATTGTAGGAGTGTTAAATTTAAAATGTACTTTTTAATAATTTTTATAATCTTCAATAATCATTTTGTGTAATTGATCTTCAAAATAAATGTAATAAAAAATTATATTATTAGTATTTTGCAGTCTGCATTTTTACATTTTTGCCTAGTCTTTTTACTGAGTAGAGTATTCAAACCTGGGCCTCCTAAATGAGGGCATAGCAACCATACCACTCAGCTTATCATACTTCAGTGCAAAACATAAAGGCAAAGGTCCTAAACAAGCAAAGGATTTTTGAGTATCTCAGATAGAGCGCTCTTATCGAGCCACCAGGACAGATCACTAGATGTGAATATAATATAAGTGAATGCACCAGCTTAATGTGGAAAAAAATATAAACGTATTTCATCATGAATTCGACAAGAAAATTAGGTGCTTAATTTTTTAGTTACCCCAAACATAGAAAATCCAGGGGAAATCAGCAGCTGACATTACAGTCAACTATTTTAGAGGAGCAGTTGTGCTGTGTTTTGGTGTGACATATTTCTTTGTGTTGGTGCGCAATTGGCTGGTGTACAATACTGGTAATATTTTCAGGTCTCTTTGTCATGTGAATGTCTAGTGTAGTTGGTATCACATCTGTCTTACATCCGCATTCAACCCCTACAAGACTGGTTTTTTTCTGTTAAAAAAAACCCTGTAAATTCTAAACTTCAGCTCTTAGCATACTTTCAGCAATGGATCACCCACATTAATTATTTAAACAAACATAAGAGTATTAACATGGGTATACAGTTATTTATGATTAGCCATATG
The DNA here is from genome assembly GCA_905116865.2 of Candidula unifasciata. Lineage (NCBI taxonomy): Eukaryota > Metazoa > Mollusca > Gastropoda > Stylommatophora > Geomitridae > Candidula > Candidula unifasciata. The sequence continues at coordinate 205,417 of CAJHNH020008432.1, read as the reverse complement.
TTTGTGTGTGTGAAACTATATGTGCAGTCAGAGAAACTATGTGCAATCAGAGAAACTCTATGTGCAGTCGGGGAAATTGCCAATTGGCATACTATGGGGGCCCTAAAAGGGGCCAATCATTCTAGATAATATACTGCTGGGTTCACACATAAATTGACAATCACAACAATGTTACACGCTAGCAACGTTGAGCGAGTCTATGCCACATAAACCTACACATGTATTAGTCTAATAAATGTCTGTGGGTCCCAGTCTGGCACGTTTTTTTCTCTGACGTTCAAGAGAAACCCCTATGTCAAACATTATTTGTTTTTCAAGTGTGGGTCTAAAGCTCTGTTTTTTGGGGGAATACAAGAATAGACCTACTACCTCCATGGCAAGCATGTCATAAAATGTGACTAAGTAGGGATTTTTTGGTTGAAGTCAGAGCCCATCTGTCTGAGCGGCGAGGTACCAACAATCCGTATACAAGTAAACCAGATCTGTAAAATGAATGTGAATGCAAAATTCAAGTTCTGGAAAAGGACTAAAGTCTGGAAGTGTGGACGAACAACCAGAACTTTCCACCGGTGAATTCTAAAAAAAGGGGGGAAAACATTGTTTGACATAGGCTAAAGGTGCGAACTCTGTAGATCTGGCGGCAATCCTCAGTATCTCCGTAAAAATTGCACTTGTGAACTGAACAACGCATACCTGAAATAAACCCTCAGCCTTCGAAGCATGAGGCAAACTGCTTGACCACAATGCCACTGAGACCCCCTCCCATATCCGCCTTGTGACAATTAACAGCACAAAAAGATTTTACTAATTTCAAAAAAATGTATACAGGTCTTTTTCTTTCCCTTTGTTGAGCTACCAGGTCATAATTTGTGTAAATGTATTATTTGATACCAACCCTCTGCTACCAATGCCAAACCTGGTCCCTAACAAGAGCACAGGAGAAAAAGATCACGATGTGCGAAATGAGATGCTTACGTAAGGCTGCCAATGTCACAAGGAGAGACAGAGTTCGAAACGAGAACATTAGATCAATTGTAGGAACCACACCATGCCTGCAATACATAAAGAAGCAACAAATAGAGTGGTTTGGCCACTTGATGCGAATGCAAACCGACCAACTGCCTCTACGAGCATACAACGAACAGCACTACTGCCCTAGAGCAAGAGGCAGACCGAGAGTACGATGGATAGACAATATATCAGAGATCCTGAGGCAACACGGACTAACAACAACACGTGCAACACACCTGGCCCAGGATAGAAAACTGCGACTCCCCACTACGCTGTGAGGCAATTGTGGACAAGACAAGAGATACCATCTCACCTGCAGCCACCTCTATTTTGGACACTGTTATGGTGATTTACAGCTGAAATATTTTGTGTGCTCACCGCTAATGTGGTGCATACATCATCATCAGCATCCTGTTGTGTCATTATTTGTCACATGAGGCTCACAGTTTTTTTTTCAGGACCTAATTTTTAATTTACCCCAAACACAGGAAATCTAGGAATTACAGAGTTCTTAAGTTGAGCACAGCTTCTGGACTATATGGTGATGAATCATTTATGTACCCTTAAAAAATAAATAAACAGTAACTGACACATGTGTGGAGATTGGAAATCTATTTAATGTTGTCATATGGCATGCAGCCTGTTGATAATCATGTCCTTGTAAGAAATTTTTTTTTACATATAAACAAACATAAAGTTTTCATTTGGCCTTTTTTGCAGTATATATAAAAAAAAAAAAAAACAGACACTGATTCAAAGCAAACACTCAGCATGGTTACAGTTATTTGAGTACTGGTAACTTTTCCAAACATCAGGTTGTATGTGTTTCATAGATGTTTTACTCTCACGTGGTCATCTTGAGCATTAGCCTCCTGTGAGTTACGGGAACACATTTTTATGTTTGTTTTGTTTACCGGATAGGCTTCGGAGTAATTGCTATGCATCACTACACACATCAATCTGAGAGGGGAAGAACCAACAATCTGTAGACAAATATACAAATAAACCATATTTTTAAAATGGATGTGCACACAGAACTCAAGTTCTGAGACCAAACCACCAAAACCCAGAAGGGGATGAACAGTCAGAACTTTTCTGCCAGAGTTCACAGCCAGGGAGCCTGAAAAAAAAGAAGTCCACAACCTTCTGCTTTGCATACTCTCATTTTTTTTAAAACTAAACTAACAATTGAAACAACTAAACACTCCTTCACACTATAATATAAATCTAGTATAAAGGGAAGAAGAAGTTTAGAAGAGTTAATTGTTGTTTGGACTTCAGAATCATGATTGCTTTAGAAGAATATTGATTAACTTCAGTATAAGATGTGGTCATGCTGACTTTGTGAAGTTTAATTAATTTGAATGCATGCATTGCCCCTGCAGAGTAAATTAGGGTATGCCACAATGCAAATATGACTGCAGTCAAAGATAAATAATTTCTGACTTGCAGTTATTCAATAAGAATTTTTTTTTGGGGTGCAGTCTTCACAATGGAAGTTAGCTGAGGTGGATGTGTATATCCCTAGTCATTGTTTTATTAGTATCCACTGCTGCATATGTGGTTATTACACGGTGAGACCTCTGTCTCTTCCATGGTTTTCCCACCACTTCTCCCCCCCCCCCCCCCAAATCCAGAACAGGTTTTTTTTTAAAACAAGCTGTTGCAGACATAAGATCCTGTTAATGTACCCATAAGATTGTGAAACAAGCTCACTAAACTTGAAGCCACAGAGCTGCACCTTTGTGTAAGGCATGTTGCTTAGTTACAGATGAAAGGTTCTGGGGTCCCATTTTGGAGAACACACAATAACCTACTAGACCTACCCCCCCCCCCCCCCCCCCCCCCCCCCCCCCCGCCCCCCTCCCCATCCATCACCCCAACAAGCCTGTTGTAAAAGGCGACTAATTAGGTAGTTCTCTCTTCGTGTAATTCTGTCTCATTGTGTATTTAATCTTATTTAATCTTTATTTCTTTTATATTTTAAATACTCTTAAGTCATTTGCATATCCTTTATAGGACATTGCAGAAATAACCATAGCATTTTTGTTTGTTTGGCTGTCTGGTTTTACTAGGCAGTTTTACATCCAGTAGTTTGCCATTGTTTCTGAACGGTAGACTCTAAAAACTTCTGTCGAAATCAATGCTAAGCGATGTGCTGCCTAACCAACTGCAGCTGGAACCGAACAGGGTATCTCAGAATTGCGAAGCTTATTAAATACTGTAACAATACAGTAAACAGGGGAAGTTGCTCAGGAAAAGTCAAAAGGATTCTGGCCATAGCAATGCAGTGGTTTTACAACATTAAAAGTTTTTGACACAACCCTAGCAAAAATATTTGGAGAACAAATTAATTTTTTTAATATCTTCTTCTTTACTCACTCCTCTGTTGGTTCAGCTGAGGAGAGAAATATGTATAAGAGTCTGCTTCCACCTCGACCATAGACTATTGCAGAATTTCTTTGATTTTATCTTTCCATCTTGTTCTTCTTGCTCTGCCTGTTTCCTAGGATAATATACAAATATTGGTCATGGAAAAATCTGCAGTCACTAAGGGTGCAGGGTGGGATCCTAAATGTCACATAATTCTTAGAATATCCTGGATCACTTAGAAGACATTCTACACAAGGTTAAATGAAACTTGCACATAAACAGCATTGTGTTTCAGATAGTGAGATACCTCAGTCATATTAAATGCTGCCATAGTTTAGAACTATCAGTTAGTTTGTTACTTCGTTAGTTAATCAACAGATTATCCATCACAGCATTTCGAACTATTCAATCTATAAATGCTTTGATTCCCTCCTCATTAAATCCTGCAGCGTTTAGCAGCTGACGACACCAGTTGTGTTGGTTTCTTATTCTTCAATGGCTTCCTGCATAGTACTGTTGTCTGGCCACACCAGTTTTAACTTTCGGTTCTTGCAGTCTTGTCTTGGTTGCAGATTCACAGTCATCACTTGATTATCTCACACGTCAAGTAAAGAAAGTTATGGTTCCTGGTAAAATGTGGTTTTCAAGCAGGGCATCAGACCCCCTCCTCCCTTCTCTTCCTTGCACCACACACACACACACCCCACTCACACACACACACACAATGAAAGACACAAGGCAGGGTAGTGGCAAGGAATAGAGTCTTTGTGGTGATTGGGAGGGGAGGAACAACATTTATCTCCGTTCTTTGGTCTCCCTCTTTTCCTAAGAAGGGGACGAGACCAGTTTCTTGGAATAAGGGTAGCTGCTGTGATAATGACTGCATAATGCTTAGTTAACTCTTTGAGTCCCAGGGAGTTTAGCATCATTGGCCCAAAGGGTAGTCAAGAGAGACTTTAAATCAGCGCATCTTGGGTTTATTAGGCTTCTGGGTAGGAACCTATGAAAGTTTGATGCGTTCTTTGGGACTAAAAGAGTTAAGTGCTGACTGGTCTATAAAAATAGCTGATTGGTCTATACAATTGTATGGCTAACGGCCAGTTGTACCCCAAGGCCTGGATGTGGGAACAATTGTAGGAGGGAGATAAGAGAGAAAGCTGAAGGATTAGAAACAGATGACCACACTCTATTTACAGAGGTTCACAAATTGGGCACGCAGGCCCATCTTACATTCGGCGCATCCACTTATCTTTCACACTGGCATTTTGTCTATAAAGCATGTTATTTCATATAATAAAAATACATAAATATCAAATTAAAAACACAAAGGCATGGATGGTGAATGCATACATTCAAACGTACATAAGGGAGAGTTAGAAAATAAACAATTTTTTAATCTGTATATAAGTGCCATAATGCATACACACACAGGCAGACATAGAGAAAGGTTCTAGATATTCACATACCCAAAGACAGTAATACAAAATTGTGAAATAGTTTTGTTTTCTCTGGCAGGATTGAACAGTCATGCAGCAGCCTAAGGCTTGCTACAGCCTCATCAGTATTTCCCTTTGAGGCGGCCACATTCTTATCCGTCAAATTCTGCATAACTTCAACTGGTGCTTCTGGACTTCAAGACAATGTGGATTTGATTTACCAACTGTTGCTTCTGATTGCTATTATTTAGGGGTCAAACACCTGTATTCTACACCCACTCCCAAAATGAAGATAACTGTAGGAAGCTGCTGTGTCCTTCTGACAGCTCTGCTGACCTTGATACATAGCTCTGCCCACTCAGCAGAAACAATGGACTCTTTATCACTGTTTCATCAGTCAAGGCATCTGCTGCATTCAAAGGATAAAGATTCCAATGAGGATTCCAACCATGAGGATGGAAAGCACCATCTTGAGCGGGAAGATGTGAGAGATAAATTTAAGGTGAGTTTGGATTTATAATTCTGATCGTCTTAAAGATTAATTTTTATGGGATATCAGAAGTATAGTTAGAATGTGTTAAAGGCATGATTCTTAATTTACGCGGTGTGGCGTCTACTACAGTATATATTTTCATGTCACTGTTGACAAATAAGGTATTCAAAAGTGATCTCCATTGAGGCCGGTCTGCTCCTTTTGTGCCTATGGTATGTCGCATCATTTTACTTTCCTTTATTTCCATTTCTGCTGTCCTTAAGTTGCCTTTGGTTGTCCACGTCTCCTTTTTCCATCTGTCATCCATTGGAGAGCTGTCCTTGCCAAAGTGTCACAAAACATTCTGCAGACATGTCCAAACCATTTCCATCTTCTTCCTTTGATAACATTTGCCATTGATGGCATTTGGTTTTCCTCCTCAATTCTTCATTTGTGATCTTTGTTGGTCAAAATACTTGCAGGATGTGAGGATTAAACTACAGTACAGTATAGAAATGTGTGCAAGTGGGACATGAATGATACAGATACTGAGTCAGCATATTTGGCTAATGGTTGTAAATGGGGTTTGTAATTCTGAAATACTCTGTTCAATTCAGCTGCAGTCGATTTGGCAGCCGGCAACTTTTTGTTGATTTCGACAATGATAAATAAAGAAATACAGTTTAATGCTATTAAATCTGATATATTCTAAGGCTACAAAGCTTTAGTTATTGTCTTCATCTGCTTGCCATTGTGTACAGGCATTCATCTTTCTCCACATCCACCGTCTTAGTTCTGGGGGTCCCATTTTAGATAGTCAAAAAAAATATTTATATAGATGCTGCCTCCCTAACAAGCATGCTGTAAAAGGCGATTAAGGCGAAGACACAAGATGTATTATTTATCTCTCTGTGCCTCTGTCTCATTTACCACTACCAATGATACTGCTAGTCATCAGAATATTTGTCATTGCCACTCTTCTTTTCAAGGAGCCGCAGTATGAAGGCGACCGGCTAGCTCACTGACCTAAATATTTGTTAACAGACTGCATACAAATATGCCAGATGTTTATAAACAAGAAATAGAAATATTGGCTAATAAAAAGCATGATGTCTCTAAAGCAAAAAGAAGAAGGCTTGGTACCAGGAAGAAGGGGGAGGAGCCGACCATAATAAATATGGGCACAGGATATAAGAGACTTCTTGGATATGAAAGTGCACGAAGTAGGAGAACTGGCGAGAGATCGAGTATCTTTTAGACTGACCAAGATGAGAGTGATGTTCTGCAAAGGACCTGCTACAGGGTGATAAGTTTGATATTGCTTTCTGAACGGTCAGTTCTCAACACCACTGTTGAAATCCATGCAGAGTGGGTGGCTCCAAGTAAGCAGTCTTTTAATAGGCAGTTGTTTTTATCTCTGGCTGCTTAGATTATTCACAACATGTGTTTAAAAAGCCACATCTCCACTGAGAGGGACCCCAGTAATAGGTCTGCGATATAAATTTGCACTTCAGACTATTACAGATAGGTGCAAAGTGCTGCAAGTAAAATCATACCTCAGAGTAGCCGCAGACAAGAAGCACCTCCTGCTGTTAGCTCTAGACAGAGCTAAAGGTCGAAGATGAGAAGAGGAAGGTCTTGGAAGGTGCAAACTGAAGACACAATTAGACATTTGTACTGGCTTGATAATATTGGGCAAGGATATTTGTGGGTCAGTGTCCAAGCAACAACCAGACTTGTGGGCTTATAATCACATTGGGCCAAGAGTGCAGCAACTGGCCAGTGGGAGCTGCAGAATCAGAAGTTCATTCTCGTCCAGATGATGTGATTTCCTCTACAAATGGCTCTGTGTTAAGAGGCAAAGTTCATTGGGATTCTTAGCAAAAGCAAATGGATATTGCTTAGTACAGCAAAGCCTGGCATATGATACCACATCTAGTTTGAGAATGGAGGTGGAACAGTCACTGCAGCCTTCCGCTGGCTTGAGAGTCAGCTATCATAATTTTAACTGACTCACAGAGCATATTGAGAACGGATGAGATAAGTATGCTGCGGGCAGAACAGCAAGCATCATTTGAGATGACCCGAGTAGTTAAGTATCCTTTGGATAATTTCTCCGGGTGATGCCATTGTGTTGGGAAACAGGCAAATAGACTGGCTGGTTCTGCACAACTTGGTGGTAAATTGATGCATGACTAGTTAGATGTTATAAGGAACATTTAGGGGTGAGTGAACAGATGGATCATCATGGTCTGAGCAGAATAGTGTTGTGACAAGTGACCAGGGGATCTGGCCGACACTGCACACTCAGGGGAAAGGCGAGACGGATATAGTCAGACTGTTATTGGTACAATCAGAATCGGAACTCTCTACTTGCTGCTGAAGAGGGAATGGAGTGCTTATGGGAATGCTTTGATGTTGATTCTTAATTAAACACTGAATATTAAATATTGTGAAAGAGGATCAAGGACAAAAGAAGAACAAATGGCAGGCATCTTAAATATTTTTTTTCTTCGGCCCTTTGTTCCCCAATGGAGCGTATGCCCTCAAACAACTTAAGTCAAGTCATCCTATCCTTTGCTGCTGCATATAGCTCACTCAGTGTCCTCCTCATCTTTTTTATGCACCACATATCATCAGCTTTTACTCATGGGTGTCAAACAACACATCTTCTTCTTCGATCCTTCTGTCAGAAAACTTATATCAGGAGGCCGGTAGCCTTTATGAAAGCTATCGTGCATTCCATATCCTCTCGTGTACCATACAGTTTTGTCTTCAGTGTGGTTGGAACAGGCCAGATTGTGTCTCTGTTGTCAGCATACAGTTGACAGTGTTGGAGCACATGCTCAGCATTTTCGGGTGCCACGTTGCAGGGACACATCTCCGTGTTTCCTACACTGAAAAATTTGAATATGTGTTGACAAAATCTGTTGTGCCCAGTCCTTAGTCTGAATATGATACACTGTCTCTCTCTAGAGAGGCGATGAAGTGAGTCTTGGGGAGAAAATCTTTTGTGGGTATCCAGCCACCTTTCTTGGATACTTGATTGTATTAATGTTTTCATCTCTTCGTGGGTTAAGTCGCTATTTGGTTGTACCATGTCACTGCCGCTTCTGGCCAATCTGTCCGCTATTTCATTGCCTTCCAAGCCACAGTGACCTGGAATCCACTGCAGTACAGATTGTTCTACTGAAGAGCCTAAGTAAAATCAGCTGTTGCGTCATGTCTACAAACTGAGTGTCTTTTGGGTTAACAATTGCTTGTAGAACTGACATAGCATCAGTCAGAAAGACCACTCTGCTATATTTGCTGTGCTGTTGTCCATTCAGGAAAGAACATGCCGCTAGAAGTGCTTCTGCTTCTGCTCTGTAATTGGAGGAATATGAACCTGTTGGTACAGCCTGGTCGATTTTTAAACCATTTGGGCATTCTATGTATATTCCTCCTCCTCTGGTCTCTTACTGCTCTCTTGGCTGAACCATCTGTATACACTCGAATCCAACTCTGGTGTGGATGAAGTCTATTGATCTCTCCTTCTGTAGTTGATTTCATATCAGTGCTGCTCATTGATGATTTGGAGGAGATCCATGTTACAGTGGTTCTGACTGTTGGTAGGCTATCCCTAAGCCAAGGGGGGCAGTCGTTGTAAGGTTTAAGTGGAACATTTGGCATTATGGGAGGGAATTTAAGGACAGCGAGCTTGGCATTTGCGTTCTTAATAAAACAGGTTCTCTTTAGTCTAGCCTTCTGGGGTTTCTGCAGTCGGCTTTGCATGGGTTGTTCTTTAAAATGGTGGTATTTGGAGAGCTGGGTGAGGAGCTTTGTGTCTCTCCTATATGTTATTATATCTATCATCTCTGGTCTGAGTACACTAAGAAAATCTCGCTATGTATTTGAAGTAAAGCTCAGAAGTAAAGCATTGGTGTATTCTTTATGGTTTAGGTTGCCACATAATGCATCTGCTGTCAAATCTGTTGGATTAAAAGAGTTAAAGTAGTCTTTCTTTCTTTTATGCTGCAGATGACGAAAAGTCTTGATGAGGATGCGCTGTCTACAAAGAAGATCGAGAAAGGCAATCTGGGCTTCCTACATGCTTTCATTGCTTCGTTTTCTGTGATCATTGTGTCGGAAATTGGAGATAAGACATTTTTTATTGCAGCCATCATGGCCATGACACATTCACGACTGACTGTGCTGATGGGAGCCCTGTTTGCTCTGTTTGCCATGACTTTCCTATCAGGTATTTGTGAAAGTACATTGCCAGATAAGTGTAGGACAGTTAAATTGACAGTATTTCAAGTTCACTTGTGAATCAAACAGAAGAAAATCTCAGGAGCCCGCTCTTCTTCTTCTGCATCCACCCGAAGATGTAAATGTGTTGTGTCTGTTTATAATATGGGAGCAATATATGCACCTTTCGGCCAACATGTTCAACTTCTGCTGGCATCTGTTGCCAGAGTTAGCTTTCCCAGGTAGTTTTCTGGGACACAGCAGCCTCATTATTATGTGGTCATCTTTGTTTCCTAGCTCACCTGGTGGACTCATCTATCAGGCCAGTCCAGAGCAGCCACATAGTGCTGGACAGCCCTCTAGAGAAGGCACCAGCAGAATATTTCTCTCCATCCAAGGATGATGACATTAGTGGTGGTGGTGGTCTGTATGGTGATGACGATGCAGATGATGATGATGATGACTGTGGTGGTGATGACAGTAGTGGTGGTGGTGGTCTGTATGATGATGACGATGCAGATGGTGATGATGATGATGATGACTGCGGTGGTGATGACAGTGGTGGTGGTGGTGGTCTATATGATGATGTAGATGGTGGTGATGATGATGATGATGACTGCGGTGGTGATGACAGTGGTGGTGGTGGTCTATATGATGATGATGATGACTGCGGTGGTGATGACAGTGGTGGTGGTGGTGGTCTGTATGATGATGGCGATATAGATGATGGTGATGATGATGATGACTGCGGTGGTGATGACAGTAGTGGTGGTGGTGGTCTGTATGATGATGACCATGCAGATGGTGATGATGACAGTGGTGGTGGTGGTCTATATGATGATGGCGATATAGATGATGATGATGACTGCGGTGGTGATGACATTGGTGACAGTAGTGGTGGTGTTTTTACTACGGTGATGATGATATAGATACAAATGTTCACGCACACCCACAGTCATGAACAGGCACACACACACAGAGATGACATGACATTGATTTATCCAGTACAGACTTTACTTGTTTTGTGAACCACAATATTCCCATGCCATATTACTACCATTGAAGACTGATCTCTGAATGTGAGATTTTTTATGTTTGTCCAGCGATTGTGGGCTATGCAGCAACGGTAGTGCCCAGGGCTCTAACATACTATGCATCTTCGGCACTGTTTGCTGTGTTTGGCTTGAAGATGTTGAGAGAAGGTTAGTTGGTTGGTACATGTTTGTTGAGTATTTTATGTGTTTGTTGAGTGTGTGCAAGTATATTGAGTATATGTATGTACTTGTCTGTTAAGTGTTTGTTTTTTATATGTTGCGTATATGTATGTACACATTTGTTGGGTGTATGTGCGCATATATTTAGGAGTATATGTTTTTTTATATGTTTGTTGAGTATGTGTGTGCATTTTAGGTGAACAATTGCCATTACTTATTCTTAACAGAATTTATTCCTTTTGTGCCTGTGCTAACGTTTAGCATGACTGGAAATAAATACATTTACTTATAATAGCATGTAAAGGGGTTTCCTTGTGAAAAACTGTTTTTTATAGAAATTTTTACTTTGCGTTTTCCTCTTTAGCCATAGGCTTACCAGCTCAGGTTATCAAGTAATAATCACGCTATAATTTATTTTGAAGACCCAAAGAAATATAAATGTATTCTCCTTGGCATTTGTTGTTCATTTATTACTCCTCTTCATATAAATGGTAAATGTTGGTATTTGGTCCTTGATTTTGTTGTTGTAACAAGTAAATGTTGTTTGTTTTTGTTTTTCAAGGTGTTTTTTCTTGATATTCTAATAAAATGAAGATCAAGAATCCTTGCAAGGATTTGTTCCTTGGTGAAAAGGTTAACATATGATAGATAGCCGAGCCAGGGTGCACTCAGTTGCTTGGTATACAGTGATGTTGTGCCGTTACTCATTACATAAATTATGGAAGCTGCTTCTTCTTATTCTTCTGCCTTCTTCGCTATTGCATGCAGCTCCCTCCATCTTTTAAACTTTACTCTCTAGTTCCCTTCTCCATGTGTTTTTATTTGGCCTTCCTTTATTTCTTTTCTCCACTGAAACTGGTTTAGTTCTCTCCCAAAGCTCTACATGAGTAATTCTATCATACCATTTCATTCCCTCTATTCTGCGCAGGCACCAATTAATGAATATTGCCAGTAAAAATAGGAGAGGCAACGAAAAACATCATTGTCGCACACCTGTTTTTATTTCAAATGCATCTGTTAGCTTTCCCTGATGAAGAACTCAACATTTCATGTCTTTATGTGCTACCTTTGCTAAGTTAATAATTTTCTGTGAGATTCCATAGTACCCTGTTAATTTCTGGAGAGATTCCATATCAGGGCTATCGAAAGCTTCTTCATAGTCTATGAATCCAATGTAAAGCGAATAACAGGACCAACTATTCGGTAGAATATGATCTCGAATAGTGAATAGTTTATAAAATAAATCTAGAAAACATTCATAATGTCAAATTTACGCTAAACTTTTACTTCACAAAATGTAGTACAGAATAGTAAACATTTAAAAACATTTTATGTTTTGCATCCTTCAGTCAGTCTGTGGTAATTAATAGCTAGGAATGAATGTATTCTAAGTATTATAACAAGTAACTAAACTTGTAAATTGTCACCGACAGCTTAGTTAATGCATGAAAGCTGCATTAGCTTTCAACAAAACCAATCACTCCATGTTGCCAGTATTTAGGCATTGTATGCAGAAGCAGGTGTAAGGTAACCACTATTGGTATTCGGCCACACCGCAAGTATTTGACCAAATACCGAATAGTTATTAGGTCCACTATTCGGCCTTGAAGCGAATACAAAGAGAATGTTCAGTACAGCTCTACTACTAATACAACTGCTACATTTATTGCTACTATGTTTGCTTCTGTTATCCTCCTTCTTTTTCTTTCTGCTCCTATTACTCTTTCTTCTCCCCCTCCTTTTGTTCCTATTATTCTTATTTGCCCTTATATTTCTCTTCCTCTTTCTTCTCTTTATGTTCTTTTACTTTCAGCATCTTCATCAACAGCCCCCACCCCCCCCCCCCCATTTTCTCCATTATTTCCTCCACTTCTTGGACAAGAAATTTCAGTTAGTGAGCAGTCTAAATCCTCAGTAGCGTGGGTCATGTCCTCTGCTGACACACCTTCATACCATGACAAAAAGTCTTCTTCTTCTTCTTTCGTTCGCATGAAATAAATTGTCTATATCTGCAAAGCCGTCTCTTGTATGAATTTCACTGTCTTTTGTAATTCACTAAGCGGCCCGTAAAGTTTGACTTCCACAAGTGTCTCTTTTGGCCAAATGTTTTGCCTGAAAGCGTTGAATATGGGACAGTCTTGAAGGATGTGATCTGTTGTTTCAGGTGCCAGTCCACAAGTACACATGGCCGATTGGCCAATCTTAAATTTGTTGTCTATTGTGCCCTGTTCTAAGGCGAAGGATAATAACTTGCTCGGTCTGTCCATAATATGGTAATCATCTTGTGCCAGTTTCGGTGGCATTCTGATTGATTTGATCATTCTCTTCTTCTGTTGATAAGAGACTGGTATGTCAGGTTGTTCTTCAGTTGCACCTTCCTTAGCTAGTTTATCAGCTTTTTCGTTTCCGGGAACTCCACAGTGGGAAGGTATCCACTGCATTACTAATTTACAGCGGTTGCCTAGTTCGGATAATAGTGTCCGTATGCTTGGTAATTTTCCAGACTGGAGTGACTGAAGTACTGCTTTTGCATCTGTCAAGAATACCACTGGTTGTGAAAAATACCCTGTATTTAGTAGTTTCTCTACCGCTATCTTGATGGCTTGAACTTCTGCATCATAGTTGTGACAGTGCTTTCCCATTGGTAATTTGGCTGTATCCCTGGTATTATTAGGATACTCAGTGTACACTCCCGCACCTCCGTTTCTGACTGCGCTTTCTGCTGACCCATCTGTGTAAACACGGACCCAAAGGTTCTGCGGGTATTCATCATCAAGTAAACTGAGGGTGGCTGTTTTGCGCTGCACACTGTTTTGTTCTTCCTTGTCAAATACCCCTTTCACTTCAGTCTTGATGTGTATTGGAAACTTATACTCCTCTCTCCAGGGGGTCCGTTCTGGGACAGCATTTAAGGATCTATCAGTTGCAGGTAAATTAGTGGTTTGTCTGCCGAGCCGTTTGGCCTGTTGGATAAAACTACTTCTCTTTAGTCGTCCCAAAGCTAAATTTTTGAATCTTTCATTCATAGGGTGACTGGGCATACTAAGAAACTTTTCTGCTTGTAAAAGCATCTTGGTGTCTCTGCGTTCACTTAGTGCTTGGGTCATCCCCATTTTCTCCATCACAGCTATAGGTGTTGATTTCATACTGCCTGTGGTAACTCTGAGTGCTTGATTTTGCACTTTGTCTAATTCTTGCAATGTGGTTTTTGATGCCGAACTCCATGCTGTTGATCCGTATTCAAGATGTTGTCGAACACTTTGTTGGTAAACTTTTCTAAGTATTTTCCCTCTAGCACCCCATGTGGTTCCACTTAGTTTTCTCTGACAAAAAGTGATGAAGAATATTCTCGTTTTCTTTTTCAGTCTCTCTTTCCATTAATCTTTCTAGTTGTCACTGCATGTTTCAGATCTAGAATAGAAAATGAATAATACTTTTATTGTTAATGGTTGCCCAGGCTGGCTCATGTCAGAAGATGAAGGAAAGGAGGAGTACGAAGAAGTTCAGGCTGATCTCAAAAGGAGAGAAAACGAGGTAATGTTTTATTCGTAGATAACCCTTTCTATCTTCTGAAATCTGTTGTTTTTATATTTCACTGTTTTCTGCAGTAAGCTTCCTTAAGCTGTCATTTAATTCAGAAATGGGTGTAAGGTCTGTTTTTCTCTTTGTGTTTGCATGGGTTTGGGTTTGAATTATGTTTGAATGTATGTCATAAGGTTAGCTTTCATGGATTTTGTTTTCATGGATGTTTGTCTTGGGTGTGATCCTCATGATAATCCTCTTATATCATCAGCACTGTTCTTCTTATCCTGCACTTTTCATGGCATGCTCTTATCACTCCAATCACCTTTACTTCCCAGGCCATTTTCTGATACCCATTATAGGCTGGGTGAATTTGGAAGCCAATATCATTTTTGAAAAAACCACTGTTTTATGGGCACTCTCTTAACCTGGATTAACCAGGTTATGTTTAAAAGTCTGCTTGATAGGGATTGAAACCTGTAACAACTGGGTTCCATGCAAGCGATAGATGGAATATCCATGGCCATAAATACCAGCAACTACATAACACATACTGAGGCTCGCATCCGATGCCTCTTCAAGGCCTAGAGACAGAACAGGACTAGAGAAGAATATTCTAAAATTTATTGAAAGTTGTCTGTTATATTGGCATGAATTTTTTGTCAGGTTTGTTTAGAATTCGCTTGGTTTGTTTTGTACCTATTGATATTTTTGAGTTTACTGGATTCACTTATTTTTAGGTCAATGACTTGTATGGATTAGTGACTTAAATGGTTTAAAGTGATGTATGGATTAGAGTGACTTGTATGGATTAGATTCTCTTTTATGGATTAGCCACCTATATGGATTATAGTAACTTGTAAGGATTAGAGTAGCCTGTTTAGAGTAATCTGTATGGATTAGAATGTCTTGTATGGATTAGAGCAGGGCTATTCGACTTTACTTATGCGCCAGAATTTAGAAAATATGATTGTAGTTGGCCAGAGGCTTGATCTCCAGCAAAGAAAGATCATTAATACAGTACAGCTGGCAATGATCCATGGGCCACTTGCTAGGCCTCCGCTGGCCAATCTGGCCCGCGGTCTGTCAGTTGAACAGCCCTGCTTAGAGTGGCTTATAAGGATTAGAGTGATATGTATGGATTAGAGTGACTTGTAAGGATTAAAGGGACTTGTATGGATTCAATTTGAGACAGTGATTTTGACTCACACAGCTTATTTTAACTTGCATGGGTTAGATTGACCTGCAAGGATTATTTTGACTTACAAGGATTATTTTAATTGGCATGGATTAGATTGACCTGCACAGGTTTTTAACTTGCATGGATTATTTTAACTTGGATACATTAGATTGACTTGCAAGAATTATTTTACTTTGCATGGGTTAGATTAACTGGTAAAAGGTCTTTGCTGGTATTTTTTGTGTTTATCAGACTTATTATCCATTGTCTGAGATTTGATTAACTTTCCTATTCATTTTCAGTTGAATTTACAGGTGGCTGAAGCAGAGGAGAACGTGCGAAATTTTTTTGTTTTAAGATTTGGGAATATTTTTCGCTTTTTTTTTAAATTGTTGCCATTAATTTACTTTGTTTGTTTTCCTTTGCTCTATGTTTTGTAGCTGCGATTGATTTGTTAACAAGTTGCTTTTCAGATGCATTTAATTTACTCGATGTAATCATTATTTATGTTTATTGTCATGTTCAGATGAAGTGAGAGGTAATCGTTTATTCAGATCTGTTATGTTGGGTTCTACTTCTTCTTCTGCATCTGCCCTTAAAAGGGCGTTTGGCATGTAGTAGTTTACAGCTAGGCTGTGATATCTTTGCCTTTCAGTCCAACCTATCCAGTTTGAGAACCTTAATAAGTTGCCCTTTACCTGTTAACGAGCAGCCTACATGTTCTTGTCCCCACTCCCCCCTCCAAACAGGGCTCTGGAAGTTGGGTTCTGAATTCCTTTTATTACGAAAAGATATCAAACCAGACGTAGAAGTCACAGTCACAAATTACAGGTGAATGCTACAGCAAGAAAGCCTTCATCAGCACATAAATTGTTAGACAAATACAAACAAGAATACACAAAGTCACTTAGCTGAGATCTCTCCAAGAAAAATCCACCTGTCTTTCTGGCTAGTTGAAGCTCTTATGGATGTGAGAATACAGAAAATAAATACTAGACAGAGAAAAAATGGTAAGGCAAGGGGCATAACTTTAAAATATTAAATAAAGCTGTGTTACACATTAAGTCCCTTAGGGCACTTCTACCCCACATACAGAAAGATAAGGCGGTTATTCAGAGACTTACATACTTTGTTGTTGGAGTGGCTAGCCTTGTTGGCCATAAATTCCATGTTGAATTCTTTTTATATGTTCTGTTTTGTGTTGATGTTGTTTAATTTTTAGTCTAAAATAGGCAGTAGAGTGCAGTGTTCAGTGCCTGTGGGTGTTAAAGAATAGTATATTGTGGGGGGAAAAGGGGAGGGGGAGTTTATGCGTCTCTTAGGCAGCGTTGTCAGGATTGTTGTCTTTGTACTCTGAGTTCGTGTCACAGATGTGTCGTTCAGTTCACAAGTACAGTTTACTAGAGATAGCCAGAGAGATATTCGCTGAAGCTACTTCATTCAAGCTTTTTGTGATGCTCCGGGTAGGCAACTAGCCGTTCTGCTGAGAGAGGCTGGCATCAGACCCACTTACTTCCCCAGCTAACAAGTATGTTGTAGGAGGCGACTGATTAGGGCTGTTTCCTTTAAAGTCGGAGTGCATCTGTCTGCGTGAGAGGCAAGGAAACCAACAGACTGCTTACACATAATCCAGATCTGTAAAACTGATGTGCACGCAAAACTCAAATTCTAGAACAAGTTCACAGTCCAGAAATGGACGAACAACCAGAACCTTCCACCGGAGTTTACATTTGGTTCATGGCAAGAAGAAGAGACATACAAGAGATCATCATCATCAGGTGCCTTGCCGACTAGCGTGGGCGATCATGCTTCTCCACAATCTGCGATCTCCTGCAGCATGTATCAGTTTGTGTGCCGACACACTTCCATGCAACAAGAATGTCAAGAATCTTCTCTCGTTGTCTTCCTTTATCCTTCTTTCCACAGATCTTTTCAGTGGTCACAACATGTTCTATTTTCCCTCTTCTCATAACATGGCCGAAAAATGATGACTGTCTCCTTCTGATGTCTGTGATAAGTTGTCTTCGGGCTCTCGCCTCTTTTTGGCTGTCCAAGGTATTCTAAGCATCTATTCTAAACATTGTAAAAACCACATCTCTGGCCTTAACCCTTTTAGCACGGGAAGTTTTTCAGAGGTCTAGCCAAAAACACGGAGCATTTTTTCAGTGAATTTGGTTATTATTTTATTTAATTTTTTTGACAGATTTCTGTTATTCTGACCCCCATAAAATAATATCTATTTGAAGGATATAGATTGAAGTTCATGATTTTCACAATATCGTAAAAATTAATTGATGTATATGCAAATTATCTCATTTGCATATCTAAAAATAGAAAATTTGAATTTTCAACTTCAATGCTTGAAACATAAAACTAAAAAGAAAATTTTTTTTTTATTTGAAATCTTTTTATTGATCTTTGGCCTTTTTGCAAATGTTGTAAGCAATTCAATAGTCAAAAACAGATTTATATATATATGAAACAGCAATAATATCTTTAGGTGACATGTGTTTTTCACCATCAGCCAGCACAAGAAATGGATGTGCCGGAGTGTCTACACCTTCGGGTGGATATACACTGAGCCATGGTTGGGCTGTGACTGAACACAACAGCGTCCCAATCTGATTCCCACTATTACTACTAACACTAAATCCTGCATCAGTATCAACATAATTAGTGTCATCACTTGATTCAAATGTTTTATCAACATCAAGTTTAGGGGCAGAAACATACGAGTCAGACATACTTTTAGCGGTTCAGGTCACTAAAAAATTCAACAACAATTTTCACTTTGATACCCAACACTCGAAAGTCGCCATGTGTAAAGCTAATACCGCAGTTAATATAAATGAATCACTTTCAGTGTTTCAAAATAGGAGATTTCTTAGCGGTTCGAGGCGAAACACGATCGGGCCAATTATCGGCCGTTCCATGTTTTTGGCCAGACATCCACCGGCTGATAATCGGCCCGTCCGTGCTAAGAGGGTTAAGAAATTGTTTGGCCTGCCTACCGATTGTCCAGGATTCACAGCCATATGTTAAGACTGGATGTATGTAGCAAGCAAGAATTCTTTTTCTAACTCTCAATGACAAGGATATATTGCACAAGATGTTTTTCATTTTATAAAATGCAGTTTTTGCCTGTCCTATTCTGTTTTTTTTTATCTCAGTTATGCATCTTCCATCTGATGTTATCCATGTGCCCAGATACTTAGATTTCTGTACCATCACTTCTCTCTTCTCATTATTCAAACTGAGGCCCATTTTTCCACTTTCTAACACCACTATGTCTATCATTTCCTGTAGTTCTTTCTGACTTGTTGCTATCAAAACTGTCATCAGCATAACGTAAATTGTTTATATTGTGCTCACCAACCACAATTCCGGGCATATCAATTAAAGATCTTACTAGAGATCAGGTTTTCCAAATACTGAAATTTTCTTCTTCTTCTTCTTCGCGTTCACCTGCTGTAAACTCTAGCAGAAAGTTCTGGTTGTTCAGCCACTTCTTGACCGTATTTCTGTTCCAGAATCAGTGTTGCGTGCACATCCATTTTGCAGATCCAAGTCATGTGTATGCAGACTTTTGATTCCTGGCCTCTCAGGCAGATGCACCCCAACTTCGAAGGAAGCTCTCGATTAGACGACTTTTATGAACTGCTTTTGGGTTGACAGTGGTTCTCTTCTTCTTTTCCCCTCAATGGGACCTTTGAACCCACACGGGGAACTGAAATTATCAACAGAATAGACTGCAC
This sequence comes from Candidula unifasciata, assembly GCA_905116865.2. Taxonomy (NCBI): domain Eukaryota; kingdom Metazoa; phylum Mollusca; class Gastropoda; order Stylommatophora; family Geomitridae; genus Candidula; species Candidula unifasciata. Next base: position 186,224 of record CAJHNH020008432.1, on the reverse strand, counting down.
AGTTTCAAAACATTGTTGCTGGCTAAATGAATTCATCTTATGATTAATTTTGTTGATTCTTTCATATTAGAAGTTGATTGATGCTTATGTAACTGTCAGTTCTCACCAGTTCACAGAATGTCTGTCATTCGATGCTATTATTGCCTTTGACCCGGCTTATAGTTTCTTTTTCATTGCTGTGGTTCCAGCAAAGTTAGTCATAATAATCAGTTTGGTTTGTTGTAGTGTAAAAATCTGCTGTATGTAGTATTTAAGGTAGTATCATTAGTACTCTGGGTGATACTTTTTATATTGTGGGTTATAGCCTCAGTACTCTAGGTGACATCATTGGTACTTTGTATGATATTATTAGTACTTTGTATGATATTATTAGTACTTTGTGTGGTATCATTAGTGCTTTTATAATATCAGTATTTTGGGGCATATTATTAGTACTTTGTGTGGTATCATTAGTAGTTTGTGTGGTATCATTAGTACCTTGTGTAATATCCCTGATACTTTGGTTGATATCATCAATACAGAATGTGGTATTATATGTATTGTGGGTAATATCATTAGTACTTTATGTTATATCATCAGTACTTTATGTGATATCATCAGTGCTCTGGGTGATATCATCAGTACTCTGGATGACATCATCAGTACTCTGGGTAATATCATCAGTACTCTGGGTGATATCATCAGTACTCTGGGTGATATCATCAGTACACTGGATGACATCATCAGTACACTGGATGACATCATCAGTACTCTAGGTAATATCATCAGTACTCTGGGTGATATCATCAGTACTCTGGGTGTTGCCATCGGTACTATGGGTGATGTCATAAGTACTCTGGGTAATATCATCAGTACTAGTACTTGGGAGATATCATCGGTACTGCAGATATTGTAATTTGTGCAGGAGACATTATCCTTAATGCTATTAATAAGTATTACTGTGTATATTTTTTTCCTGTACTGTGTATATTATCACTGATACTTTGAGTAACAGTATTACCATCACTTTAGTGGGTAGTAGTTAGCCATTATTTCATCAGATAAAAACAAATGCCAGAGGAATATGTTGAACATAAAATGGGATAAATTCAATAAAGTTGAAGACATCAGAGAAATATCTAGGCATCTGCTGGTAACAACAGTTATTGGTGCTTTATTAATATCCTACCCCAATCAGGGGAAATCCTCAGATCAGGGGACAGTCTAATATTTCAGGGGGGTGGTAGATAGGCTGCATGCAGTCGTGGGACAAGGCTGTATGCAGTCCTGGAACCTAAGCTCCACTCTCTCATGGGATGTAGGTGGGTTGGGGTTAGGGTGAGTTCTAGATGTTTTGGGGTCGTTAAAAGTTTAAGAAAGCCAGGAAACTCAGTCTTTCCTCCCTCTAATTAAGAACCCAATTATAAAAAAAAAAATGATGGGGCTGTTTTGGAGACATCTTTAGAAGAAACGAGCAGAGAATCAGCAAACAGGAACTGAAATGGGAAAAAAAGGGACTGAGGAAGCGAGGACGCTCAAAAGAAACCCTAAAATGAATGTTGATGAGGGATGCTAGAGGTGCTGGGCTGAATTCCATCCATGATTTCAAAATAGTTGCACAGGATAGAAGAGAATGTAGGAATGGACTGTAAGCTGTATATGTCACATATAATGGCACAACAGGACAATGATGATGATGAGTGTCTGCATTGTTAATATTACTATGGGCATCATGGGCACTGAAGGTGTTGTTTGTACAGTTAGAGACATTAAAAATACTGACTCACATGATGGAAGCTGCTGCAACAACAACAACAACAAAAACAGGGCTGGTTAACAGCCAAGGTAAGACACAATTTTGGTAATAAGAGAGGGAAAGGCTGAAAACTCTGGCCACAAACAAACAGATTATATGAAAATCAAACAAATGGACAGATACAAGGGCTTGGATACAGACTTCAACTGCTTGAGCATACTAACAGAAGAAATACAATCTAGATTACATTCTGGAAATAAAGTTTACTATACTGTTTATCTGTTCAAATTGAAATAAAACACTGATAAGACCAGTTGTTGTATATGGATCTGAAACCTGGAGTACAGCTGAAAGAGATGAAGCCTATTTATACATTTTTAGAGCAGTCTTGTGACTCAGCAAAACATGAACACAGTAGAGAGTGATAAGCAACAATGGAATTGATCATCTGTGTAAATCACCACTTAATTCCTGGCATCATGAGGGCTAATACATAGCGATGGATGGGGCATATAGAAAAAAATGGCAGAAAACCGTTAAATGAGAAGATGTGTACCCAAAAGAGATAAATGGGAGTAGATGATGAGTCAGACCAAGAAGACGGTGGAGAGATAACATACAAGTAGACCTACAAACACTTGAAGTCAGCAAATGAAAAGAAGCCAGTCAGAAATAAGGGAGGTGGGTGATATCTGCAGCAGTAATGTCTCAAGGTATAGTCAGTAGCATATTGGATATCCCTGACAGTTCTATAGTTCACTCTTTCCACTTCACTAGTCTGCTAAACAAATTTAAAGGAGTCAATCTTCTTCTTTTGTCAAAATCTGCTTGTGCCGCTAGGCGTCGCAGTCTATCAGATGATCGGCAACCGAGCCAGGGCGCGCTCAGTCGCTTCATATGCCGTGATGTTATGAAGTCTCAAGTTGTCCGTGACTCCTTCAATCCATCTTCTTCTTGGTTTTCCCCTGCCTCTTGGTGTTTCGATTTTCATGTTGTATGCTCTTGATGCTGGCATCGTTGGTTCCATTCTCATTAGGTGACCAAAACATTTCATTCTTTGCTTTTCAATAAATTTAACGATGGGTATGGTCCCAATAGTTCTTGTAATTACATCGTTTCTCACCCGATCTCTTCTGGTTTTATTTGCAGCCATTCTCAAACATCTCATTTCACAGGTGGTTAGTCTTCTCTCGTGTTCTTTTGTTAATGTCCAAGTCTGACATTGATAACCTAATGTCGGTATAAAGATTGTATTTATAATTTGTCTTTTTATCTCAGCTGGGACAGCAGGGTGTTTTAAAATTGGGGCAAGCTGGTATGTGACATTGTTGGCTTAAAGGAGTCAATAATATCATTTTTAAAAAAAAAATCCTGCCAACCTTAGTGGGCAATCCTTTTTGCAATTCTGATATTCAAACAGTTCTTTGGTGTGTGTTAACAGTATAGAGCTGTGGCCGACATTTGAAAATAAGAGGGGCCCTCAAGTATAACCTAATTGGGAACCACTGCTGTAGTTATTATGGGCACTGCAGGCATTATTGCGTGCAGTACATGTATTTTTAACAGTGCCATAGACATTGTCACTTTCACCACGTATATTGTTTATTCTCTTATAGGTTATATTATTTGCATATTGTAACAGCACTGTAGCTTTTATTAACGTCACATTGGGTATTATTGATAACAAATCTGTTTTGAGATTATAATAATTGTAACTCAAAATAAGTTCTTTAATATGACTATTGAAAAGTATCGGCTCCATTAAAAATAGAAGGATTGGTTCTTTTCTTTTATTTCACCCGATGTTAGAGACTCAGATATTTCGTAGGGAATTCCAGAGAAAGTCCAGTAGTGTAGGGGTGTCAGGATGTGAAATAAACACTGACTAACACTAACCCTAGCCACCCTATAATAGAGGACTTTCTCTGGAATTCCCTGCGAAATCTCGGCGTCCCCAAGATAGGGTTAAATTTTATAAAAGAACCAAAGGAACAAAAGATATTAGCTAATGGGGAACCTTTGCCCTAAAACATCATTTCTAAACCAACTCATTCCAAGCCGTCTGTCGACCTGTTGATTTTCTTCTTCTTTTCGTTACCCCAGCCAGTAGTTTTCAGATGAGAAAGCTACAGGCCTCTATGAAGTCTGCGGTGCAACGCATGTCTTCCAGTGTTCCAAACAGCTTGGTTTCCATTGGAATGCCAACAGGTCAAATTGGGATCTTTCTGCTGCATGTCTGTAGCACATGTTGAGTATTCTGTGGTGCCTGTTCACATGGGCAAAGTCCTGAATCCACAATCATGAAATTCTTATACAAAGTCTCTTGTGTCTTGTCATCATCATGTAGCAGATCCTTTGCAGAACGTCGCTCTCATCACAGTCTGCCTGTAAGAAACTCGATCTCTTGCCAGTTCTCCCGCCTCATGAACTTTCACACTCAAGGAGTCACTTATATCCTGTGCCCATCTTCGTGTTGGTCAGCCCCTGCCCCTCCTTCCTGGTACCATGCCTTCTGCTATAATTTTTTCCAATCCGTTGTGGCGCTTGAAATGACCAAAATATTTCAGCTTTCGAGAAAGGATGCTGTTTATTAGCCAATCTTCCTTGATGTTCAGATCTTTTAAGATGTCAATATTTCTCATCTTCTTTGTCCACGATATTCTGAGAATCTTTCTATAGCTTTTCAGCTCAAAAGCCCCTATTCTCTTTCTTAAGGACTGAGAGATAGTCCTCGACTCACATAATGTGAGCCACAGGAAAGATGCATGCTCTCAAAATTCTAATTGTTATCTCCTTGCTGGTGCTTAACCATAGACTTTTGAGGCTGTTCAATCTTTGCCACTTGTGTCCAGTACGCAGTCTAAATATAATGGTCAGTTTCTATCGTGTGATGAGGTTGATTGGGTCTTCAGCATTGTGTCCTGGGTGGGAAGAGCTCCAATGGTCTCTAATGACTGTTTTGGTATGAGTTTTTTTTCCCCTTATAAGTACCTCCTGTCTTTGACTGTTCTGCAGGACTTCTAATTTTGGATAAGTAGTTTGCTCTTTCATTTAATGCCCTTAATGTTCCAGTGGCCTGGGACTCACTTACTAGAGCACAGTCTGCTGGGTTAGCTGACCCAGATGATTTAGCAAAGATCTAAGCTTGGGACCTGTTAATGATTTGTTAAATTTTACTGCTAAGTTGTTCTGTGGGATGAGTTAACTAGTCCCCTGACAAACATACCCCCTCCTATCAAGTAGCTTTTAATGACATAAATTATATGATACAGGGTTATCTGTGGGTTATGGGATATCTTTCTGGGGAAAAAGGATGGCCCCCTTCTGCTCCTTAATGAACATGTCATAAAATGTGAATAATCAAGAGTTTACTCAAATCAGATGTGTTGTACCGAAAAGGTGCAGATATCGCAGCCTAACTGTAAACTAGAACACAGTGTGGCAACCACACTTTAAATAGTGAATGCAGAAGAAGAAATATGTTACAGTGCTGCTACTTCTTCACTTCCTCTTGTACTACTTCGTATGTCGAGGGGTGTATAAAGTTCTGCTTCTTGCTCTTCTGGTCACCTCTGCCATAGTCACATTGTGACTAGTTTCTCTGTGGTTGTCTTTCCATTTTGTTCATGGTCTGCTTCTTTCTATCCCCCCCCTGAACCATGTTTATCAACTTCCTGATCCAGATGAAGCCCTGGAGTATTGGTTGAAGACCTTCCTTGGGTTGTTTGATAAACATGTACCAATGAAGGAAGTCAGAGTAAAGCATCAGAGTAAATCACCATGGATTACCCAGGAAGTAATTGAGATTATAAGAGAGAGAGATAGGGCACATACAAATTAGGACTTTGTAACATATAGGATTTTGCGTAATAAAGTTCAAAACATCATTCGAAAAGAAAAAAAGAATTTCTTTACTAAATTAGTAACAGATAAAACAAACAGTAAAGATATATGGAAGGCAATTAACACCTTGACTAACAGAAACAATTCATCACGTTTGGTTACATCAAATCATGTTACATCAGACGATTTAAGTAACTTCTTTCAAACAGATATAGAGCAGTCGAAGGCTGCAATACCACATTATCCATGTGATTTGTCCTTGCTGTCCTCGTTTTGTGAGACTAAATGCTCAAATGATATTCCTTCTGACATGCCGCTCATGTCAGTTACTGAAGTATTCACATATCTCACCAGTCTAAAAAACAGTCACGCTTCAGGTTTAGATGGAATCAGCAATAGGATCCTTCGGTGTGCTGCTTCAGTCGTTTGCGAGTCCTTAACTTTTATATATAACCAGTGTCTTGCCAAAGGCTATTTTCCTTCAGCCTTCAAAATTGCCAAAGCATATCCTCATCTCAAATCTGGCTCTTTGGACAGTAGTCTCCCAAGTAGCTATAGACCCATCTCCTTATTATCATCATTATCAAAGCCGCTAGAAAAACACATTCACAAAATAACACTCCAACATCTAGATAATAAAAAACTCATAATTGATAACCAATCAGGATTTCGACTAAAGTATTCGTGCCACACAGCCTTAACAAACATGATAGAAAACTGGCATCAGAATATTAACGAAGATAAAATTGCTGGGTGCGTGTTTATAGACTTTAGAAAAGCCTTTGACATGATAGACCATACTATCCTTATTAGAAAACTAGAAATAATGAACTTCAATTGTGACCTTTTCACGTTATTAAAATCCTTTTTGTTAAATAGGAAACAGGTAGTTTCATATAATAAATCCCTGTCGCAGACTACTGTGGTGAATACTGGAGTACCCCAGGGCTCTATTCTTGGCCCTCTGTTATTTGCCATTTATATAAATGATCTTCCTTTGTGTCTGTCGTCGTCGCGTGATTTATTTGCAGATGACTGTACAGTCTATACAAGTGCTCAAACGTGTGATATTTTAGAGTCATCTTTACAACAGGAATTAAACAATGTGGTTTCCTGGAGCAATGCAAACCGCATGCAAATAAATATTAGTAAAACAAAATGCATGTTAATATCAACAAGACAAAAACTATATTCTTTATCCGCTTCAGCTCTACATCAGTAACAACCCAGTAGAATGTGTAACTGAGCACAAAGCTTTAGGCGTAATTATTAATAGAAATTTAACCTTCACGTCTCATGTGCAAGCTCTAGTGAAACAAACAGCTAAAAAAGTATACCAGCTCGCAAAAATTAAACACTTTCTGGATGAAAACACCAGAAGGATATTTTACACCTCCCATATCCAGACCCATCTAGACTACTGCTCCACAATATGGGATGGCTGTCCAAGTTCAGTCATGAAACGGCTTAAAGCACTTCAAAAAAGAGCTGTACGCTTAGTCAGTAATAATAATGGAAGAGACATTTCCAGTATACATAAAGATCTTACGTTACTCCCCTTCCATAAACGACTACTTTTCAATAAGGCCAAAGTCATTCACAAAATCTTATCCAAAAATGCTCCCGATTACCTTTTGCCATTCTTTAAGTATAATGGGTGACATAGCAAACGCCTAAACATATTACACATTCCTAAACCTAGAATAGACTTGTACAAAACAAGCTTGGCGTACTCTGTAGCTCATCTGTGGAACCATCTTCCACAACCAATCAAAAATATCATCAACCCCTATAAATACAATTGGAAGCTTTTTGAATATTATCTCACTTCAGACTACATGCCCCCTTAGAAGAAAATAGTTTCATGAGAATATTGTTGATTTCCACCAAGATTTATTACATTTAGTATTATATTTGTTTTAAAATGTGGGCATACTTAGAGTACATTGTTACAAAGGTGTTGTTAATGATGCTTATGAATACTATTATTATTATCTGCTAAAACAATGTGTGCATGAATAATGTATGCATGGCGTGAGGCCAGAAGGGCAGAATGTAAGACGGGCCTATGTGCCCAATTCTCAACCCTTTGAAAATAAAGTTTGTTCGTTCGTTCGTTCTATGGCCCTCCCATCGTTTGATGTGTAGCCCTTGATTTGCTGTCCTTGTCTGTTATGACCTCATTTTATCTCTTCTGATCACTCTTGTAACCCTTCTTAGATGTCGCATTTCTATGGTTACTAATTTTTGTTTTTGGTTTGTTGTGAGTGACCATGCTTTGCACTGGTAACATGGGTAGGGAATGAATATGCTTTGTTTGAGATGTTTCTTTGTGCTGATCGAGACTGTCTTATGCAGCCCCTTTACATCTCATTGCATTCTCTGCAGCGATAATCCGGCTTGCTGGGTCCGTCGCAACTTCACCAGAACCATATTTTTCAGGACGTTTCACAGCTATGACCAAGGATGGTCTTCATGGCTACTTTAGCAGCCCCATGGTACAAGGCCAAACCACACTTGGCGCAATCCTGGCAGTCTCTTGCTTTGTCCTATTTACCATTAAAGTGAAAAAAGTGAACAAAACGTGAAATGAGCTGCACACGATGGCAGAGATGACTTGGCACAGATTGGTTTAGGGTCTTGCTACATTGAGGAATAAAAGGCAGAAAAATAAGACATTGTTTATATTATTTAATGAATAACTGCCTCTTTTGTTTTTCCTATCATTCTATGATATTCTTTAATTCACTGGCTGTCGAATCTTTAGATACCACTACCTGCTGGTCAGGCCTTGGTTGGCCATGGGTTAAGGGAGCCCATCTTGCAAGAAAAACCCGTTGAAGATGGAGGCACCAGGTCAAAAGGCGGATAGTATGAAGAAATAACCCCCCACAAACACAGCGCCATATATACCTTCATTAATGTTGAAAATACTGAGCATGTACTTCACTGCCGACTGTGTGCCGCGAACAGAGAGGCTATCTGGCCTGTTCCAGCCTCGGTCAGAACAAAGCTGTATGGCACATGAGGAGATTTGTATTGCACAATAGCTTTCATTAGGGCTACTGGTTTTCTGATGCAAGATTTTCGGCTCTCCTCCGAACTTCCGCCCCCGCATTATGGCGGCCTGAAATATCCGTTCGGGGCTCAGTTCTATTAAAAATATGCCGGCTCCGTATTACGAAACAAATGCTCTAACAGGGTCTCAGTGATATGTTACTTGCTGACCTGTTTCTTATTGTTTCTTATTACCTGACAATTCTAAGAGACGCAACACTGCAGACGATAGTAGTAGACGATAATAGCGACCGTTGACACTTTTCAGTGTCGCACTTTCTGCCGAGGAACAAATATGTAAAATGCGGACTTGTTTGACTTTCTGCCGATGAACAAATAGCGGCAAATCTAGGATCGGCTCGGAAAAACGAAACAAACACTCTAACAGGGTCTCAGCAATATGTTACCTGCGGACCTGTTTCTGTGACTATGCCTCACCGCCGAGCGTATGAAAGGGCTAAACTAGATGGCTGAGACTCACTAGCAGCAGCTACCGCATCTCCTGCAACTTCCTCCAATTACTTTGCTCGTGAGTCCCAGGCTCCTAGTTTAGCCCCCCATCCGCGCTGCACGTAGCGGTGAGTTTAATCACGTTTTGCTCATGCTGACAAGCCTGACATCTACTGCTGCTAAATCCTCAATCGGAAGAACAGTATTGCTAATCTGCGTGGGAGCACGTGGTCTACCGGCCATATCGCTTTCATCGTCTGTCAGGTCTCGACATTGTCACCGGTCGCTTTTATCATCTGCTACTATCGTCTGCAATGTTGCGTCTCTTGAAATTGTCAAGTAATCCTAGTTTTGCCGCGAGATTTGTTCCTTGGCAGAAAGTCCGCATTTTTTATTGGACGAGCTCCCGAACGGATATTTCAGGCCGCCATAATGCGGGAGGTAGAAGTTCAGAGGAGAGCCAGATTTTCTGACAGAAAGATCAAAGAAGAAGAAAACCTTTAGGTTGGCAGTCAAGGAGGAGAATACAGAAGACACGTCCTGTACAGTAAAAATTAATATTGTCGACAGTTTGACCATTCAATTATTAACACAGTCGGGCTAATATTTTGTTGTTGTTGTCGTTGATTAGATGGAAAAACAGAACCTGCCGACACAGGACATAGAAACGGGAATAGTAAGGACACCTGGACGGAGGTTCTGGTCTGGGATTTTGTCAACTGTGTTCTTGCAATCCATGACCCTAACATTTCTGGCTGAGTGGGGCGATCGTTCGCAGATAGCAACCATCATACTCGGAGCCAGAGAGGTGAGCGCATACCTGTTTGCTGTTTTAAAAAAAAAAAGGGTAAATTCGTTATTTTTCTTTCAACTTATCTATAGAAGAGATTATATTTAGATGTGTTTGTCATCATCTGGGGCTCAGGGATTATGGACAGAGTTTCATAACATACCAGGTTTGAATCAGCTGCAGGTATCTGGTAACAAACTGCTTTGCGTTGATTTTGTCAACAATTTAATCATCAAACCGCTCCGAATGCAGTTGGAAACTACTGGGCCTAAAATTTGCCTAGTAAATCCACAAATAGTTAAGAAATATTGTGGTTGGTTTGTGGGGTCTTGTAAAGGATATGCAGTTAACTTTATGTATTTTTAGCATCTATGCTTGACCATTACCTTGAATTCATGGCCAAGGTGATGTCCTTGACTCTTTAGTCCTCTTTACCTCTTTGCTTATATTGATGCTGTTTCTTTCATTCTCCTTCCGCTCTTTTTCTTCTATTCCTTTCATTCTCTATCTTCTCTTTATGTCTGGACTCCTTCGTCCTCCTTTCCTGTTTGCTCATATGGATGCTCTTTCTTTTGTCCATCTCCCCCTCTTAGTCTGTTTCTCCCTTACATTATCCTTCCTTCTTAACTTCTGTGCCTCTTTGTCCTCCTGCACTTCTTTCTCATGTGGAATTTTAATTGTTGTCTGGCGCACATTCACAGGACATCTTTGGTGTTATGCTGGGAGGCTGTATTGGTCACACAGTCTGTACAGGTGTGGCTGTTCTTGGAGGTAGATTTGTAGCACAAAGGATCTCTGTTAGAACAGGTGAGATGGTTTTCCTTTTTTTTTTAAATTGTGGTTAATTTCTCTATAGATCTGATATGGGTGTCATACCATTGTCATCTACACAGAATTGAGGTATACACTAGTTTTGCTGTAGTCTCAGTTGAACACAGATACAATGTGGTTTCACACCAGCTGGTTTTGTATAGTTTAAACCTGACATATTCACACCACTCTGTGTTCACACTTCACACCTGAAATGGTTCCACACCAGTTTTGTATATATAATTCTGACCGAACATGGTTTCACACCAGTCTCACCAAATACACAGAACTCAAATCTTACATTTTTATGCTCTAGCTGCAAAAGCCAAACCAAACCTCATAGTGTTAGCAGAGTGTCTCAGGTAGCCTGTATGTTGGCCAATTTCTCACACATTTACCACATGTCTCACACATTTACAACATGTCTAACACATTTACCACATGTCTCACACATTTACCACATAGCCTACACATTTACCACATGTCCTACACATTTACCACATATCCTACACATTTACCACATGTCCTACACATTTACCACATGTCCTACACATTTACCACATATCCTACACATTTACCACATATCCTACACATTTACCACATATCCTACACATTTACCACATGTCCTACACATTTACCACATGTCCTACACATTTACCACATGTCCTACACATTCATCAATTGTCCCGCATGCTCTCAATTGTTCTTACTATTCATTAACCCTTTCGTTGCTATGGACTCTGCTGCTAACATCACCACTGTGCTGCGCTTCTTCCTCGCTGACCATCTCCCTTGCGCTGAATACTTTTCTATCCTCCAAACCCAAAAGATGCATCGGCGTTGAGGGCTATATTTTTTACACCTAAAACTATTCACCCTAGGAAGGTAGGTGGTTGGCCCAAATGTTGAAAAGTCACGACTTACTATGGTGACGCCAAGAAATCTAATCTTTACAGACAGTAACTACTAGAAATTAGATTTAATTGCCCGGCTTCACTAGGGATAGTGACAGAAAATCTATCCTTTTTATTATTGTCTCCACTGCAGCCGTATATGTAGTAGACACTACACAGAGAAGCGAGCACAACATTTACCTTCCGACCGTCAGCAGGTACATTCTTTGAATGTTTCTGCCCCTTCACCTTCTTTACATGAGGATAGTGCAAGACTTGTTTTTCATTTTCCTAACCTCTGTTTCATTATTGTCTCCATCGCTGCCAGATGCTTATCAGATACCCCACACATTTTTAAAACATCTCATACATTTATTAAATATGCCAATGTTTATCAAATATCGCACATGTTTATCAGATACCCCACATGTTTATTAAATAACACACATTTATCAAATATTCCACATATTTATCAAGCATTTTACACATTTATCAAATATTTTACACATTTATTAAATAGCCTACAGATTTTCAAAAATTTCACACATTCATCTAATATCCGACACATTTTCCAAATATCTGACGTGTTTACAAAACACTTTTCAACTTGTGATCTTTTTGTTTCAGTGACTCTGATTGGTGGAGTGGTGTTTTTAATATTTGCTCTGTCAGCACTTTGGATTGGTCCAGACACATAGCAATAGTAATAAACACTGCAGTATATATAATCAAGTTATGTCACCATAAACTTCATCTCTTCATTTCGTTGTACACATGATTGTCATTGTACTGTTTAAAGAGGAGAATAATGACATATGTTTTTTGGGGGGACAAATATTCTTTCTAGGGAAATAAGTATTTGATTAGAATGATATTTATGGAAGAAGTATTGGCTGTTGCCTGTTTGATTGTTTTTTTTTGTTGGTTTTAATGAGGTATTTGTGTGCATGTTAGCGTATTGAGGGGCTAGCTATCATTTGAGATGTGAACTATTTGGGAGGGGGAATCTTTTGCAATATTAACATGTTGGAGGAGGGGGGGGGGTCTTTTAAGATTTGGATAGGAACTTTTAGGAGAGATCTTTGAGGGGTGTGAGCGTATGGTAGGGGAATCTTATGGGAAGTGAACATATAAGAACAAATAATTTAGGAAATGAACATATGAGAAAAGGATTCTTTTGGGATTTGAACGTTTTGGTGGGGGAATCGTTTGGGATATGAACATTTAGGAGAGGGAATCTGTTGGGATATGAACACTGTGGAGAGGGAATTTGTTTTGGATATGAACATTTTGTTTGGGAAAGGAAACATTTTGGGATATAAACTTTTTGGGAGGGATAATTGTTTTATGCAGCCAGGACAATTGGTAATAAATATTAGTAGTTTGTCAGAGTGTGTGTATGAGTTCTGTTCAAAAAGTTCCAACCTGTGACTGGGGAGATGTTCAAAAAGTTCCAACTTGTGACTGGGGAGATGTTCAAAAAGTTCCAACTTGTGACTGGGGAGACTAAAATTACTCCCTTGGAGGTCTGAAATCCAAATTCCAATCGAAGTAGTCTTCCTGGGACTGAACATACTTCTCACCAGAGTTTCTCCAATGTTGGTCACGTCTCAGGAAATTTTCTCGGGTAGTGGAGCACAGCTTGGCTGTCGTTTCAGCATATCTTCTCATAACTCAGATTAGATCTCTTTCAGCTGTATTTTTAGTCTGTGGAACAGCCAGATGGGGTGGGAGAGCCTGGAGACTTCTGATCCAGAGGTGTTTTGTGTTGCAGGTTAGATGCTTCAGATCTTTTAGCACAGTGAAATAGGAAATTAGTGTCTTTAAGATCTTTAGCTGGCACAAACATAAGTTAGAATGTTTGAAATCTTTAGCATGACACAATTTGAAATTAGAAAGTTTTGGATCACGAACATGATATTGAGTGAAATTGTAATGTTTCAGATCTTTAACATGCCACAAAGAAAGATTAGAATGCGTTTCAGATCTTAAGGTGACACAAAGGGAAATTAAAATGTTTTAATTCTTAAGCATGACACAAATAGAAATTAGAATCTTTGAGATCTTTAATTATGAAACAAAGGTAAATTGGAATGTTTCAGAATAATTGGCATTTCTATAATATTAGAAAAGCAAAGTTAGAATGTTTGGGATGTCTAACAAGACACAGAGGTAAATTATAATATTTCTGATTAATAACAAAACAAAAAAGTGGTGAATTAAATTAACAAAAAATGACATATTGACTTATAATGAAATCACCAAAAGAAGCGTGTCAATTATTGTTATCAGCTTCTGTGAAAAGATTCTGTTTTGCCTGCACATTTTGGGATAAGTTTATTTGTCGCATTAAATGGGTTTTCTTACACAAGGCAACAAAAATGTCTGTTCACATTAAACTTGTGTAAAGCAGTGGGGAAAATTATTATTATTTAATTTTTTTGTTTTTTAAATTAAATTTGTCTTTATTTGGCCTGATATTAAAGTTAATATGTTTATAAAGTTTGTTTTGTACATTTGTTGTTTTCCTCTTTATTTCCACATTTGGAGGTTTCTCATATTTCAAACATGACCACACAGACAATGGCACAAGGGAAACAGATATAATATTCTTCTTTTGCATTCCCCTTTGTCTCTCAGTGCCAGTCAGTGCAAAGAACTGTTTACTGTGTATACTAAATATTACTTCTTTGCAAACTATATCTATCCAACAACACAAGTCGCCCACATTGTTCTGTGTATATGGACCTTGTGGATGTTATGGTATGTTATTACAGTCGATTTCATTGCACATTGGGCATCCCCACATGTGCTCAATCCTCCAATGCAGTAGCCATTCCAAGGTACCTTTGCTCTTTGCTGATTGTTCACATGAGGAGCTGGTTAAAATATCTCATGTCTTTACCTCGAAAACAGCATAGTTGTGCTTCACCAAGCTAAACTCCTTGGTCAGCAGTCTTGATAGCATCACAGGTTCGCCTTTATCCCCCCACCTAGTCTGTACAGTGTTAATGGGTTTATTTACTCAAGGTAACAGAAATGTCTGTTCACACTAAACATGTGTAAAGCAATGGGGAAAAATTATTGTTATTGTTGTTGTTTGGATGAAGAACACTCATGCTTTTGTTGTCATCATTATTGCTTCAGTTATGATCTTCTGTCACTGAAAGACTTTAAAGGGCAAATAGTGCATTGTATTGTAGATTGTGTCGGCTCTGTGGCTAAGTCAACGCGACCGCTTTGTAATGCCATGATGCCGGGTTCGATCCCAGCTGCAGGCCATGCGCCTTGCGTTGGTTTCGACAGTGGTATCAAGAAAGCCGACTGTCCAGAAAGCAATGGCAAACTACTGGACGTAAATTTGCTAGAAAAACCACACAACAGTCAGGGGCTGTTGGGGTTGGTTCTGCAACGTCCTGTAAAGGATACGCAACTAACCTTATTGTAGATTGTGGCAACACAACAGCCACTCCCACTGCGGCTATTGCCCTTGCAATATAAGTCAGTTTTAAAAAAAAAAAGATTACTCATATGGCAGTTGTGGAAATAAAATTAACACTTCTTCGTCTCATTCACTAGCTGCAGTCTCTGGTTAAAAGTTGTGTTTGTTTGTCCACCTTTGGACTTTGATCCTCTTTCCTGAGGCATGCGTATCCATTTTACAGATCTGGCTTATTTGTATTTAGACTGTTTGTCCCTGTGACTTCGAAGGAGACATCCATAGTTATTCGACTCTCATGACATGTTTGTTAGGTTGCAATGGGTCATCTTTTTTTCTCCCCCACAATGGGGCTCCAGAACCCATACAGGGAAGATTAATACAGTGGAGGACAGCTTTCTATTTTTCTTTCTGTTTTTCTTCCTGTCTTTCTTTTTCTTTCTTTATTTCTTTTTGACATTCATATGAGAGAAATTTTGTTGGTTGGTTGGTTGGCACGTTTCCATCTTTCCAGACGACAGTGTTACATTATACATGGGAGCTCACAGCCCATGGCGATGGTGAGTGCGACTAGACCCACCCTCGATAAGAAGAGTTTTCCACAATTATTCCATTGGATTTCAGGACAGTTTCAGGACGCTTAGCTCACATCCTTTCCGGATCATTTCTTCCCTCATTCTCATTCCCCTTCTGATTTGCCCCCTCCAGGCGACATGATCTGTGGCATTTGGAAGCAGTTTTAAGCTTCTTTAAACTATCCTGACATTCAACATTCACCCAAACCCTCAGTGGACTGCGGGTTGTTCATCCATTTTTGAACTTTGCTCTTGTTCCAGAACTTGAGTTTTGCATGCACATCCATGTCACAGGCAGTTTTCTTTCTTTCTTTGACCATTTTGGGCCATCCGAAGGGACCAGAAAAGGTTTGGTGAAGCCGTTGAAATCAGGTGCCATATTTATAACAACTTTGTAGGCCTATCTGATATTTGCCCTGTTGGTATAACATTCAGAGGAGCGGCTGACTGAAGAGTTAGAATGCAAGTTTCTCGTGCGGGAGACCCAGGTTTAAATTCTCGATAAGGCTGTGATTTTTTTCTTTTGAGGGCAAAATAAAATCCAAACCTGCACAGTCTGTGGTGACAGCACTAGCCGTGCAGCCCGAAATCCTAGGGCTCAAAGATCCTTCTGACTGCACTGCAAAAGTGGTAATTACATGCGGTAATGGCTGGTTTTTGTTTAAGGGGGGGGGGGGTGTCTAACATCCAGATAAGATTTTTGAATTTCAATGTGTCAGACTACAGGTAGCAGGAAAAAAAAGGGGGAGGTGGGGGGAAAGGGGGAGGGGGTGGGTTTGCAGACAGCAGGCATTTCCTGTCACTGGAATACAATATCGGCGTATGGGCACGTCCTTCAAGATGTCAGCTTCATCCTTTGGCTGGCCTTCTGGTATAGTAGCTGCTGCTGGGTTGACTATTCTATCCGATCTTACATTACTGACATTATCCAGTGGATGCCCAGTAGACCTGTCAACTAAGTTTGGGGGAAACATAAGAGACCTTGGGATGACATCCAAGTTTATGGCCCACAGTGGATTAAGTTCATGACCAGAGATTGCTGAAGAAGAAGATCCGCATATGAAGGTATACAGATAAACATTCATGATCTATAAATTTACACAAAGCACTCCATGCATGCTCATAGATGCTTCATCTTCCACAGCAAATATCATAAAGCATAGATTCTGATCATTCCAGAAGCACACAGGTTGTACATCTTCCTTTCCTTTGTCCTTTCTTGCCTAATCCCAACTTACCCTTAATGTCACGCCATCTTGCGTATATTGTGTAATCAAATGTTGCTTTTTGGGATTCTACCCTCCCCGTTTGGGTTCCGGGGCCTACCCAAAAAAAAGCACGTCGTCTATGCGGCATCTGTGGCTTAGGCGTTGCGAATGTGCTTTGTAATGCCAGGTTCGATCCCCGCTGCGGACGATTTGTCGTATGTTGTTGTTGTTGTTATCGATCCAGCGGCGCATGAGCTTTTGCCCTTTTGGCCCAATGCCATGTAGTGGAATTTGCATGTTTTCACAAGCTGTTCTTTTCCTCCGTACAAGGTGTTCCACTTGTCTGGTCTCAGAGGGAGTAGCATTCTTCTAGTCTCGCTGAGTTTTGTTCAACAGTTTTGTAGGGGTAGTTATACAGCTGGCACTCTGGGGAGTGATGTGGCTGTATTCTGTTTAGATGTCCATTGAGTGGAGTATCATCATCAGTTCTCATTGTGCCTATTGGCACATGAGGCTTCAGAGAGGACTTTCCATGCTTTTCTGTCCTGTGCAATCTTCAGTGCAGTTTTCCGTGTCAAAGATGCCGCACTCAGGTCACTTTCCATTGTTCTTCTCCATGTTGTTTTTGGGTGCCCCTGTTTTCTCTTTCCCTCTGGTGTCCATGTGAGAGCTGTTTTGGCAGGTATATCAGGATTCATTCTCATAACGTGGCCAATCCATTTCCATCTTCTTTTGCTTATCATATTGTCTAAAGTTTCTTGGTTTGTGACTTGAAGTAGTTTAGTATTTGAGATTGTGTCTGGCCAGACAATTTTGATAATTCAACGTAGACATGTGTGGTGGAAGGTAGATCGCTTGTGTGCATCCATTTTGGTCATTCTCCAGCATTCCGCTCCATAAAGAAGAACTGGCAAAATGATGCTCTTGTAGAGTCGGAGTTTCGTTCCTCTGCAGTAATTGTTGGATTTCCAGATTTGCCTCATCCTTCCAAAAGCAGCTCTAGCTTTGTTCAAACGTGACTGTATGTCCTCTTCGGTCCCTCCCGGCAGGGACACCACACTGCCAAGATATGTTCTACATTTTGAAGAGTTTGGTTATTTATGATCACTGGTTTTTGGTTTGGACTGCTTGTCATGATCTTAGTTTTCTTTGTATTTATTCTCAGTCCCACCATTTCTGCTGTGGTGTAGTCCGTTACTTTTTTCTTGTATATGTCCATTTTATGTTTATGTTCATGTTTATGTGATAGGAGTACTATATCATCTGCAAAATCAAGGTCCTCAAGCATGGTGAATAGAGTCCATCGTATGCCTCTCAATGTTCTGTCTACTGTGTTCTTTAGTATCCAATTAATCACAAGGTTGAAGAGGAGAGATGACATAACACATCCCTGTCTTACACCTGTCTTTACTGGGAAAGATGTATTGTAATTTTTTATACTGCAGGAAAAGTCTTTATAGAAGAAAGCAATTATGTTGACTATTTTTTTCTGGAATTCCATAATGTCGTAAAATTTTCCATAGACTGTCTCTGTGTACGCTGTCAAAAGCTTTCTCAAAGACCACAAAATTAATATATATACTTCTCTGCCATTCATTGCATTGTTCTAAAATGTTGCGTATGGCGAAGATGTGTTCAGTTGTTCCTCTGCCCTTTCTGAATCCTGCTTGTTCTACTCATAGAACACTCATTGAGTGGAGTATGTTGCGTTCTAAGTTTGAAGATAGTGGCCTGGTCCCTTCTTGTTAGATGGTAAATGCTGTCATTAGGATTAGGGCCAGCCATGTGTCTATAAATCTCTCTTTCAGTGTCTCCCATGGCCCATCTGTTCAACCAAGTCTGTTTGTTAATAGCTCTTATAAGTGTTTTTGCTGTCTGTAGTGTTGTCGCTGTAGGTGGTTGTTCTTGTGTTGCTCCTTTCTTTGCCAATCTGTCAGCTCTGTCATTACCTGGTGTGCTGGAGTGGCCTGGAAATCCATTGCATCACTATTCTGATGTTGTATGAGGTAATAAGCTGATCAGCATCTAGCATTATCTTGGCTATGTCAGTTCTGTAGCGTTCACTGCCCTCCAGGGCAGACATTGGATCTGTGAAGATGACAATATTTTGGGCCTTTGAAGGGTAAACATCCATTACAGTCTTTAGGTGGTATACTGCTGTTTCCAGTGAAATTATTTCGGCTTCATAATTTGAACAGAATTCCCCGCATGCATCAAAAATCTATTCAACAGATCCATCGGGATAACCTATGTAGATTCCGTAACCAGCTTTAAATGCAGATCCATAAGTATAAACATGTATCTATTCTTGGGGGATAAGAATCAACGGTCTTTAGTGATGAGTTCATAAGAGCTATGTTGGTTTTGACTGTGGTAGCAGTGGAAAATTACTGAACGTAAAATTTGCCTAGAAAAAGCACAACAGCCATAAAATGCTGTGGTTGGTTCTGCAACGTCCTGTAAAGAAATGCAACTAACTTTTTGAGTCGACGAATAGGCAGCTTTCTTCGAAGTCGCAGTGCATCTGCCCGAGCGGCAAGAAACTACCGACTGCACACAAGTAAGCTAGTAAAATGAAAACAAGCGAGACCAAGGCTCTGACACAAAGCGAAAGTCCAAATGGATGAACAACCAGGACTTTTTGCCGCAGCTCACAACTGGTGAACAAAGAAGAAGGAGAGGGAAGCCACTTGTGACTAAAGAGCTAGTATACGTTGGAGAACTAATCGACACATGGAACGACAATTAAATGTGAAAACATTGGGATGAATTGAAGAAATGAGAGAAATGTATGGACAACCAAATGTATCAACATCTTTAAAACTATGAGCCCGGCTAGCAAGCGTAGTTGGCTAAACCGGACTTCGCGACGACCGGGTGACGAACTCCTTGTGGTCCGGGTTCACAGTATGGGGTAGGCAGAAAAGCCACATTTCTCCCAGATGTACGATATTTATCATGAAATCAAGGTCGAGGGGTTGTGTTATCCATAGTACCGAGCCAAAGTTTGTAGACAAAATTTTTTTTAAAACTATAAAAGTGGCACTATATTTGTTTTATCGGTTAGTTACAATGAAAGTTGGCTACATTGCACCGCTGTTGTCTTTTGGAATATACGTGGTGAGGTCCCAATCTCTTCCACGGTGTGACTCTCGCACCATTGTCCAAAAATCTTATAGAACCTGGTGAGGAATGGGTACCAGTACCAACAGAGTGCGGCACAACCTTTTCTGTTAGCATCCGTGTAGACCGAAAATGCAAACAAGAAAGTCCAACCGCTGTTGAGGCAGTATGTGTACTGTGTTGTCCTTTATGTGCTGGTGAAGGTTAATCGCCGCAACGTCCTTTGTTTGTTTATTGTGATCGATTTTGTAAAGCTAACATAAACAATTTGTTGTTTCTTACCAACTTTTTATCTTCCCTATAATTTTCTACTCCTTTTAATTTTTTTTTTTTTTTTTTGATTTTTAAGAATTCTCTAAAGGGGGATGCTATCATTTACACAGATGGGTCTGTAATTCGCCATGTGAGAAGCTCTAGGGATTTTACGGCTCAGGCTGGAGTTAGAACTGTGAAGCAAGGTTCCAGCGCTGTTGCTTTGACCAACGAAGAAAAAGAAACCAACGCAGAACTTGTGTCGTCAGAACTCTCAAATGCTATATAGAGCCAGATTTAACATACGGCTGTGAATGCTGGACGATAAATAAACAGGCCGAACAATGTCTTGAGACATCAGAGATGATGGTCGTGACCGGGAGCTCCCGGAACTCTAAGAAGAAAAACCATATACATTATCAAAATTCGGATGTTCCCATTTCGATTTCGCGTAAGTCTTATTTATACCATGGCTATAGACGCACATATCGATTATAGCAAGCTTTGCTACGGAATTACCTGTATATTCAAGACCTGTGATTGTTCGAGCAGAAAACAAGTCTTTTTTATGTAGCCCTATGCATAAGTTCTGGGACTTCAGTAGATACTAGAGTTCGGCCGGCTTGGACGAAAGCCAATCTGGACCAGAAGGGCTGGGACATAGAGCTCAGCCAACATTAGGGCACCTCTCCACCAATATCTTTTTTTTTTAAAAAGGCATCTGAGCGCCCCATCCCCCTTTCAGAAGAATTCAAGCTGGCTAAATACATGACCCCAATAACCATGTGTGTGTGTGTGTGTGTGTGTGTGTATGTGTGTATGTGCGTGCGTGTGTGTGTGTACACATGGTCTCTCTTAAAGTATTTATTTACACATTTCATATAATTTAGATAGATTATTTAACGGCAAATAGCAGAACAAAAACTGGAAATATAAAAGAGATGTCCACAATATTTTTGTGGATTTTAAAAAGGCATAAGATAATGTAAATAAAAACAGTTTATGGAATGCTATAAAGGAGAAGCAACTAACAAAATGAGACTAGTTATCAATCAAGATAAGGTAGAATACATGATAAGAACAAGACAGCACAAGGATTTAAACTGCAGCGACAAACAAGTCGATAATATGAAAATCCAACGAACGAATATATATACTTCATTAGTGGGACCAATCAAAAACAAGGCATACAATCCAACTAGAGAGAAAAACACATGGTTTCATTTTAATTAATTAGTATGGTTTCTGTAATTTATAGGCCTGTTGTTCTCTTATTTTTTTTTATTATTTTTTTTATGTACTGGTTCCTTATTGAATAATAATGTCAATACATTCTAGAATTAGCTATTTCTAGAGGCGGGGGACGGCCCCGGGAAAAAATGTGGGGGGGGGGGGGGGGAGTTGTTTAAACTAATTTGCTTGAGATTACTCGTTTTCAGCTTAAAATGTTAGCGGTATGTCCCGTTTTCAGCTCAAAATATTAGTGGTATGTCCCGTTTTCAGCTCAAAATATTAGTGGTGTGTCCCGTTTTCAGCTTAACATGTTAGCGGTATGTCCCGTTTTCAGCTAAAAATATTAGTTATTTGTCCTGTTTTCAGCCCCTGCCTCTAAGTAAATTATACCGAGCTGAGGATCCCTCCAGAGATTTCTCGGTGGTGCGACCTTGATGAAAGCCAGATTCTGGGCGGCCCATGTTCACAGGCTGGCATTCAGCTGTTCGTGTATTTAGTTGAGTCTATATTTAGCAACCTCAAACTTTCGCAGTTTCCTTCCTGGTTTATTGTATCTATATGTAGATTATTACTGTGACGATGATATTGGCTCTTATGGTGCTGCAGTGAAGCGGAGAGGTTAGGTTGCCCGTCTTGAGCCCTACCTGTAATCTAACAGCAAAGTTTGAAAAATCTTGTATATCCATTCCACAATATCCGCTTGTCGATTTGTAATACGAATAAATTCAGAACACAGAACTTTGTAAGCACATTAAAATGTCACACAATGCAACACACGGAAACCGCTTACACTAACCAATTTTCGAAGGGACCTCTCCAAAATGATATCTACCTATCTATCTATCTATCTATCTATCTATCTATCTATCTATCTATCTATCTATCTATCTATCTATCTATCTATCTATCTATCTATCTATCTATCTATCTATCTATCTATCTATCTATCTATCTATCTATCTATCTATCTATCTATCTATCTATCTATCTATCTATCTATCTATCTATCTATCTATCTATCTATCTATCTATCTATCTATCTATCTATCTATCTATCTATCTATCTATCTATCTATCTATCTATCTATCTATCTATCTATCTATCTATCTATCTATCTATCTATCTATCTATCTATCTATCTATCTATCTATCTATCTATCTATCTATCTATCTATCTATCTATCTATCTATCTATCTATCTATCTATCTATCTATCTATCTATCTATCTATCTATCTATCTATCTATCTATCTATCTATCTATCTATCTATCTATCTATCTATCTATCTATCTATCTATCTATCTATCTATCTATCTATCTATCTATCTATCTATCTATCTATCTATCTATCTATCTATCTATCTATCTATCTATCTATCTATCTATCTATCTATCTATCTATCTATCTATCTATCTATCTATCTATCTATCTCCGTCTGTCTGTGTGTCTTTATGTCTGTCTGTCTAACTACCTAGCTAACTGACAAGCTAAATAAGTGACTGACTAACTAACAAATTAACCAACCAACTAATTAACTAATCAACTAAATATGTAACTCACTGGCCGTCTTACTAACTAACTAATTAACTAACTAATTAACTAACTAGCTTACTGACTTATTAACTATCTGACTAACTAACTGAGTAACTAACTGACTGACTGACTAACTGACTGACGGAATGACTGAATGACTGACTAACTGACTGACGGAATGATTGCCTGACTGATTGACCGACTCACTGACTAACTAACTTATTGACTGACTGACTAATTAACTAACTAACTCTTTAATTCACTCACTAATTCACTGACTCACTGACTCACTCACTCACTCACTCACTCACTCACTCACTAACCTTGCCGATTTTTCTAGGATGGATGGATGTTTGGAAACCAAAATACTAAAACTCCTTGACTCCTTTAATCTGCTCCTTAGTTGAGCGGCGATTATATCGAGTCCGTGTTTATTTGCTGACTCTCGGTCGTAATTTGTCTTTGGCGCTGGCATTTGGTTGCCCCTTGTATTCCAATTCTCCTTTGTTGGCCTTTCCTTTCTGTCAGCCTGAAGTTGATCTTGATTTCTGTTTTTTATCTGCCCTCTCTTGCTGATCTGGTTTCTGAGGTTTTTGCTGGTTGCTAGGCACACTGTCCCTGATTGTGTCAAAGCCGAATCCAGGTACACCACACCGAAGTCGACAAGTCCGCCACTGAGCTCCACCACAAGGCCCCTCTCAGGGTCCCATATTTAACATCTTATTTTTGCATCATACATATATATGAGCGTGAGCTGATGGTGCCTGTTTTTTCGCCCCTTCTTTTTGATTTTGGTTTAGTTTTGTTTGTTTTGGCTTTTTTTTTTTCAATTTTTAACCAGTTTTCTTCTGGCCACACATGATAAAGATGTAGTGGGGATGTAACACAGATGCGAGGGAAAAAAAAACTGGAATGCTTGAAAAGCTGAGTAGGACATAAAGTAAGGTCGAAGGACTGAGGGTGAGATAGCTTGCTAGGTAAGGATAGGTGGCTTCAAGGTCTTGATTCCGCTGGCCTTGTCCGTCTGGGTGCTTGGTGGTTGACTGTCTCATCCGGTGCGGGGTCTTAGTGACTCAGTCCTGGCTGAGTTATTGTCAGGTTAGTTGTCGCTGGGCTAGACGACAAGCGACTTACGTCATACCGGTGATTTATTGTTTTAATGGGCTTTTGTAGTTAGCCACTCATTTTTTTCCGAGTTAAAGCTAATCTTTCTTTCTAGCAAAGGTGGCTGTACCAGGATCCAAATAATCTTGAGAGGTCTCTGTGTCGTTGTTGTAGGGTAGCCATAATATCTTTAGATGAAAACGGGTCATCCTATTAATATTTCCACTTTAAAAAGGGGACATCCCAAGTAAGTCAATTTAATTATGCTACATTTTTTTCACAGGTCACTTGGGTGAAAAAGTTGATCACAATGGTACTGAAACCTGAAACACTGTGGAGAGAAACAAAATTAGGCGATTAAAAAAAAAATGCTATGTAACTGCTCTAAAAAATTGCTTCAATTAAAATGTCCATAAACACATTTCAGACATTTAAGTATCCAGACTATGAAATCTCACATCGTCTACAGATATGTGTACAAGTTTATGTTATGTTCTCAAGCTTTTTCCTAGATTTATTTTTAAAAACCTGGACACGCGATGTGTGTGTGGTGTGTGTGTGTGTGTGTGCGCGCGTGTGTGTGTGTGTGATCAACCACGTGATGGTGATGACGATCCTAATAAACGGGACTGTCCTGGTGAAAACAGGACACTTGGTTGTTTATGTCTGTCCGTTTTATCCTGACTGACTGGCGTTCAACCCCCACCAAGACACCACACCAAAAGATAAACAACCGGTGACACAAAGAGCCCAAGTTCGGATGAGGATCACGCGGCGACAGGTCACCCTAAAGGTTTATTGAGGACTTAGAGATGTAGATGTGCCGAACCACGTGTGTTGGTGCACTAGCCCGGCTCGCTAGCTCAGTTGGTTAAACCTGACTGCGCGGCGACCGGTAGGTAGGTAGGTAGTTGTATCCCACCAGGACATCATATAAAGTGCTACCATGCGGATGACGATCACCCGTGGAGAGGTCCCAGAAACCCCTTTCAGCCGTGAGGTCATATATTTATATGGTCCGGCTATATTCAGGGCCCCCGGAAAAAAGCCAGGGTGGGGCTTGAAATAACAAAAAATTGCATCCCACATGGGGACAACTATAAGTTCGATATCTTGCTTGCTTGCTGTTCCTCACTAGAACATCACACAAGCGATAAAGCCCGGTGACACAGAGTGCCACAATTCAGATGAGGATCACTCGTGGAAAGGTCCCAGAAACCCCTTTCAACCGTTATAGTCACAATTGTCGCCCAGCTATCTTCAGTGCCCCTGGCAAAAGCCAGGGTGGGGCTTCAAATAATGAAAATTTGTATTCCACGAGGGAAGAAGATTTAGTTCGATATCAACGAACTCCTTGTGGTCCGGGTTCACGCCCGGCGGTAGGCAGAAAGGCTAAATTTCTCCCAGATTTACGATAGTATCATGGAATCAAGGCCGAAGTTGTGATATCCATGGGTACCGGAGATTTTCAGTATATATATATATATATATATATATATATATATATTATATATATATATATATATATATATATATATATATATATATATATAACAGGTCGAAACCCATCTACACCTCTCCCGCGTGCATCCTAAAAACAAGCACTAAACGTCAACATTGGATGGAGTTATTTCGCTTAAGCACTGCATTTTTAAACAAAAACTTTCCTGAAAGAAAGTTAAACAAATAATATATATATAATATATATTATCTATATATATAGATATAAATATATATATATACATAAAATATATATATTTCACCCTTCATACTTAAAGTGAAGGTCCCTTTTCGACGCCAGGGCTAGACCTATATTTTATAGACCAATCGGCACTTGATGAGTGATATGGTCAGCATCACGCCGGTCGCCTTTACCTTCCAGGACTGTACCTGTACCTACTCAAGGCTGGGTCGACCTGGGAGTGAAAGTTATTTCTGAAAAGGCTGGCTGACACAAACGTTATGGACCTTCCGGTCCGCCAGAGGGCGTCTAGCCGCTAAAGCCACGGCGACTTCCTTCGAACTTGAGGTATGGACAATAAATGTCGTTTTACTTTAGCATGGAGAAAAGAGATGTGAACTCGTGGTGACTGGACCAGTGTTTCCCACTCAAGGGGCGTTACCGCCCCGGGGGGGGGGGGGGGGGGGGGGGGGGGGAGGGGGCGTAGCTATATCGGACACATTTATGGCGCGGTTAACAGCCCAGGAGCGGTAAGGGCCTCACGTGCAGTTAGGAGCAATGACTACAGTATACGTCATCGATGGGGACAAGGGTGAAGTAGAGGACAGAGGGAATAAAATGTTTTTCACTGTCCCAGGCGAAGCTGGGAAATTAAACCGTCACCTATACCATGTATCTCGGTCTAGATTAACATTGGACGCCTCACATAACCAAACCTAAACACATGGAAAGAACAGGTCTTTTACTTGACTCTACAGTATAGTAAAGTCGGCGCCTGTAGCTTAGGCGTTACGAACGCGCTTTGTAATGCCAGGGTGCTGGGTTCGATCCCAGCTGCGGGCCTTGCGCCTTACGTTGGTTTCGCCAGTGATATCAAGAAGCCGACCGTCCAGTAAGCAATGGCAAACTACCGGACGTAAACTTGCCTTGAAAAACCACAACAGCCTAAAAATGCCGGGGTTGGTTCTGCAACGTCATGTAAAGGATACGCAACTAACTTAACAGTACAGTAAATACGTCATAGCCTACGTGTTTCGTGCCAGTTCTGTTTGGAAAAAGACGATCTGTGTGTGTGCGTGTGCGCGCGCGTGTTTGTGCGTGTATGCATGTGCGCGTGTGTGTGAGAGATTTACACATGTGAAAGTACCCGCTCCATGGTTTACCCTCCTTTCCTGCCACCCACCCACAAATTAACACACACACACACACACACACACACACACACGTTGTAGAAACTGTTTTTATTTCTGAGTGAATAAAGCCACTATAGCCTACCTGGTGATACTGGCCAGACAAAGTCGCTATACATAACGTGTGCTAAGACCTGACTTTAACGGCAATATTATTCATGACGGACAAACACATCTTTACACGTTTAGAGTAGAGGCGGTGTCTCCTGAAAAGCTCAGGGAGAGATGGGGTGAGGAAGGGGGATGTCATTAGAAGACACGGAGTATTTCACAGACACCATTCTTACATAAACATACACATCCATACATACACAGGTAGTGCAGTCATCATCATCAGGTGCCTTGCCGACTGACGTGGGCGATCATGCCTCTCCATAATCTGCTACAGTACTGGATTGTAATGTCAAAATCTAGAGCAGAGGCGTCGTCTATTGAACAGTTTGAGGGGTTGGGGAGTTCATTGAAAGACAGAGAGTTTACAGACACAGCATAAAACTTACACGCCATCGTCTGACTGACCTCGCATTCGTGTTTAAAAAACTTTGGAACAGTGTTTCGTCCCATGTAAATTAAAACTTTTTTTTTAAGTATCCAGAAACCATGAGTCGTTAACCCTTTTGATAGCCCAACCCTTCGGCCTTTGAATTCATGATAGGTACCGTAAATCTGGGAGAAATGTGGCTCTTCTGCCTACTCCCGGGCGTGAATCCGGACCACAACGAGTTTTCACTCGTTCGCCGCGAAGTCAGCTTTAACCAACTACGCTAGCTAGCTGGGCTAAATTAAATCTCTATGTACGACAGGCAATGTTTGTATGACGTACGTAGGCTGCGTTGTGTGCGTAATTCTGACACATTAAATAAACATAAGAGGATGTGTTTTGTCATCTGATATTTTCTTACTTGATCTCTTACACGAAATGGCAATGATCAAGGACAGACAAGGAAAGTCAGTCGGATGCTTTATAATGAACAGTATGTCCTATAGAGATGACACAATATTGATAGCTGGAAACGTATTGGCTTTGTAAGTCCTTTTGTACATTACAGCAATTCTTTCTTGATTTTTTCTCTTTCTTTCTTTCGTTCTTTCTGATGGTCTCAAGCTGTATGTTGGTCTATCTTTTTTTTTTCTTTTATTGTTGCTGTTGCTATTGTTGTTATTGTTCTTCTTCTTCTTCTTCTTCTTCTTTTTCTTTTTCTTCATCATCATCATCTTCTTCTTCTTCATCTGCTGCCGATGCTCTGCTGCCACTACTGCTATTGCTGCTGCTAGATGTTATCTCCCACTAGTAAATTACCATTCAATCAACTCACACAAAGATAGTGGAATTTGTTCATGGTTGGTTTGGTTCACAACTGCAGGCGTCGGAATCTGGGAACTCAGGTCCCTTGAGCTACCCATCCCATTTTTAGCGGCCCTTAGCACACCCCCCCCCCCCCCGCCATTAATAAGCTTAAAACATCATTCTAGCGACTTTACCTGACTTCAGCTTACTCAATTACCCAATAAAGTACGAATTGGTCCTATCTTAAAATAACAGTGATCATTGCTTCGAGTGTGTGTTGTCAGAGAGAAGTAATTTTGTTTTCTCTGGCTAGGAAAATTTCTGGTTAAGGTCAGAAAAATAACCGTGTCTTCTTCTTCTTCTCTTCTTCTTCTTCTTCTTCTTCTTCTTCTTCTTCCTCTTCCATCATTTACCTCAGCGAGGTGTGTGTGTGTGTGGGGGGTGGGGTGGGGTGGTGGGGGTGGGGGGGGGGGTGGGGGGTGGTTTAACGATAGTTTGTGCGTTTTTTCCAATGCATTGTACAAGCTGGTGTTCATTTCTCTTAGGTTGCTCCTGATGTTGTTGCTCCATTTCTTGCATGGTCTTTCCCTTGCTCTGTGTCCATTTTATTTTTTTCAGCGTGGCTCTCTGTGGCAGTTGGGCTTCTCGTCAGGTGGCCAAATCATCTCATGTGTTGCCCTTTAATGAAATCTATGACTGGTTTCAGCCCTAGTCATCTTCTAATTTCTTCATTCTTGATTTTAACTCTTCTTGTCACACCGGTAGCTTTCCTAAGACACCTCATCTCTGTTGTTGCGATCTTCCGCTCATTAGTTGTAACAAGGGTCCATGCTTGGCACTGGTAGCACAATGTCGGCCAAAAAACCGTTCTTCTGAGATTTGCTTTGGTTGATAGAGGGAGCTTTCTATGCGTCAGAAGCGGAGTTGATTGTCCCATAACTTGATTTGCTTTCGCACATCGTATGTTGATTTCTCTATCCACTCTTCCATTTGTGGTCAAAGATAACCCTAGGTATTTAAAATCCTTCGTTTATTTCTGTGTTATTTACTTTAATTGATATGGTTTTTTTTTTCTTCTATGCCTGTTACCATTGCCTCTGTCTTATCAATGCTTATCCTCATAGCATATTTCAAAGATACAAACCACGGTGAATGGAAAGTGAGAAGCAACAGCAAAATTCATAATCTGTTTAAATCACCACTAATCACTGTCATCATGAGTACTAATAGACTGAAATGGTTGGGGCATATTGAAAGAATGTCAGATGATAGAGAAGTAATAACTGTATAGACAAGGGATATTAATAGTTGTAGACCACGAGGCAGACCAAAAAGACGATGGAGAGATAACGTCCAGGCAGACCTGGAAAGAAAAGGCCAACCAGAGAGATGAATGGAGGCGGGTGATATCTGCAGCAATGAACCTCAAGGGCTTGGAATGCTGAAGAAAAAGAAGATGTTCTCTTTGGGCGACCTCTTCCTTTCACATCGGATTTTTTCTTTTGTAGCGCCTACGTTGGTAGTTGTTACTGGCTAGCGCCTACGTTGGTAGTTGTTACTGGCTAGCGCCTACGTTGGTAGTTGTTACTGGCTAGCGCCTACGTTTTGGTAGTTGTTACTGGCTATCGCACACTACGTTGTAGTTGTTACTGGCTAGGCGCCTACCGTGGTAGTTGTTTACTGGCTAGCGCCTACGTTGGTAGTTGTTACTGGCTAGCGCCTACGTTGGTAGTTGTTACTGGCTAGCGCCTACGTTGGTAGTTGTTACTGGCTAGCGCCTACGTTGGTAGTTGTTACTGGCTAGCGCCTACGTTGGTAGTTGTTACTGGCTAGCGCCTACGTTTGGTACTTGGTTGTTACTGGCTAGCGCCTACGTTGGGTAGTTGTTTACTGTGGCTAGCGCCTACGTTGGTAGTTGTTTACTGGGCTAGCGCCTACGTTTGGTAGTTGTTTACTGCTAGCGCCTACGTTGGTAGTTGTTACTGGCTAGCGCCTACGTTGGTAGTTGTTACTGGCTAGCGCCTACGTTGGTAGGTTGTTACTAGCGCTAGCGCCTACGTTGGTAATTGTTACTGGCTAGCGCCTACGTTGGTAGTTGTTACTGGCTAGCGCCTACGTTGGTAGTTGTTACTGGCTAGCGCCTACGTTGGTAGTTGTTACTAGCTGCATTTTTACTAGATGACCAAACCATCTGATCTTCTGCTTCTCAGTGAATTTGCCGCACAATTTTGTTCACAAAGTCTATCTGATAAGATCATTTTCAACTTTGTCTCGGATGGTTATGTAGGTGGTTTTTCTCAGAAATCTCATTTCACATGTGTTGATTTTACGTAGGTTAGCCTTTGATACTGTCTAAGTCTGGCACTGGTAGCACAGTTTCAGTAATAATGTGCTATTTATAATTTCTTTGCGGTCATACTTATATCTGGATGATCTGGGTGTCAGCTGCTATAAAAGTGCACTGCTTCGGTGGATTCTTGTTTCACGATCTTATTAATAGTATTAAAGGAATTATGCAACCCAGTATGGCACAAGTCCTCCACAGAAGCGACACTACCTAAAAAAAAAAAAAAAAACAAATTCCTGGAGGCGGGCTCAGCCCAGTTATAATTTTCGAACTGTAAAAGTGAGGGGAAAGGAGACGGGTCTTAACTTTTTGAGCATCAAACAACGCCTGATCTGTGAATCATTCTATCTGCTGAATCCCCTCCCGAGCTTAATATGTTTTCTTACTGTCTGTAAATGGCCAGAACACACTCAAGAAATTTGTCTTGTCCAGTAGTCATTACTACTGTCATGTTATAGTTCTGAAAGTAACGAACTGACAGAGTTTCCTCACTAATTTTTCTTTATTGGCATCTCCTACGAAACCTTCTTTCTGGCATTACAAGTGTTTAGCATTGTTTGAGTGTCTAATAACAATAATAATAATAATAATTGTGTATTATATAAAAATTTAAATGAAGTACATAAACACATATTTTAAACATATGGTTCAGTAGAGGAGGAGGTGACACTTCACCCTCTTGCACAAATTTGTGGGTGCTGGGACTGGCGCACACCCCCCCCCCCCCCCCTCGAGTTATTGGGGCATTCTCCACCAACTTTTTTTTAAAGGGCATGTTTAGCCCCCCCCACCACCCCCCCCCCTCTTTTTTTCCTCCACCCGTTTCAAAAGTATTTTGTTGGGGAGGCCCCAAGTCACAGAAAACCTCAGGTACCGGCGCCCATTAACTTCCTTAATTACCGCTTACGACATACATGGTAGGTTATCAAGTCAGTATTCTTGACGTTCTATACAACCAGTGCAACACACATGAACTGTGCATTTAAGCGAAATTTAGGAGAATCGTGACCCCCGGGGTGGGGGAGGGAGAAAAAAGGTTGGGGGGTGGGGGGGGGGGGGGAAATTCTTCAGAAAATAAATATTGTATAGCTAAAGCCTAGCCATGCAGGTTTCACGCGGACGAGCACAGGTTCCCAAACATTTTTGGCCTGTCGCTTGATCTTAATAATAGTAATGAAAGCAGCAGCAACAGTAGTAGTACATTAGTATTAGCAGCAGCAGCAGTAGCAGTAGTAGCAGCAGTAGCTGCAACAGTAGTAATAGTAATAATAACAGAACACAGCACATCCTCCACCTTTCATAAGACAATTACACTAAGCACCATTACTTTCTGAGAGCCGCATTCCCTCGAAGTCGGAGTACATCTGCCAGTGAAGCGGGGAACGATAAACAAACAAGCCAGTAAAACGGATGTACACGCAAAACTCAGGCCCAGGTTAAAGCCAACAGTCCAAATGGACGAACCACAGGGACCTAACGCCGAAGTTCACAGCCGGTTAACGAAGAAGAAGAATGAGAACTGCGTGGTGTAGCGGCTAGACGCTTGCTTGCAGATACAAAGGTCGTAGATTCAGGTCCTGACCGAACCGGAACTTTGTTTTTTACATGACTTTGTCTCCTCGGTTGATCCAATCTTAAATAGGAAAGATATAAAACCGAAAGAAAAGTATATCAGCGAGCTTCATCATATAACAAACACAAACAAAACGTGAACGTTGCAGCTATGGAGCCTTCTTGTGCGCATACATAGAGTAGACAGTACTATACAAATACACACCATCACTTATCTTGGTATCACGTGGCAGCCAGGTCGATGTCAAGACAGTCTTAAATAGGTACCAGGCAAAGGTTCTGAAAAGTAAAGGTGGTCGGCGTGATGGTGACCACATATTCATCGAGGACCGATGTATCTAGAAAATATAGATCTAGCCCTATATGTCCAATACGCATAAAGGTGTAAAAACGAGGTCTTTTACTTTACCTTTACCTTCTGAAAAAGAAAAAGTACACCACATACTTCTACCTCCGGAAATATCTACTCTGCAGCTAGGTAGATATGTTGTAACCCACCAGGACATCACACAAGCGATAAACACCCGGTGACACAAAGTGCCACCATGCGGATGAGGATCACCCGTGGAGAGGTCTCAGAAACCCCTTTCAGCTGTTAGGCCATACCTATGCCCCGGCTATATCCAGGGCCCCCGGCAAAAGCCAGAGTGAGGCTTCAAATAACGAAAAATTGCGTTCCACATGTGGACGACTATTATAACATCAGATCTCTCTGTAATCAAACGAACAAAAACAACAAAAAAAAAAGCTGAACAAATGACGAAAAAAAAACCGGGTTACAAAATATCGAGAAATGGTAATGTTATTTTTTTTCTTCTTTTAAATCTGTTATGCTTCTATCTAAATTTGACACAATACATCATATTTTAACCTGAGGTTACTACTGCCATATGGACGGCTACAACGTTTCCTACTCCCTCGCCCTCATCCTGGTTCCACTGTTGATCACTTCCACCACTCTGGGTCATTTCAGCTTCCCCCAGTGGGGCGATATCACTAAGTTTGAGAATCTGCACTAGAGGGTAACCTACAATTGTGTGGACCTGAGACTTGTCAGCGAGGTAGAAAGGCCCGTACTGGATACATGCAGGTACGTTGGTTGAAGCGAAACCCAGTCTACAAGTGTATATAAGACACGAGAGGACGTGTCTGTTGACGTCCCTAAACTTGTTATTTTGCCAACTGCAATTGCAAGATAATAAGTAGTAATAGCTTTTTTACTTCCGCATAGAAATACCAGAGTGTATATTTCTACTATTTTTAATTGTATTTACTTGTTCGACTTAAAAGTAGGAACTTATAAATACAGGGCAAGCACAAAGGTAATATTGTTAAATATTTGATTTTCTACGCAGTTTATATACACAAACACACACACACACACACACATATACACCATGCGCACACATACTTGTTTGTCTTTTTTGTTAGATAAGAGATATTCTTCTTCTTCTTTTTCTTCTTCTTCTTCTTCTTCTTCTTCTTCTTCTTCTTCTTCTTCTTCTTCTTCTTCTTCTTCTTCTTCTTCTTCTTCTTCTTCTTCTTCTTCTTCTTCTTTTTCTTCTTCTTCTTCGTCTTCTTCTTCCTTTTCTTCTTCCCTTTCTTCTTCTTCTTCTTCTTTTTCTTCTTATCCACCCCTCTTCTTCCTCCTTTTTTTCTTCTTATTCCTTTTTTTTCTTTAGATAAGAGATCTTCGTCTTTTTCTTCTTCTCCTTCTTCATCTTCTTCTTTCTCCTGCGCCCCCACCCCCCTCTCGTTTCATTTGTTATAATTAGTTCTTATGAATTCCATACGGTTCCGTCTAATCTATGCATGATGTTTAAACACAAGTTGTGATTAAAGTGTCATTAAAAAAAAAAAAAAGTACATGTTTTATATTATCGGCAATTTACATTTCATTCCTGTGAGTGGTTGTCGCAAGGGCGCCAGCGCGCCAGCACATTGGTTTACTAAGGGGGGCCCATAATGCTGTTTGGGCGGACCTGTCAATTAATGCTGAATTAGATCTAGCACTATGTAGAACATGTGACAAAGTTGTGACATGGTCTCTCATTACTGTACTTTTTATTGATACATACGACGTATGAATGAACTGGGAAACAGAATATGGATATAATTATACATAATGCAATCATTACTATACAAAGTTTCTTCCGTTTGGGTTTCGGAGTCTCACTGTGGGAAGGAAAAGGGAGGGGGGAGGCGGGGGAGGGGGGAGAATAAAACTACTGCTTCCCCAACAAGCATGTCATAAGAGTCGACTAATTTGGGGGTTTCCTTCGAAGTCGGAGTTCATCAACTGAGAGGCAAAAAACCAACAGTCTGCGTACAAATAGGCAAGATCTGTAAAACGGATATGCATGCTAAACAAGTCCAAGTCCAAGGTGGATAAATAATCAAAACTTTTCCACCTGAAGCTTACAGCCGGTGAACGTGAAGATTAAGTAAACTAAAGACAGTTTAAAAATACATGTGATGATGTGCACCACAAATGCCTGACCTTTCGGTGACATCGTCTGTCAAGGACAACACAAATATAAATATTGAACACAATTACTGCAGTAAAACCTCATTATAGTGAACTCGCTTAAGACGAACACTCGTTTAAGACGAATGCCTGCTAACATGAACAAAATGTTGGCCCAAGCCGAAATGTATTATTCCTACTCAGTTATTTGTCTGGCTAGCAGGCATTTTTTTAAAACACGAATGCTTGCATTTTTGGTCCCCTTTAACGAGGTTTTATTCTAATTCTTTTTACTCCAAAGTAATTTCAGTGTAATCATGCCAAAAAATCTGGAAAGGTAAAATAAGCGCTTTTTTTCTCTAGAAAAATAGTTTGATATACTTTCTTTCTTTCTTATTCTTATAACAATAATTTGTGCTTTATTAATATCTTACCCCTTTCTTCTTCTTCTTCTTCTTCTTCTTCTCTTCCACCTTGTACCTCATGGAAGTGTCGGAGGGAGATGTAATGTTCGTTGATGAGCTCTGTCAAGAGCACTAATAAGACTGATGTTCATTTCTGTTAGGCTGTTCTTAATGCCATCACTCCATTTTTCCGAGGTCTTCGACTCGCTCTATACCCGTTGTAACGTTTTAGTGTGGCTCGCTGTGGCGGATAGTAACAGGGCATTCTTGTTAGGTGTCCAAACCACTTCATGTGTTGTTCTTTAATGACCTGTAAGGCTGGCTTTATTCCTAGCATTCGTCTGATTTCATAATTTCGTATTCTGTCTTACCTTGAAACTCCTGCAGCTCTTCTAAGGCATTTCATTTCTGTTGTCATAATTTTACGTTTATTGGAGGATGTAAGTGTCTACGTTTGGCATTGATAGCATAGTGTTGGCCAAAAAATAGTTCTGATAAGGTTTACTTTAGTACTCCGAACTGAACTGAACTGAATTTCTACCCCACCAGGACATCACACAAGCGATAAACATCCGATGACACAAAGTGCCACCATGTGAATGAGGATCGCCGTGGAGAGGTCCCAGAAACCGCGTTCAGACATTTGGCCATATGTATGGCCTGCCTATATTGCGGCCCCTGGCAAAAGCCAGAGTGGGGCTTCAAATAACAAAAAATTACGTCCTAAAAAGGACGTAAGGATATCTATATAACTCCGAGGTATCTGATTGTGTGTCAAAAGGGGAGATAGTTGACCCATTACTTGATTAGCTTTGGCACATCTGGAGCTAATTTCTCTGTCCAGTTTTCCGTCTGATGTAAAAATTGCTCCTAAATACTCAAATTCCTCTGTTTGTCTCAGGGTGTTGTTTTTTAAATTTAATTTCTTAATTGTCTTTATGTCTTCCTATCATCATTGTCTCTGTCTTCGTAGTGTTTATTTTCATATTATATTCCTCCCCTTTGTTACTAATTTGATTTAGGTGGTTCTGTAGGCATTCCGTATTTTCTGCTATGAGTACCTGGTCGTCGGCGAAAAGTAATTCTGTAATATCTTTTTCATGATTAAAGTTCGTTTCGCTACATATAGTATCCATGTATGTTATAACAAGAAGCGGCGATAGTACACAGCCCTGACGTACACCAGAGTTCACTATAAAAGTTTTTGACAACCCTGCCTTCGATCTTATGCAGCATTTACTACGTGTGTACAGGCTTTTGCAAATATTAATGAGATGGTTGCCGATTCCTTTTTTCCCCATATATTCCCACAACATATTCCTGTCGACTCTTTCGAAGGCTTTTTCTAATATCTTACCCCAAACGGGGGAAATCCACAGGTCACGGGACAGTCTAATATTTCAGGGGATAGTAGATAGGCTACATGCATCGTGGGACCTAGGCTTCATGCAGACGTGGGACCTAGGCTGCTCTCTCGTGGGACGTAGATGGGTTGGTGTTAGGGCCAGTTCTAGTTGTTTTAGGGTCATTAAAAGATCAGAAAGCCAGTCTTGCCACCCTCTAAAATTTTGGACTGTTCTGTGACGTCATTTGGTATAATATAAAGCACCCGATTTTTTTTTTAATTGGCGTTTTCAAAGCCATTTTTAGCCTTTAGAAGTTTTATTTAAAATATGGGTCATGGCACACATCCAGAAAATAATTTTATGTGTAGAACTATCGATGCTTTCTTTTTAGCCGACCACAAATGACGTCACTGGACAAATAAATAATTGTGAGGGTTGTAAGGGCGGGTTTTCCGTGTTATCTGTGATTTAGCGCGTTTCTTCCATTGCCAAGGTTTTCGCGCGTTTACCTAACCCTATCCTTAACCCTAACCCTATTCTTAACCCTAACCCTAACCAAAACTATACGCTTAATCTACCACCCCCTGAAATATTTGACTGTCCCGTGACCTGTGGATTTCCTATGTTTGTGGTCAGCTAATAAGAAAGTACTGAACCTTCGACTCTACTTTTTTTTTTTTTTGTTTTTGTTCCAGGTTTCTGGCAAGAAAACAGTTGCCTAACTGGAAAATGACGTCTACATTACTGCGTTCAATGACGTCAAACTCAAACAAACGACAGATCGCAGCTCAAGAACTACTGACGCTGACTGACACTGTCATCAAATCCGGATTACTTCGCAAAAAGGGGAAGAAGTTAAATATTGGGAAATGGCCGCACAGATTTGTTATACTCACGTATGATACTGTGTATGTTTACGACAACGAGACCTCGAAAGTTCCTAAAACCAAATTCGGCTTGATTGGTTACAATAAAGTTGCCAGATGTGATTTCAGGGGCCAGAACTGGTGTTTTTCCGTTATACCCGCAGATGATGATTGTGGCGCCGTAAAGACGTTTTCTTGCGTCAGTGACGCAGACAGAAAAGATTGGATGAAAGCCATCAAGAATCAAATGTACACTGCCAACAGCATTTCTAAGCCTTCGCAGTCCAGAAGTGATAAGTTGAAACCCTTGACAAATTCAGCTGATCAATACATCTCCATAGAAACGTTAGTATATTCCCCAACCGAAGGAATCCGCACACGAGAGGAGAATGATTTCGACAACGACGATGGAGAGCAGAACAGCAATGGCAGTTTTGACAGTTGTTCTGGCAGGGTCACCGGAAGTTCGTCTAGTACTAAAAAGGAATCTGTAGTCGATAATACAGACAGCTCCAGTGACAATTACGAATCTTATGATGAGAAATTTCTTGTTCACAGCACAGTTAGAAAATCCATAACATTAAGAAAAGATCCGCAAAGGATCCCCCGCCACCACCGCCATTGGATGGGTCAGATTCTTCTGGCAACGGAAACCAAAGTCCTCCAAGTTATATCTCACTGGACATCGAAGAAGACGATTCGTCTGTTTATGTAAATGCTGTGGTTTTCAAACAATCGCCAACGCTGGAATCCATGTGTACCGTTACTGACTCAAGCCTCGATCACACACAGTTGATGAACTTATTGCTACAGAGGGGTGACTGCGGTACGTACCTCATCAGGAAATCAAGACAAGGGGATCAAAAAGTCATTGCGATCCTGAGCCAATCCGACCAGGTTAAAGAATACAAGATATACGGAACTGGTGATCGCCCAACTTTAGACCAGAAAGAATTCTTCACAAATATAGAAGAACTGCTACACCATTACACTACAGTAGAGCCGCTACCGAAGTCTACGCAATACTTAAAACAGGGCGTTTTCAAAAACGTAAAATAATTTATGCTCCGCATTGCAAGGAGATATGATAATTAAAAAAATGGCGTGAAACAAACTCAAAAGGAATGTGAGAAAGTTTATTTTTAAAACGTCAAAAGCTAGGCATTCATACAAGTCTTGCATTGGACATTAGGGTCCCATAAGGAGGTGTATGCAATGTTTACAAACTTTATTAATTATATTTATACGTATCTAGAACAGTGAAGTTTTACGGTACAAGTTTTACTGCAAGTTAAAAAAGTTTACAAAAGTGGATCAGGCATCACACTAAGATCAGCTGTATGCTACACTTTGTTTGTTTTAGTATCCAGAAACCATGAGTTGTTAACCCTTAGGCTCGGTATTATGGATATCGCAACCTTTCGGCCTTGATTCCATTGTAAATACCCTAAATCTGGGAGAAAATGTGGCTTTCCTGCCTACCCCTGGGAGTGAACCCGGATCACAAGGAGTTCGTCACCCACTCACCGCGCAATCCGGTTTAGCCAACTACGCTAGAGAGACGGGCTGCATGCTACACTTTACAAACTCGGGCAAGATGCCAATGTAACTGCATTTGAATTTTGCCTGTGAGAAGTCAATCCTAGCGACCAGCCAGGCTATAGCAACCGAAGTACATTGGCTCTTACTGGTTTGCGATAGATTTATTTACAGAAACAGCATTTTCTACTGAAAATGGCTGCATTTAATTGAAGACAGTGATGACAAAATAGTTTAGTGCCAGAAAAACACAACAAGCTGAATATTATATAAACGGCAAGACCAATGTTACTATGTTATGAATTGCTTTGGATATAACTGTCAGTAGAGTAGAATCGGTCGCGAATGTCATTAGGATTGCTTACTGGTTAGAACAATCAACGCTATCCCATACAAGGGATACACTAAAGAAGGAGAAGGATACAGTGCAAGAAGTAGACCAAGAAAAACATGGAAAGTTAACATCAGAGAAATTCTGCAACAGCACTGTGTGTATAAAGCATAACCTAATATCCCCATCGACACACGAAGCGGTAAAAGAGGAGGGGAAGAATAAGAAGAAGAAAAAGAAGAAGAAGAAGAAGAAGAAGAAGAAGAAGAAGAAGAAGAAGAAGAAGAAGAAGAAGAAGAAGAAGAAGAAGACAAGAAAGAAGAAGAAGAAGAATTAGAAGAAGAAGAAGAGAAGAAGAAGAAGAAGAAGAAGAAGAAGAAGAAGAAGAAGAAGAAGAAGAAGAAGAAGAAGAAGAAGAAAAGAAGAAGAAGAAGAAGAAGAAGAAGAAGAAGAAGAAGAAGAAGAAGAAGAAGTAGAAGAGAAAGAAAAAGAAGAAGAAGAAGAAGAAGAAGAAGAAGAAGAAGAAGAAGAAGAAGAAGAAGAAGAAAGAAGAAGAAGAAGAAGTAGAAGAAAAAGAAGAAGAAAAAGAAGAAGAAGAAGAAGAAGAAGAAGGAGGAGGAGGAGGAGGAGGCCACCCCAATGGATAAATAACTGTGATTTTTTAAACTTACGAATTCACATAATTCTTAATTGACATGCACATTTTACATCATCGTTATCACACTGTTATCTCATTACACGGCACACAGAGCTCATAGTTTATTCCTGTGTATCGAGTGCTATTTGTACAATATCATGGATGGAATTGACTCAGCACCGTTAACTTCTTTCACCAGCGTTCGTCTTTGGTTTTCTTTTGGACGACTTTGTTTTAGTCCATTTTCCCTGGTTTAAGTGCCTGTTTGGTGATTCTGTGTTCGCTTTTCGCCGAGATGTGCCAAATATATCGCCTTCTTCTTTGTTTTATAGCTGTTGATACCAGCAGTTTTCCAAACATGTATCTGATTTATTACTGCGTTTCTAATGTCGGGCTGTTTGTGTCGGCACTTCAGGCTGCGGCCTTGTGAATTTAATGCGCATATATGCTGTTGGATTTGCTAAGACAGCAGTCTGTTGTCTTTTTTTTTTTTTTTTCAAGTAGTGGGAGTGGTGGATATTCTGTGTGGTTTTCATTGGCACACTTGAGCTGAGTTAAGTCAAGAATTGACATCACAGCACTCGGGGCATTCCCATGCGCGCTCCGTCCCCATTTTTATCAGCCAGTTCCAATGCTGATGGTACCAGTCACAATCTGGTTATATATCCCTCTTGCCTTTACTCTGAGTGTAGTGAGCCGGCCAGACCCTCTGGTTACACACAGGTGCCTCCTTTTCTCCATGCCATAATAATCTTCTTTATTTACGATGCCGCTGCTTGTTCCCAAAGGTCTTTGACCTCATCTGACTTGTCATGTTCATTGACACAGAAACGGTGTACTATGCGTGACCCGTTTGCTGTGTCGCGTGAACTGTGATTGCCTAATTGTCTGATTTTTTTTAACCTTTTTTTCTTTTCGAAAGAATCCCTTTTGACCCCTCTACAGACCATGTGTACTGGGGGAGATCCCATTTGAAGACAGGCAGCTAACGGGAGTGGGGGGCGAGAATCGAGGGAATAATGGAGGGAGAATGGAGGGAATAAATGAGACACGGAGTGCCAAAAAAGTTCATCTGAACATCAGAAGAGTAACTTAGTTGCTCGGAATCAGGCAAGGGCCCCCAAAACAACCTTTCACACACAACTTCTTCTTCTTCTTCGTGTTCACGGACTGTCTTCTTCTTCTTTCGTTCGCCCTTCACCGGCTGTCAACTCCGGTGGAAAGTTCTGGTTGTTCGTCCACTTCTGGATTGCAATCCTGTTCTAGAACCTGAGTGTTGCGTGTTCACCGGCTGTCTTCTTCTTCTTTCCTTCGCCCTTCACCGGCTGTTAACTCCGGCGGAAAGTTCTGATTGTTCGTCCACTTCTGGATTGCAGTCCTGTTCTAGAACCTGAGTGTTGCGTGTGCATCCGTTTGACAGATCTGTTGGTTCCTTGCCTCTCAGGCAGATGCACTCAGACTTCGAAGGAAGCTCCCAATTAGTCGACTCTTACGACATGCTTTTGGGTAGGCAGTGGGTCTATTCTTGTTTTTCCCATAGTAGGACCCCGGAACCCATACGGGGGACACACATATGAAAGGGACATTCACACCCCCCCCCCAACCCCCACCCCACCCCACCCCCCCCCACCCCCCGGCATAAGGAAAGAGAAACTGGAACGTGCTGTGACCACTGGAGCGTTTTGTGGAAGGAGAGACAGAGGAAGACAAGGCGAGAATATTCTTGACAGCTTTTTGTCATGGCATGGAAGGATATAAGCACACGAACTGATACAACCTGTTGGAGATCGCAGTTTTTGAAGAGGCATGATCGCCAACGCGAGTGTACTTGTTGATAATATTGCCGATGATAATGGTGATAAACACAACACAGTGAAACACGGTACAATATTGTTCAATGATACGTTAAAAGTTTGTCCGACAAATCTATATTTTGTATTTGACACTACATTTATTCCCTCAAAAATCTGGCCGTCGATAAATTTGGTAACGCCCCATTTATGGCTTTCTTGTACAGTAGTAATTCTCAGTTCACTACAAACAGCATATAAAACCATTTTTTTTTTTAAAATTCGGTACTCCTGTGATTCGGAGATTGTCGGATTGTTTAATGCCAGCCTGCATGTGATTAATTTGTTTACTTCATCGTCCTAACATTTTTAGTATGCTCATGACAGATATGTCAGACAATAAATTGTACAATGTTTTGTTTGTGTCTTCTTTGTTTAATTTATAACATGAAAATATTATTGCTTTTTCTCGGGCTTTTGGCTAACATAAAAATTTAGCTCTGCTGCACTGGTCAGGTCACAAAACCAAGTCACCGGTAAAACCCAAACGGCAAAGCCAAACCACGACCGGTGAATAGAGTCAGCCGTGACCGACGTAATATCCTCCGGGTAGTCGGGCGGCGAGGCTGAGCATTATGGAGACAGAAGGTTAGTTGCGTATCCGTTACAGGGCGTTGCAGGACCAAGCCCAACAGCCCCTGGCTGTTGTGTGGTTTTTCTAGGCAAATTTACGTCCAGTAGTTTGCCATTTCTTTCTGGGCGGTTGGCTTTCTTGACCAAGGCCCGCAGTTGGGATCGAACCCGGCATCCCGGCATTACGAAGCGTTCACATCGACTTAGCCACAGAGCCGACTATGGAGACAGACCCGGTTGAAAAAAAAATAACATGAAAACATTGTTTTCAGAACACAAATTCTGAGAATCTTTTACCCCCCTCTCGATGCTAGGCATGTTTTCTAACATCGTGGGTTAGTGTTGCCATTTCAAGCTGGGAATCTGTGTGTAATCTGGATACGAAAGATGTAAATATCGTGACTGTGATATATAGATGAACAACGGCGGTGTTCAAGAAGAAGAAGGTCTGTAAAAAAGCTATGATTGTGGCCTCATTCGCTGCACGCCTCAAGCTGTGGTTAAGAATATTGCACCCACCTACTCCCCCTTTTTAAACAGTTACGGGAAGACAAAGTAAACAGTCTGTTACACGCAGAACAGGAAGGACGATGTTCCACTTATATGTACTCGGGAAGATAACAGGATCCAATAGACTCTCAACATAATTCGCTTTTGAACTCCCCCCCCCCCCCCCCCCCTTTTTGCCCCTCTCCCCCACCAATCTGTACGTTGAAATGTAAAAAATAAGAGGAGGAATCTATTTTCCGCCTCTTATCTCCTATTAGGGTCTGTCTGTCTGTCTGTCTGTCTGTCTGTCTGTCTGTCTGTCTGTCTGTCTGTCTGTCTGTCTGTCTGTCTGTCTGTCTGTCTGTCTGTCTGTCTGTCTGTCTGTCTGTCTGTCTGTCTGTCTGTCTGTCTGTCTGTCTGTCTGTCTGTCTGTCTGAGGAAATAATGTGACAACTAGATTTTTATTTTTATTTTCAGAAAGGAATGTCCTCATTTGTGCAGTTCAGCGAGTTTTCGTCAGTGCACATGGGGGGAGGGGGGTGGAGAAGAAAAAAGGATGGGGGGAGGGGGGAGGTGGCGAGAGAGAATGCACAAATGAACCTTTTTCGAAGGTTGGCAAAGTTGGCATTTAGACCCTTTTACTTTTAGTCCTTCCACATTCTTTTTCTCTTCTTCTTACCCTGCTACTTCATTCGCCTTAAAGGGGAGCCATGTTAGATTGCAGTTTACAGCTAGGTTCAGCACAACAGAAACTTGTGATGATAATTATGTAATATTCTGTATTCATGAAGTAAGAGGCTAAAGCAAGTCTTATGAAACCTACTGGTGTTCTTTGGGGATATGACCTCAGCCAAGGCTCTTCAACTAAGTTTACTCAGGGGCCAACATTTTGAAAACGAAGTTGATCACGGGCCAGAGGTTCAAGCCCAAGCATAGAAGGATTACTAATACAATACAGCCAGCAATGATCTACAGGCCATTTGCTAGATCTTTGCAGGACAAAAAATTTTGTTCACGGGCCGCTGAATAGCCCTGACCTACGTAATAACTTACGCAAAGAGAGGCCAAGATCAAGAATATTTCTCTAATGGCGTAGTCCAGCACAATCCAAACTTTCTGACTGACTTCCTACCACACCAGGACATCACACAAGCGATGACACAATGTAGGTGAGGATCACCGTGGAGAGGTCCCAGAAACCGCGTTCACCCTTTAGGCCATATTTATGACCGGGCTATGCTGCGGCCCCTGGCAAGAGCCAGAGTAGGGCTTCTAATAATTTTTTTTTTTTTTTAAGTTTTTATTGGTGAAATATATCTTTGTACAAACAGAAGCAAAATCAATAAAGTGATATGAATAAAATGATGATGGTTTGTAC
Source organism: Candidula unifasciata (assembly GCA_905116865.2). Taxonomy (NCBI): domain Eukaryota; kingdom Metazoa; phylum Mollusca; class Gastropoda; order Stylommatophora; family Geomitridae; genus Candidula; species Candidula unifasciata. The sequence goes on along the minus strand of CAJHNH020008432.1, from coordinate 142,218 downwards.
CGGTTCTTACTAACCTTTAACAGAGGGTAGAGACAGTGGGAGGCAGAAAGGACTGGGCATTTTGGAGGGCTTCTAATAATGATGTATTTCATCCTTTAAAAGATTGATACGGCTGACTGACTTTCTACCCCACCAGGACATCACACAAGCGATAAACACCCGATGACACAATGTGCCACCATGCGGATGAGGATCGCCGTGGAGAGGTCCCAGAAACCGCGTTCAGACAATTTGCCATATTTATGGCCTGCCTATATTGCGGCCCCTGTCAAAAGCCAGGGTGGGGCTTCAAATAACAAAAAATTTCGTCCTGAAAAGGACGAAACTGTGTATAAGGTGAACAACTATTATACGGCAAGCAATTGTCACGAAACTCCTTATACGCCACAACACAACTATGATAGCCTTCATCGTCTCAACATTGAAACTACAAGGTCCGACAAGTAAGTAATGAGACTCATTCCATAAAAATTAAAATAATCAACAGTTGAAGATACAACCTATTTTATTCAAAGTAAACTATTGTGCATTGATACAGTGAGTGGCACGATCTAACAAACACTGGAACTGCCACTGTAGTTCTTCTATCGTTATATCCCCTGAAAGTCGATTTTACGGCCCTTTGGATACAATCAACATTGTCAAAGAAGCGTCCTTTCAATAGCAACTTTAATTTTGGGAACAGAAAATAGTCACAGGGAGACACATCTGGAGATTATGGTGGATGGTTGAGAGCACACATCTGTTTTTGGGATAACAATTCCTGTACAACTATCGCCCTTTGAGCTGGTGCATTGTAACGAAGAAGGAAACAAATTGCCAGGTGTTGAATACAAACCGACAAGCAATTTTTCTTGCCCAAATCTTCCACTACAATTTTACGAATAGTCTCTGTATTACCACCAAATTCATCTACCATCATCTTCACGGTCGAACAACGATATTCTTGTATCCATTCACGGAAAAGTTGCCAGATCATAGACAAAGGTTGCCTCTTTGGGTTCCATGCTTTGCTTCATAGATGGCATTTTTATCTTGGCCATAATAAAATCAGTCTCATTACTTAACTGTCGGACCTTGTATGTTTCTCTTTTTGAACACATTATGTTTATATGTCGACGATTGTGGCTTAGGCCTTTCTAACGAACGCTCTTTGTAATTCCGAAATAAAAGGTTCGTTTCTAACTGCAGAGATTTAGCAACAGACCGTTTTGTGTTGATTTCGATAATGGTGTGGAACGCTGGCCCTTGGAAGGGCAACGGCAAAATACCAATCACTAAACTAGGTACAACCAAACACCCAAAAAAATACGTGCTTCATTATAAATACTAGGCGAGGAGAAAAGTGGGTCAAAGTATGATCAAGTTTAGTAAAGGTCATGGCCAAGATAATGGTCAAAGTGTTCTTCCAAGCAACAGTAAGACTTGTAGGTAGGGTTCTAACCACACAGGGCCGGGATTACAGTGTGACTGAAAGCCAGTGCTGCAGAATATGAGGTTTGAGTTTTGGACAACAGATCAACATCATGGCACACGGTTACTAACCCATAAGTGTTCCGTTCTTCTTCTAACTCTATGCTGCAGAATCTGAAGCTCAGTAACTGATTCGTGACAATTCTCGCCAAGGTATAAATGAATACATATAGTTCTGTGTTGAGAGCCAGATTAAACGCATAGGGGCTCACAGCAAAAGCAAATGGACGTGGCTTAGTGCACAAAAGCCTGGCATATGATATAACATATAGTCGGAGATTTGTGATGCCAGTGTGTTGGAAAACGAACTGGTAGACAGACTGTCTGGTTCTGCACCATGTAGTGGTGAACTGATGGCCTTCAACTTTTCTCAGGTGGCGATCCCTTGAGTATATAGTAAGACACCCCCCCCCCCTTTTTCCCAGAAAAAAACAAAATGTGATTAAAAAGAAAGAAAAAAGCCAAGCACTGTTGACAATAACTTGGGGAAACACAGATACATAAAACAAATTGTCAAATAGCAAAAAAAGCAATGTCAAATAACAAGCGAAACAATCCATAAATAATGGTAATTTAGTGTCCAGACATCAGTAGGATGGTTGATACTGTTTTGTCTTGACGATTTCGGCTATTTTTGGTCTGATGTTGATCAAGGAACAACGAAATCACTCTCCACCTCAAGCTTGTAACGCTGTTTTGTTTTCATGACTGTTGAAAATCCGGATGATTATTATTAAAAGCACAATTGCACTCAATTTCAAAATACTTGACGCCCTGAATCTTATCTCCTTGTGGGATGCAATTTTTCGTTATTTGAAGCACTACTCTGGCTCTTGCCAGGGGCCGCAATATAGCCCGGCCAAAAATATGGTCTAATGGCTAAACGCGGTTTCTGGGACCTCTCCACGGGCGATTCTCATCAACATGGTGGCACTTTGGGTCATCAGGTGTTTATCGCTTGTTTTATGTCCTGGTGGAGTAAAAGTAGATGGATAGATAGATAGATTCCTTACGCCCTTTATATATAATCAGTTATATCCTTGTAGGATGTAATTGTTCGTTATTTTAAAGCCCCACCCTGGCTCTTGCCAGGGGCCGCACTACAGACCCGCCATAATGTGGTCAAATGGTTGAACGAGGTTTCTGGTACCTATCCACGGGTGATCCTCATCCACATGGTGGCACTTTGTGTCATCGGGTGTTTATCGCTTGTGTGATGTCCTGGTGGGGTAAAATATACTACTACTACTACTACTACTGCTACTGCTACTACTACTACTACTACTACTACTACTACTACTACTACTACTACTACTACTACTACTACTACTACTACTACTACTACTTACTCCCAATCCATTCCTGGGGGGGGGGGAGGGGGAGGGTGTGTGCTCCCCAGGTTGGAGACCACTGAGCTAGATGTTGTGAGGGTCCGTCTGGAGCGAGTGAACAGTTGGAGGCACACACACACACAGGTCACCATGGCCTGAAGAGGATCGTGCAGCAGAAAGTGACCTGGGGATCTGGCCAACGCTCAACTCTAAGGGGAAAAATTGAGACGGATGTACAATGTTGAATTTAAAATCGACGTCATAGTACTGGGGACACTCCGATAGGTGCTGTGTTCCCATCTTCAGCAGCAAGCCAGGAGTTTCAGTTCCGATGGCACCAGTAACCGTTTGATTGTATATCCAGGACCATCGATAGTACTACCGATGATCTTGGTATATCCATCTCATCCTGCCCCTGAGTGTTGAACATCGGCCAGATCCCCTGGTAACTCCTCGCAGAGCCATTTTCTTCAGAACGTAATGATTTATCTGCGCCTCCGCACTGTTCACTCGCTCCCAAAGAGCCCTCACAATATCTAACTTGTCATAAATCAGTTCACGACTAAGTGGTGCAGAGCCGGCCAGTCTTCTGCCTGATCATTTACCAACACCCAGGCATTGCCTAGAGAAAATATCCAAAGAATGCTAATTACCCGGGACCTCTGAAGTGATGGTTGCCACTCTGCACGAACCATGAACGAATATCTTCTATGGACGGATGTACAATCAGACTGTTACTAGTACCATCGAAATATAAACCATCGGGGAAGGGGGGGGGGGGGGTGGTGCTGGTACTCACCACAAAGTGTATAATATAGAAGCGCTGAAAGCAACATGATGCCTAAAATGAGAGTTCCCTGGGTAGTGTGGTAAACTAAGCTTTTTTTTTTTCTCTCTCTCTCTTTTAGTATTATAAGTTCTGGTGCGAGTTCCGAGAGTAGCTGGGAGGGAAAAGGCGGGGGGCGGGGGGGAAATTGAGAGACAGAACCACCACCCCTAACAAGCATGACGTAGAGATTGACTAATTCGGGGTATTACCTTTGAAGTCAGAGTGCATCTGCCTGAGAGGGAAGGAGCCAACACGCTGCATATAAATAAGCCGCATCTGTAAACAGGTGTGCGCGCAGAACTCAAGTGAACAGAATACAGTACACAAGTTGACAAACAATCATATTTTTTGTTTTAGCCGGAGTTTACTTCCTGTGACGCTCATCATCATCAGAAGAAGAAGATCTTTATCACAAACCAGAAGAGAGTGAACTAAAATTGAAATAAATAATTTCACGAGGAACAAGCGACGTACTTCATCGATTCGCCATGTAAGCATATATTATAAATCAATGAACCGAGACAGCAACATTGACTAAACCTACGGTAGAATAGGTAAGTCATCACATTTGTGCAAAATATGATTTAAAAATCAGTAGTCTGCTTTGACAATAATACTTCAAACTTTCTAGGGAAGTAGGCGAATAAAAATCGACGTAACGTTACTTTATATTTTAAAATCGCCGAGAAAAACTTGGAATCTCCTTCTCCTTCTTCTTCAGTCTATATTGACTATAGACTATATCCTATATCCTTCCAGTTGAATGAAGATCTTCAACCATTTCATAGCAAGCTACGTGTAAACTTGTCCTATATTGGTTGGGTGGTACAGCTAAGGCTTTCTTTAGAAAGAGTAGTCATCGTCACATGAACCTTGCCTTTTATGGTTTACACAGTATATTCTGCTTCTGCTATTCTTTGATTCCTCTATTATATACCCTGGTAACAGTTTAACTCTTTTAGCTTCAAGTAGTGTTTAAATTCAGCAGTGTGTGCTTTAGGGTTTGTATCTTATAACAACAATTTGTTAGTCTTAGAGAACTGCAAAATAAAACTTTAAGACATAATTTATTATAGTGGTAATTGTAACATAAGGGGTTGATATAACTGGAGAACCGAATAGGAAAAAATATAGAAAAGTATACAAAGTAATTTCTTGAGCAACCAAAAAGAGCAACCCAAATGTTTTTTAAAGAAGCGAGGGCTCGAATACAGCTGATCACAAACTCCAGAAAGAGACAGTCATAATTTTTTGGTCATGTTATGATAAGAAGCGTCTGGGGCTTAGGCGTTGCAAATGCGTTTCGTAATGTCGGGGTGCTGGATTCGATCCCAGCTGCGGACAATTTGTCTTGCATTGGTTTACACAACCGTACCGAAAGCTGACCATTCAGTGAGCAATAGCAAACTGCTGAACGTAAAATTTTCATGGAAAAACCACGACAGCCAGCAAATGCTGGGGTTGGTTCTGCAGCATCCTGTAAAGGATACGCAACTAACTTTTATGAGAAGAAGGAAACTGGAACATGTCACCACTGGAAAGATTTGTGGAAAGAGAGAGAGAGAAAGATAATGCGAGAAGATTCTTGACAGCCTTTTGGGATGGCATGGAGGGGTGTCAGCACGTGAATTGTTACACGCAGATTGTGGAGAGGCATGATTACTCACGTCAGCCGGCAAGGCACTTGACAAAATCAGGACGGCATGTGAGCCTCTAACCACTACACTGTTGCAGCTGCCCTTGTCCAGAGTGCTTTGGGATTAGCTCTGTATACTGATCATTAACCAAAATTCCCTATTTGTGTTCCAGGGCTCCGTTGTGGGGAAAACAAGAATAGACCCACCGCCTCCCCAACAAGTATGTCGTAGTAGTCGACTAATTTAGGAATTTCCTTCGAAGTTGGAGTGCATCTGCCTGAGAGGCAAAATATCACAGGTCTGCATACAGATAAGCCAGATCTGTGAAACGAATGTGCACGCAACACACAAGTTCTAGAGCAAGGCTAGTCCAGAGGTGGATGAACACCCAGAACTTTCTGCCGGAGTTCACAGCCGGTGAACGCAAAGAAGAAGAAGAAGATTAACCAAAATTATTTATAATTCATATACAATCTTTTTGTTCTCATAAATGTCATTAAGCTTTATTAATTTCTTGTTACTCCTACAGATGGGCTTATTATACAGACAGTTTCTTCGATGTAGAATGATTTTATTATCATATTTGTCACACCATCCAAGGTTAGTTTGTATTATTCTGGGGCTGTTTTTGCTGCTGCTGTCCTTGGCTCATGAAAGACCTAGACAAATACTGTCATATGGCAACAGATTTCAAGATAGTTCTACTTTCATCCGAGAACAAATTCAGCAGTGGAGTAATAAGGCTGAGAGAACTAAACCCAAATCTGTCCGAGAATGTAAGCTGTTTTCTCTACAGCCAAAAACTGAGCAGTTGTTGGCGTTCCATCGACCCAGCTGTCGAAGGATACCACCATTGCCAGGCTCGTGTGATCTGGCAAATGAGATTTTCTTTTCAGAGCCCCCAGCGACATGTTCTCATCAGCAGTCATTTAATTTCTGTGAACTGAAGGTAAGCTAGAAGTTAATTTTGTGAATAATATTTTGCATTAATTTAACTTCTTATTTTGCGCTAGGTCTCCACCCAACACATGTCAAGTCATCCTATCCTTTGTCATTGTGTGCAGGTCATCCAAAGCCCTCCTCGTGTATATCACCCGACTGCCTAATTCTCTCTCTTCACACACACACACGCATGCATGCATGCACGCATGTACACACACACACACACACACACACAAACTAATTATATTTACCAAGAAAATGTAGAGGGGAAGAAGAGTAAGATGAGGGAAGTCGTGGTTAGAAAGTGGAAGTGTAGGGATATTTTTTTAAAGAGAAAAATAAGAAAGATAGAAAGAAAATGTGAAGGAAAATAAGAAAAGAGAGAGATGGAAGAGAAGAGAAAAGGTTAAATACAAAAGACACAAATCTAAGGACATAGAGGCAGAATATTTTGAAACTGAAATAAATTTGGTGATTTAACATATATTTTTATTTTTCAGAAATCAGTCAATGGGAAATGGGAGGCACAGTGCAATGAGACTCAAAGTGTAGCTTGTATATCTCCACTGTCAGTTGGTAAAATTGACCGACAGACAGGAGCTCTGAAATGGGAAGAAACTGGAACATCAAGGAAAACCGCAGAAATGATTACATCTTATATTCATCATTCCAGAAGTGCACTCAGGCATTATGGTTTTTGTTTTATTAGATGCATGATAAAACAATTCTTGTTGGAAAATGGTCCTAAGGACTTTGATGACCCAGAGAGAAATGTGTATGATGATGATCAAAGAAATGTAGACAGCGATGATAAAAGAAATGTGCATAACGATGAGAGAAATGTTTTTGCTGAGCAGCTTCTGATTTTGCCGCCACGGATAGAGCCCTTTGATTCAGATTCGGTAGCATCTCAGAAAAATAATTTTAGCATTAATATCATGTTAATTGATTCTGTCTCACGTCAGCATTTTTTTCGGTCATTACCAAAAACTGTTTCAGTTCTTAAAGAGGTCACATCATTGCTAGATTCCGAAACTACTGTCTTAGATTTTGAATTGGTACAAGCTGTCAGATCACGAACATTTGAAAGTTTACAGGTGATATTCTCAGGTGAAATTGACCCTTCAGAGAAACCATTTGGCACTCAAGATACGCCTCCACAACCACTAAAACTTTCTTACCTGTACGGGAAGTTTAAGAAAAAGGGTTATCATACATTGTGGATTGAAGATTTATGTTATTTATGGGAATGGGGAATATCTAAAGATCTTCATTTTCTCAACAAGAGCAGCAGTGACGAGGATACCTGGAAAAGATTGTGGAAGATCCTGGATAAAAATAACATTGATAGTGTGGAAGTCACTTTAGCCATGTGTGAAGTTCTCAAAGCAAATCATGTACCAGACCACTTTCATGGTCCAGATGCAGTGTGCTTCAACGGAAGACACCAACATGAGTATCTATTGGAGTATCTGCAGCTGTACCAGCAGACTTTAGAGTCCCAAAAGCTGCCTTATTTTATGTTTTCACAGACAAATGTTGGTCATGAAGGAAGGGGACGAAGAGTCCAGACATTGGACACGTCTCTCGCAAATTACATAAAATTCACAGCCTCACTACAGGACACGCTGACAATAATCTTCTCTGATCATGGGAACTCTTATGGGAGCTTCATGAGTGCAACACAGGAAGCTCGTATTGAACTATTTCATCCCTTCATGTTGTTTGTTATACCAAATAAAGTCGCTAAAATACTCGGGGAAAACGCTATGCTTTCTCTAAGTGTAAACACAGATCGTTTAGTTAGCTTTTTAGACCTTCATTATACTATCAATCATATAGTTGATCCTGAGAGTTTAGAAAAGACTGCGAAAAGACAATTTCCAGTATCCAGAAAAGGTCTGTTAGAACCTGTAGATGTCAACCGTACCTGCAGTGATATCCCACGTATCATGCCCAATCTCTGCATCTGTCAAAATTATGATACATCAGTCGCCAACGAATCTGACTTTAACCTGTTTGCATATTTTGCTATTGGCCAATTAAATGATGAAATACAACGACAGCTTTTGTCCTTGCATATAAAGAATGCAGAAATAAATTCAGGCAACACATTGGTGGCTTTCAAGAATTGTGAAAGACTGATTCTTCAGGGAGTTCACAACGTGAGGAGGAGCTTTGATCAGGTGAGTAAGCATCCTCGTAATTAGGTTAGTTAGCTCTTCTTCTTGTTCTTCTCAACATTCTTCTTCTTCTTCTTCTTCTTCTCTTCCACCTTGTACGTCATCGAAGTGTTGGGGGGAGATGTAATGTTCATTGATGAGCTCTGTCAAGAGCACTATTAAGACTGATATTCATTTCTGAAAGGCTGTTCTTAATGCCATCACTCCATATTTTCCGAGGTCTTCCACTGGCTATATATCCATTGTAACATTTTAGTGTGGCTCGCTGTGGCTGAGAGTACCAGGGCCTTCTTGTTAGGTGTCCAAACCACTTCATTTGTTGTTCTTTGATGACCTGTAAGACTGGCTTTATTCCTAGCATTCGTCTGATTTCATGATTTCGTATTGTCTTTCCTTGAAATTCCTGCAGCTCTTCTAGGGCATTTCATCTCTGTTGTCACAATTTTACGTGCTGTTCTAAACTCTTGTGGCAAGCCCTGGCTGTTGATCCACTTCTGCACTTTGGTCTTGTTCCAGGATTTGACTGAGTGTTGTATGCACATCCATTTGACAGATCTAGCTTAGCCCGGCTCTCTAGCGAAGTTGGTTAAACCTGACTTTCGCGGCGGCCGGGTGACGAACTCCTTGTGGTCCGGGTTCACTCCCGGGGGTAGGCAGAAAAGCCACATTTCTCCCAGATTTACGGTACCTATAATGGAATCAAGGCCGAAGGGTTGCGATATCCATAGTACCGAGCCAAAGGGTTTACAGCTCATGGTTTCTGGATACGTTAAAAAAAAACAAAAAAAAACAGATCTAGCTTGTTTGTGTGGAGACTTTGGTTCTGTGTGTCTCAGGTACCTGCACTCTGACTTCATAGAAATGTTGATCATACCTACATTAGCCTGGCATCTAATCACAACACTCACTTTTCACCTGTATCTGTCCACTCTAGTGGTAGTAATTTTAAACTTTTATCCTGTTCAACTCATCTGGGTTATACGCTTGTGTAATTGGGATATTTAGCTTTTTTTTCTTTCTATTTTGACATCACTGTAATATTTATATTGTGTAATCTTGTTATAACTGTGATGTTCATATTGTGTAATCTATCTTTGGGAATACTTACAGCAATGTTAGCTACCATTTTTCTGTTATATCAGCTCTTTTCAGCTCTATATAAGTCAGTATCCAGATGTTTCTTTTCCAGTTCACCATTTAAAGTCTACAGTTGATATGTTTAGTCATACAACATTACAAACATGTTACAGTGCAGATTGCGATTATTTTCTGTTATTTTACCACATCACGCCGGCTTTGAGATTTGGTAGGGAAATCCCTAGACCGTCCCACAGAATAAGTGAGAATATGATTAGGCTTAGTAGTAGTCCCTATTTATTTAACACTAGCCCTAACCCTAACCCTTCATACTATATGACGATCTGTGGATTTGCCTACCAAATCTTAAAGCCAGTGTAATGTGGTGAAATAACAGAAAAGAACCCAGACTGCTTTAGGCGATCTTAGATGTTGCAAATTTCTGTTGTGAAGAACAGTTTGTTTATCTCCAGGCAATTTTTCTTGCTTGAATTTTTATCTGGATAAAAGGATTTTTGATAAGAAATCAAGCTAGCCATAAAAAAGCCGTGAGCTGCAAGGGTTATAACTGAGAAATATTAAATAAAACTGTGTTGGATGTTTGGTCCCCTGTTACCTTTTATGACATGCTTATTACTGAGGCAGTCCCCTGTGTGGGTTCCGGGGCCCCATTGTGGGGAAAACAAGAATAGACCCACTGCCTCCCCAAAAGCATGTTGTAAGAGTCAACTAATTGGGGAGCTTCCTTTGAAGACGGAGTGCGTCTGCCGGAGAGGCAAGGAACCAACAGTCTGTATTCAAGAGAATGAGATCTGTAAAACTGATGCACACGCAACACTCAGGTTCTGGAGCAGGACTGCAGTTCAGTAGTAGACGAGCAACCAGAACCTTCCACCAGAGTTTACAGCTGGTGAACGCGAAGAAGAAGAAGACTGAGGCAGTGGATCTGTCGTTATTCCCCCCTAAATAGGACACTGCAACCCACACAAGGAGCTCTTGTTATTAAACTATGTGACATTAGTGGCTAGTTGTGGGGTTAGAGCGCTGGGCTGTCATGCTGGTAAGGAAGATATTTCTTTCGTGAACAAAAATAAAAACATCTTTCCCTGCACAGTTTGTGGCAACAGCACCAGCTTATCGGCCTTAAATCCTAACTGTCCTGCACCACTAAAATGGGAAATACAGTTTTACCTCGCTTAACGAGCATAATTCGTTTCAGAATCATACTGGTTAAGCGAAACACTCGTTATGCGAAACAATTTTTCGTATATAAAAAAATGTAAAATATGATAATGTGTTCCAAGTCGAAGAAATACTCACACAATGCTATGTAAAACGTTTATTCAAAGAAAATTATATCCATATTGTTAAGGAGCGTGAATCATCTTCATCTTTTCTTCAAACACGGAACGAGCCAACCTGGAATGCGAATTCGATTTGCAGAAGAAGAAAAAAAAGTTGAAATAATTATGATACAAAGCTAATTATTTTTTGTGTGTGTGCTAGAAAGAAGTCCAGAGACATTTGTTTTTTGCCGAAGCTTCAAAATTAGGCGAAAATGCGACACAGCATTATCATTAAATAAATTGTGCAACTCGCATAGCCACTTCCTTATTAGGTGATGCTTCTCAATGTAAGATGCAACCGTTTGCCATGCTTTCAGCATTTCTCTTATTTCGCCAGAAGATTGTTGCTTTTCTGTTACCTCCTCCCCCTCTGACAAACTTTCCTCCAAAACTTCTTGCTGTGAGACACAATGCAACTTCATAAGCTCTTGGGTGGTCAACTCATGGCTGTGCTCTTCCACAAGCTCTTCAATATCACTGTTATCCCTCTACAATCCTATGATAGTAGCCAAAGACACAATCTCGTTGACTACAGGTTCCACAGGTACTGTTTCAAGCCCCTCAAAATCACAAATCGACAACCCTCTCCGGCCAAAGCTTTTTCCCAAGCAGAAGTTAGGGTTCTCTTGGTAACCCCTTCCCCTGCCTTGTCGATCATCTTGAGGCAGGCAACGATGTGGAATTGATTTTTCCAAAACTCTTTGAGAGTGAGGTTGGTCCCTTCAGTCACCTGAAAACAATGCTTGAAGAGTGCTTTAGTCTAGAGCTTCTTAAAGTTAGAAATAACTTGTTGGTCCATGGGCTGGAGCAACGGAGTGGTGTTGGGAGACAGAAACTGGATCTTGATGAACTTAAATTCTTCAGGGAGGTCATCTTGTAGGCCTGGAGGATTCATGTACATATATCACAATCTAACACAAGTTTGAGAAAATGTGTGATCACAAGCGACACTACGATGCTACTGGAACGAGTGCTAAACACAGACTGATGTAACACGCGCACAATGCGGGACTTCTCTCCTCGCCACTCGTTATGCGAAACTTCGCTCATTAAGCAAGTCATTTTTTTTACAATTTCTTTTGCTCATTATGCGAATTACTCGTTATGAGAAGTGCTCATTAAGCAAGGTTTTACTGTACAAGCAGTAATGACAGTATGTTAGTCTCTAAGTCTGTGAATTTCTTCTTGTCAGCAATTTTTTTCTTTTTTTTAGAACAGAACACAGACGTTGAAAATGGACTTGCATGTACAGAAATCTCAAGTATTCTTTGTCGCTGTGAGTATAACATACAACCTTCGCAGTCAAGGTGACCATAAGACTGAGCTGATGATGTACGACCGTATAACCCCGTATGGTATATTCTCTGTATGTGCCGACAACATAGACCTGTCCTTGTGTATATGTGACACCTCCAGGTCCTCGACGAATTCTTTAAAAATTCCAGAAAAAGACGACTTAGAAAATCTGGATCTTTTGCCAGAGTTTGATGTGCTAGTTCAGGATGTTAGCAGCCTTGATCGTTGTTTATTTTTGGTAACAGTTAAGCACGAGCGGGGTGCGGTCGTGTTTTTAGCAAATGTTTGCCAGAAAAGGAGTTTTATTGTCACTGCTGCACTGGAAGCAGATGATCATCTGGTCTACTCTGTGCCGCCCTTGCTCCCTGTGGTTCTGCCTGGAGGAATGGTGGTGCTGGGTTTGTTGTTTGCTGAGACTGGAGACACCTGGACTGGTTCTGTGAAGGTTTCCAGCCAAGTTGTCAGTGATGTGAGTTACTTAGGTAGTGGATGGTGGCGTAAGAGTTAGTGAGCCTGCCTGGTATGACGGTAAGTAGAACAACAAAGTAAAGAACCTGATCTACACCTTATATCTGCAGCAGGATTACCTTATGGTTGTATCTGCAGAAGGATTACCTTTATGGTTATATCTGCAGAAGGATTACCTTTATGGTTATATCTGCAGCAGGATTACCTTCACTGCTATCTGCAGAAGGATTATGGTTGTTTACGAGGTTATATCTGCAGCAGGATTACCTTATGGTTGTATCTGCAGCAGGATTACCTTTATGGTTATATCTGCAGCAGGATTACCTTCACTGCTGTATCTACAGAAGGATTACCTTTATGGTTAAATCTGCAGAAGGATTACCTTTATGGTTATTTCTGCAGAAGGATTGCCTTCATGGTTATATCTGCAGCAGGATTGCCTTCACAGCTGTATCTGCAGAAGGATTACCTTCATGGTTGTATTGACAGCGAGATTACATTTACAGCTGTATTTTCAGCAAATTGCTTTTACGGTCGTATTTGCGGCAGGATTACCTTTACGTTTGTATCCACAGTGTGATTTACCTTCATAACATGCAAACAGTGGGATTTACATGTGTAGTATGTACAGTGGGATTTATTTATTTTTGCAGAGGGATTTACCTTTACCGTTGTATCTACTATGGGATTTACGGTTACTATTGTCGAGATTAGCTCTGCGTTGTATCTACGGTGAGAACATCTTTACAGTACAGACAGTGGGATTACCTTTACATTTATACATACAGTGGGATCATCTTCACTCGGACATGTAATGGGATTATTGTTACATATGGGTGTACACAAGAATTACTTTTGCTTCTAACTGCAATGTTTGCAATGGAATTACCTTGATGGCAACATCATTCAGACAGATATCACTATCTTTAAATTATATCCCCAGTGGGATTATTTTAGTAAAAAAAATTTTTTTAAATGTGTTTTTCATCTCTAAAGGGAAGGTTGGCCTCAGTGTATTCACTGCTAATTATAAGAATACATGGTGATGTCCCCAGTCTCTTCCACAGTATGACTCTCATAGCACTGGTTGAAAGCCATGAGAAGGTCTTTTTCTAAATAGCAAACCACAGGAATCAAACTCTGAGAAATGCCAACAATTGCTTTGTGAAACCATTTTAAAAACTTCCAAGCCAGAAAGCCACACATGGTTGTTAACAACGAATTGTATAGTTTGTAGCTTATGTGTAGCACTACCTCACTCTTGATATTAAAACAATGGTAACAAGATGGCAGCATGTATCTGTTTCTGTCCTTGACTCCTTCACTTTACCAAACAGTTTGGGTAGGGGAGGGGAGGAGGGCATACAAGCCTTTTACTAGGACAAGGAAATATAACCTGAAAACTTAATATTATGGCAGGGCAGGGGAGCCACCATGGTGTTGTGGCTAGATGCTCGCCTGCGGATCGGAAGATCTTGGTTCAGGTCCTGATGAAGCTGAAACTTTTTTTTAAAAAATGACTTTGGCTCCCAGGATGACCCAGCCTAGGGTGGATACCAGGTAAAGTCCTGGAGAGTAAAGGCGGCTGGTGTTATGCTAACTACATCACCCACCGAGTGCCGGTTGGTCTATAAAATATTGGTCTGGCCCTATATGCCAAATACACCCCATGGAATGAAAAAGGGTATTTTTTTGTTTTTTGGCAGGGCAGACTAGGCACTTAACCTTGGTTAACAGCTGATCTTGGAGGAAATCTCTGACAGGCAGGCAGGCAGACAGAGCATTACACTTCTGATCCGGCAGCATCTGCAGCATGCAGTGTTCCAAACGTGTTGATGTTATCTTTCTTTTGGAATAAACAAATCAGGCAGAGAGAGGAGTCATGCTGTGTGGTCATCACATGGTCTGTACAAGCCTGCCCAAACTGGGGTGTGGAGAGGAGGAACTTCATCCCTGGCCTTAATTGAAATCGTTATGGGCTGTGATTCCTACACTTCTCTATTGCACAATGGACAACCATTGGCTGGAAAGGTATCAACCGCCAAACAGTTGTTACTTCAGCTCTTTTAATCCAAACCAGTTGTGATGTTAGCTTATTCTACTCACATCATTTGTTACTGTAACTCATTTTACCTACATCACTTTTTACATTAACTTATTCTGTTAGTATCAGTTGTGATGCTAACTCATTTTGCCCACATCAGTTGTGATATTATCTCGTTCTACCCATACCATTTGTTATGTTAACTCCGATTATCCATATAACCTTTTACTGTAACTCATTCTACCCACATCATTTGTTACTGCAACTCATTTTACCTACATCAGTGGTTGATGTTACTCATTCCACCCATATCATTTGTTAGTGTAACTTATTCTGTCCATACCATTTGTCATATTAACTCATTCCACCCACATCATTTGTTACTTTACCTCATTCTGCCCAGATCAGTTGTGATGTTAACTACTTTCTAACCATACCATTTGTTACTGTAACTAATTCTACCCACATCACTTCTGACTTTAACTCATTCTACCCATTCTCCGTTATTAATATAACTCATTCTATCCACATCACTTGTGATGTTAACTACATTCCACCCATATCACTGCAGTCTCCGAGGAGGAAAACTCAAAGAATCCCTTTAACTTGCCTCATTAACTGCATTTGGGAAGTGTCATGTGCTGATATGGGGTGACAGCACACTAACATACAGTCGAGTCCACTTAAGTGGAACTCAGATAAGTCGAATTTTGGTTAAGTCGATATGACCAGCTTAGTCCTGGCAATTTTCTCTATTGTGTGTGCTGTCTGGATAAGTAGAAATCCTGTTAAGTGGAAGCATTTTCTTAGGTCCCTGGGACTTCTACTTATCCAGACTCGACTGTATAACCAAGTGTCTATCTAGGATATGACTTGTGCTCGAACTCCGTATCCACTCACACCAAACTGCTGTACACAACGTACGAGCAAACTGTCAGGCAAACTCAACAACAGTTGTCTGTCATACATTTATTCAAAAGAACATTGGGGTCTACCAACCCACACACAATAAATGATATGAAGCAAAATGAGCCTGTCCTTACATTCGCTATCATGGAATTAACTTCATTAGATTTCATACTCCCCAAAACGGTCCTAGCAGCATTCCATTTTACAGTCTGCTGTTAGTCAGACTCTTGAGCTTACCACTTCAGTGCCTCGGTCGCTGGCTTACTCTCACGTCAGGGCTAGCTGTAAGAATGAACAGGCTTCATCTAACTTACACAGCTGATCTCCATTGATATACTCGTAACAGGCACTTTTAGCTATTCAGACTGAGAACCTACAATCCTAAGGCCCCTAATATGCACACAGCAAATCACGTTGATAGATTCTACACTGACCGGCAGGACGAATATTAAATAAGACGAATAATAAATAGCACGAAAATCAGAAAGGACAAATATTAAAAAGAACAAATATTTAAAAAAGACGAATATAAAAAAGGACGATTATCAGAAAGGACGAAAATTAAATAGGAGGAATATTAGCAAAGACGAATATTAAAAAATACAAATAATAAATAGGACGAGCATTAAAACAGACATATTGAAAACGGCGAATATTAGATATGACAAATATTAAATAGGACAAATATTAAAAAAGGGCAAATATTAAGTAGGACGAAGTCCCCCTCAGCACACCTCCAATGCTGTTATTTACGAGATTCCTCTTCTAAAGTTGCCTTGTTTCTGTAGTGCCTATAAATGTCACCCAAGGACAGTTATCTCACAGAAGAACAAACAGCTCTGCTCTGCTCGACGACTCTGTCCTAAACACCGGACTGCTCTGTCCGCAACTCTGGACTGCTCTATCCTCACCTCAGGACTGTATGTTTATATACATGTGTGCATTCTCTGTGAGTCCCCCGTGATAATTGAGGCTTCCATACTTATGCACGTTTCCCCCTCACACCAGCCTTGCTCGGCACGAACTAGGCATGACTCTTCACCCAGACCGGTTGACACCTGGTGAGTCCACTGGTCAACTCCGGTCCTACGTCAATACCTACTCAAAATATTCACTCAAGCTGCGCTGACACCATCGGCCGTAAATCAACACCGACTCACAAAATTGACTCACAACATTAACTTAGGCTGTGTCAGCACCCTGGTCAACCAGGCCTGTACTCAATTAACATAAACAAAGCTGATGCCCCTGAATCGACACACACCTGGAGGACACTTGCAGTCAGCTTAGAGGTTAGTTGCATATCCTTTACAGGACGTCGCAGAACATTTTTCTAGGCAATTAACGTCCAGTAGTTTGTCATTGCTTCCTGGACGGTGGGTTTTCTTGATACCACAGTCGAAACCAACGCAAAGCCCATGGGCCGCAACTGGGATCGAACCCGGAATTATAAAGCGTTCGCATCGACTTAGCCACAGAGCCGACGCAGTCACCTTAGCTTTTGATATTTATGTTGCTAAGTGTGTTTTACTATGTCTGATTCATTCGCCTGTTGTTGTTGACTCCTTTCTATCTTTCCAAACAATAACGTTTCTTGGTGCTAAAGGAGTCAGTCACAACCCGTGGCGATGGCGAGTGGGACTAGCAAGTCCAGCTTCAGTAAAGAAGAATCTTCCACAGAGGTTTGAGGTTTTGAACAACGGATCAACATCATGGAACACAGGTGCTCCTTTCTTCTTCTACCTCAAATCTGAGTCCGAAGAAGGTCAGCACAGTGCACAGGCTCCGTACCACTAGCGAGGATCCTGAAATACTTTGGGTAGATTTTTAACTCCAAATTTTTTCCGGGCAGCGCCGTTATGCTACTATTTTCGATATTTTTGAATTTACTAGAAGTCCAAGTCCACGTGAAAAAATGTCAGCCCTTAAAGGGGGTTGAACCGGGAACCTCTAGTACTCGAGGCGGACACCATGCCTCAAGACCACACAGCCCCCCCCCCCCTTTTCCCCTGAATATTCCACAATAATTGCAAGTGATTTCTAGGCCAGTGTTGCTCTTACAATAACATGTTTTTTAGCGAAAGCAAATTGAAAATCTTTAGTGCAGGACAGCCTGGCATGTGATACCACGACACCAAGAATGGAGGTGGAGGCGGTCACTGCAGCTTGCCGGTGGCTAGAGAACAAAATACATACACATGTAATTGTAATGGACTCTGAAAGCATGCTGAAAAGGTGAAGACAGGATAGGTTCGAGCAGAGTGGCAAGCTACATTTGCAAGGTCACTGGTAGTAAGCATACATGGATATTATCTCCAGGTCATACCGGCGTGGTGGGGAATGAACAAACTGGCTGGATCTGCACCGCTGGATGGTGAATTGATGCACGACAAAGCAGATATGGTCAGAGCCTTTTGGAAACAAGTAACGAAATCAGAAGAGAAACTAGATTATTATGGGCTGGAGAGAATGATTCACCTGGGTGTGACCAGAGGGTTCGGCCGGCACACTATGCTCAGAGGAAAGGCAAGACGGACATGCAAGTTGGCACCATTATTATTGGAACTCTGCGCTGGCTGCTGAGGATGGAGACGGAGCGTATATGAGAATGCCCCTGAGTTCTGTGATGTCAATAGTTAACTCAACTGGTTGTAGACACACTCAACTCCAATCATTATTTCTGTCTTGTTGGGTCCCGACACATCTCAGAATTAACACACCTGTACACACTTTATTACTATTTCATCTACTATGGTATATTCCATCATATGATCTGTCACGACCTGGGACAGCGGTTGAAGATGAGCTTCCAACTCTCACAAAATTCCCATATAGCACACGCAGTAATAAACTCTGACAGCAGAACTCATTGCCTTCTTAAACCAACATGTGAAGGGGAGACGGTTAAGTATCTGGCAACGTAAAACCAGACAGTTCCTCGGGTTTAATTATTATAGTCACGGCCGAATGTATTTATCTTCTCCCGCAGGACTTGATTATAGTCTATCCAAACAAAAACAAGGTGCCGAAGTCGGAGGCAACCAGACGGGAGGCAAAATAGTATGGTACTCGCCCTGTGTCGGCTTCTCGGGTATGTGCCGCGCCAGAAGACAAAATTGCAGATAAAGACAACTTATTTCAAGCGAAAGAAAAAGTCAAGTAAGTTAAAGACCATTTCCCACGCACTTAGAGGCATTGGATATAGTTAGTCTTTAATCTTGAGCCTTAGGCGGGGCAGAGGTCATAGTTCTCCATGTCTGGCAGTTTGTTGTCACCTGATTTCTATCTATCTATCTTTTACCCCACCAGGACATCACCCAAGCGATAAACACCCGAGGACACAAAGTGTCACCATGTGGTTGGGGATCACCCGTGGAGAGGTCCAAGAAACCGCCTTCCATTTCCATTTCCAGTTGTCCAACAAAAATTCCAAACTTGATCCTTTTTCAGCCGCCCGTAGGCCTGCTATATGAAGGAAGGTTCCTTGGCTGTCTTATTTGGTTTCCGTTCATTTGTGGTGTGTAGTCACAACTGATATTCCGGTTCTTTGCTTCCTTGCTGCGGTGTGGTGCTTGTAGTTTTTGGGTCTGGTTAGGTCCAGTTCTCTTAGTGCTGATGTCTGTGGGTTTTAGCTGATTGTCGCCGGTGCTTGGTTTACCTCGTGCTGATCGTTGTGCTAGTGATCTGTTGCTGCTTGGTTGCCTTTCTGTAAAGCCGTCGGGAAAAGCCAAATACCAAGTCACAACGTCTCAAACAATGCTCCTTTTCAGGACAACCAGGGCCGTCACAATCTGTTGTTGTGATCAGCCCATCCCCCCCCCCACCCCAGAGTGTGGAGAAGTAGTGGAGGTAAGATAGACTGCAGATGATGGAGGTAATTTGCTCGACTGTGCCAGGAGATGTGATAGTTAGGTCGGAAGAATGAAAGCGACAGATAGGTTGAGAGAGGTGGCTTCTCGACGTTAGAACTTCTGGTGGGTTGAGATCCCGTGGTCTGAAATAAAACTGAAGGCATTGTTAACATTCGTGTGGTTTGAGGGTGGAGTGGCGTAAGAGAGACTGGAATCCCCGAGTGCTGGTTCCCTTTGGCGCAATGTCTTCAGCAGTCTGCTTCAGAGCGTCGGGTGGCCTTTGGTGGTTTCCGTTGTCATCTTCTGCCTGAAAATATGTTAATTTGGGATTTTGTTATCACTTAAGCCTTCACGTTGGTATTCGTCGTTAGGGCAGGGTCTGAAAAAATACTGAGAGGCCTTGTTTTAAATACATGTGGTGTGGGGTTATGGTAACCGCCTTCAGTCATTAGACCATATTTATGGCCGGGCTATGTTGCGGCCCCTGGAAAGAGCCAGGGTAGGGCTTCAAATAACGAAAAATTGCATCCCAGAATGGGATGACAAGATATGGAACCCACCTAATTTAGGTCGTGGATTTTCATTAGGCCTATAGTTGAGCCTTCCCTGATGATGGTTTTACGCAGTCTCTCTTGTTTAAATAAGATGCTCCCAGCCTTGAGTGGGTACCGGGTGCAGTCATGGGAAGTAGAGGCGGCCGGCGTGATGCTGACCACACCACCCATCTTGTGTCGATTGGTCTATAAAATATAGGTATAGCCCTAAATGCCTAAAGGCTTTCAAAAGGGTCCTTTACCTTTTACTTTACTCTCTTGGGTCTTCGCCGTTTTCTTTTCCCTTTCCGTGTCCATATGAGGGCTTGATGGGGGAGTGTGCGTGTGTGTATGTGCCAGATCTAAATCTTATAGTCTAATCGGAGCCCACTAGATAATGTGGTCAACATCATGCCGGTCGCCTTTACTTTCCCAAGACTTTACCCGGTACCCATTTTTTGGCTGGTTCGACATGCGAGAAGAGGAAATGTTGGCATGAATCTACTGCTAGAGGCCCAAGTTGCGAGTTGGCTCCCCTGTCGCGCCCATAGAAACCCATCAATCTGATTGGTCAATGGCTACTGATCTATACAAGATGGTGGCCTTCTCATTCGCAATACAACTCCAGCCGCTGTGTGTTTCGCTTACACCCTAAATTACCCGTCTTCTTTTCAGTCATGATGCGCAAAATCCCTTTCGGATAACTTTATGTTGCATTTGCCATGAGTTACGGGAAAAAAATCGCTTTATTCCGTCCACCAAGTCGAAGTATAGAAAGGTAATAGCAAATCGTGTCTGATGAGTATAGAAGAAGTTAGATTATTATATTCTTGTTTCATTTTTCCTTTGGGAGTTCAAATGAGTTAAAATTTAAAAATGAAGACCCGCAAAACAAAAGACCAGACATTTTATTAGCATTGTATGTTTTACAATATCTCGACATGTTGACGCTAAATAAAAAGAGGCATACATTTTTACATTGCACTGTTCTTGAATTATTTCTTGAATTATATGCACCTGACGAGATACAGTGAGTTACATTGTGCAATCTACTGCATATGCGCCATACCATATGTCTGTTTCACTGTCTAGTTCACTATTTTCTAGGAAGTTCGGTGGTAGCGCATTGAGTCAGTGATTGACAAGACAGTTGACTGCTGGCCTGAGAGTCAAGGGTTTGAATTTTCGGCACTCTTCCGAATACCGGTCCCAAATTACTCACTGTAAAAAAAATTAAAAAAAACGTTCAGGGCCTAGAGAGTTCATATAGTTTTTTAGCTCATGAAAAGGCCGTTGGCACGTTGTGTTCTGGTTTACAGCTAGGCTGCGATATATGCGTCTTTTGCTCAGTCTTGGGGTTTACAGCTAGGCTGCGATAGCGGCGGCGATATGCTGAATGGTAATGTAACGGGTAGGTAATCTTTATTTTCGTTCGCCCTTGAAAGGACGGTTGGCACGTTGTGGTTTACTGCTAGGCTGTGATGTCTGCTCCTTTCGCCACAAGACATCCCATTTCAGCAAAGTCCGTATTAGTGGCCTTTTACAACATGCTTTTTGTGTGGCAGTGGATCTAAAAGTTTTTTTGTTTGAACATGTGGCCCTGGAACCCACAAGGGGAGTCACGGGTTATGTAAACAGTGGATCAGAAAATCTTCCCCCCCACGCCGCTTTATTGGATTGAAAACTATTCCTCCCCACGGGGCTTCAATTGATCTAAAACTGTTCCTCCCCGCGGCGCGTCAGTGGATCTAAAACTTCCTCCCCGCAACGCTTTAGTGGATCTAAAACTGTTCCTCCCCACAGCGCTTCAGTGGATCTAAAAATAATCCTCCCCGCGGCGCTTCAGTGGATCTAAAACTATTCCTCTCCACGGCGCTTCAGTGGATCTAAAACTATTCCTCCCCGCGGCACTTCAGTGGATCTAAAACTATTCCTCCCTGCGGCGCTTCAGTGGATCTAAAACTATTCCTCCCCGCGGCGCTTCAGTGAATCTAAAACTATTCCTCCCCGCGGGGCTTCAGTGGATATAAAACTATTCCTTCCCACGGCGCTTTGCTTAACGTCTAAACATTGCTGTCCATCGAACAATAACGGCAGAAGTGGAAACTGGTGATGATGGCCTTAATGTTTTTACTACATAACCTCCTGAGTCTCTTAGAGGGATGCTTTTCGCAGTGAATAATTTGGGACCGGTATTCGGAAGAGTGCCGAATTTTCATCAGGGGAGATTTGGGCTCTCCTTTAAATAACGGTCGCTAGCTGGAAGGCGACGGTCGCTTAGTCGGAGTTCACTCCCTTGGCTGCAGTGCGAATACAGAGTGGTAAAGAGGGAACGAAACAAATTATATAGTTACCTGTCATCCTAGGGTTAGGCTTAGGGTATGGGTTAGGATTTGGGGTAGGGTTTGGGTTAGGATTTGGGTTAGGGTAGGGTTAGGGTTTGGGGCAGGGTTAGGGTGACACATCACGGACACGACAGAAGCTTATCGCTCATTACGACATACAGATCCGCAGGTCTCACATCTACGGTCACTAAGTCGCTGTCGGAAGAACGCGGTCGCTAATTTGAGTCGCAGCGCGTGGTCTACGAGAGTCTTGCGTCGCAAGACCACCACCGCTACTGTCAGTCGCAGCGCGTGGTCTAGCTCTAGCAGGCATGTCGACCTCACGTTGTTTTTTGATTCGTGACTTGTCCGCTCCGTATTTGCACTGCAGCCAAGGGAGTGAACTCCGACTAAGCGGCCGTCGCCTTCCAGCTAGCAACCGTTATTTAAAGGAGAGCCAAGATTTTAATTTATATCTAGGAATCCCAGGTGGAATCTAGCAGTAAACTGGGAAGCAAGTGCGATTGGTCTTATTATCTTATCATCCATCCACTGTTAATTGGTAGTTAGAAATAAAGTCATAACCTCTTGTCACAGACCTCTGGGTGACCTTGCTGGTCCGTGGCTCGTAACTGGGCCTATGACAGACAGACTACCCTTTAACACACACTGAACCTGAACGCACACAGAGCACACACGACAATCTTTATTGGAAGTACAGGTAATACATAGACAGTTGACTTCCCGCTGTGTGGCCACCTATTGCCTGGACCCTCTGGCTGAACGGGCTTTACAATCGCCTCGTCCCTCAGTCCGTGCTACAGGCAATCTCCTGGTGTACAAACCACAGCCCGGCGAGATACGTTCTTTTCTATCGCCATGCTGACCCAATAAAACTGTCACAGCCTCTGTCTAGCACAGGGTCAGAGTGCCAAGGTTAGCCACTCTCTCACAGCACATGTACATAAATACTCTACACAAGAACTATCCTATCCTAACAGAACACTGTACATAAACTCTCCAGTCACTAACAGAAATATCCTAACTCTAATACTATAACTGTCTTCCTAAACGTCCTCTCTTCCTGACCGACGCACACCGAATGTCCTGTGTTCTCTCTCCCCCGTGTCTCTTGACCCCGTTCACCAGCTCAGTCCCAAAAGCGGTCATCGTGCTGTCGACCCGTCTCCAACAGCGTTCACTCTTTCTTGCCGTGGGCAAAAGCTTTATCCTGAGCGCTGGTTTCGCCGTGCAATAACGGTGGGACTTGACCAGTCACGGCCCTGACCTTTGTGTCAACCCTGAGGTGTCACCTCAACATGCACACCTTACGTTGTGGTACATTCCGCCACTGACTGTACTCACAGGGTTGTGACATTCACCCTTCCTCTGAACTGATACTTCCTGACAAAGTCAAGTATCAGCAAAGCATGACCTGCCATCATGTACAGTCATCTTTTAAAATTTTATCGTCAACATTTAGTTACCTAAAAAAAAAAAAGTCATGATCTTTTGGGTCAATCACCTAAGGACAAACTATCTGGCACATATTTAATGGGTATATACGTTCAATGGGTAAGCCCCTCCCTAATGGGTAGAAATGGTTTCAGCCCTTGACACAAACAGGTCACTACTCATTACACCTTCAAATCAAATGGGTAATGATATAACTAATAATTTGGGTGGACACTCAAATCGTCCGGGACCCAATTACACCTTACTTCACTTACTGTGCAAGTAAGACGCCACTGTATACACTCCCAAGCCGTTTAACCAACGACACCGTGATTAATAACAGTGGGCGTCATGGACTATCTCCACAAGACTTGTCCATGGTTGTGAAAAGGAATCATGACCTGACTCCCCGACCTACAGTCGTATCATGTGTCCGCGAATCCGCAGTACCTGCCAAGACACTAATCACTCCATATGACCCACAGTGCAAAATAGGCAGTAAACAAATCTGTGGCCAGTTGGACACACTCCTATCCTCCAAGGATAGTGCTACTCCTCAAATGTAGTCTCCATATATGCAATATTAGTTACACTATCATTAACTCTATATGTGAGTGTCCTTGTAAAAGTACAATTTTAATTTTCATTTCAACTATCAATTATCTATCTATCTTAGAAAACAAAATAAACAATTTAAAAAAAAAAAAAAAAAAAAATAAAGAAAATTTCGTTGTCACTGCTAAACTAAATTTTCCGTTACTTAAAAGTCTACTAGTTTACAAAACTATCTACCTAGAATGCATTATTGTCTAACATATACTTTAACATTTACATTTGGTGCACATAGGACACTCAGTTAATATTAAACTCATTGAAACTTTTTATAAAAGTAATGGATTTCAGATTAAGTTTCAAAAACCGAAGAATATTATTAATGCAATTCGAGAATTCTAAAACATGAATGATTGCAAATCAGTCAATTAACATTACTTATGTAATCTAGCAAAAATCTTTAGCAACGAAAAGAAAAGAAAATATCTTTGTAAAATCCAAATGGATTGTCCCACCAATAATTTTACACTGAAAATAAATAAGCAAAATACATACATAATAATTTCACAAACAAAAATCATTACACTATATTCATTCCAACAAAACAATAAAATTTACAAATCAAAATAAATAAGCAAAATATACATGAAATAATTTTCAAACTCAAAATTATTTCCCTTTTATAAATACCATCTCAATAGTTACAAATCAAAATAAATAAGAAAAATAAATACCGATAAATTACTCATCACAAATAGCAACACAATAGTTACAAATCAAAATAAATTAGAAAAATCCACAAATAAATTACTCTTCATAAATACCAACACAGTGGTTACAAATCAAAATAAATAAGAGAAATACACAAATAAATTACCATTCATGAATACCAACACAATAGTTACAAATCAAAATAAATAAGCAAAATACAGATAAATTACTCATCATGAATACCAACACAATAGTTACAAATCAAAATAAATAAGCAAAATACACAAATAAAAATTGTGCGAATGAAATTGAATGAATAAACTTATCAATTCAAAACCAAATAATATACATGAAACAAACATATAAAACATATAGCACATACAGAACATATAAAACATATATAATCCACACAACATATATTATACTAAAGATGAACATAATAAGATAAACTTATAATATGACAATCACAACCTAGACTTCTATTCTATACATTCATTTCCTTTTATTCCAATTACACTCTTTTTTCATACTTCTTTCATTTTCCATTCTGCTGAACTCCTTAGAATAATCATCACCTCTATGTTCCTGTAGAGTAATCTTTTACGATTGTTCACTTCACTGGTTTTAGGCTAGAACAGTACTTGTATACACTGCTACTTGTCATTTACTGTTGTTCAATTGGATCTATGAAACTTGTGGTCGAATTTATAGTCATCTGCATTTTCAAGAAGGCATGAATATATGAAGACAATGTCTTTTCACACAGTCTTTAAATTTCTGAAGTTACCAGACTGTCAGTTTCAGGATACAACTAGGCAATCAATAGTTGTTCAGCCGGCTTAATAAGTCAGCCAGATTGTTGCTGTTGCCCTTGATGTATGTGATTGTGAATTGGGAATCCTGCAGTGGTAGTGCCCATCTGGTTATACGATTGTTCTTTGGGGCACCAGACTTAATGACGAGCAATGGCTGGTTGTCTGATTGTAGGACAAAAAGTCTGCACAGGAGGTAACGATTGAGTCTTGTCACACAGACAATCACCGCAAGATACTGCTGTTTCGCCGTAACATAGTGTACCTGGGCTGGAAACAACCTACTGCTCACACAGCAGTTCGGGTGTAACATCTCGCCATCACACTGCATCAGACATACCGCAACTGCCGTACCACTGGTATGATATCTGAGAACAAATGGTAATATGTTATTAGACAGATTTAAAATAGGGGAACTGGAGAAAAGAGTCTTGATTTTGGTGAAAGTCTGATCTAGTTCTTGGTTCAAAACAATTGTATTGGAATGCTCCCTTTTTAATAGTATTGTGAAAACTACAGTTTCCTGGATAATGTTCAGGGTAAATTGGTTGTGATGCTTGATGAGGTCGAGTAAGCTTCGGATCCCCTTATTGGTGGTGGGGTTTTTAAAATTCAAAATTTTGGGGAAATCCTCAAGATAAATATATGCTTTTGAGGGTTTTTCTGTAAATCCAAAATGTTTGGTTCCTTGAACAGCAGATAATCTATGAGGCATTATTAATAAACATGCACATGTCAACAATATACATTGCAGTACTGAAAATAATATAGCATGTTTTATTTTGACCGGTTTGTTGATTACTGACAGCAAATGATGGTAAATTTGTGTACATCTACCTGGCACATCAGAGAGTACATTACCAATTTCAGCTTTCTGTGTAGATGTTTCTGAAATTTGTTGGTTAATCTTAGGTGGAAGGATTTGTTTGGTTGCAGGTAAGTGTTGTTGTACAGAAAAGAGAATATCTGTCGTATCAACAACATTGGAGTCAGGAATGACAGTTCTATTATGGAACTCTTCAACCACTAATTTGTCAGTTGGTTTAAAAATATTAAAATATTTTTCATACACACTCTCATTCACATCACTCACTCTCTCTCACTGACTGCTGTCTAATTACAACATTGCAGTTATGTTGTCACACCGTTACATGCCATGCACTCATATATGTTCTTTACTTCTTCTTTACTTTTGCTTAGGTCTGGGCCAGCACTACTGGCACATAATTAATCTTTTCCCACTCCTGTATTTCTTTCATGGTACAGCCCTTTGGATTTTCTTTTCCTGCAATGATGACATCTGCAGGGGGTTTTCTACATGCAAGTACTTCTATTCTGCTGCACAGAAATGGAGATTTAACATCCACCATAGCTATTTTCAATTCACATTTCTTGCCTCCCATTTTATATTTTATTGTTTCCCCTGTGTAATCTGTCTCTTTCAATACAGACTTTCTAATAAGTGAAAAAGATGTGTCAGATGTTCTTATCACTGAACCTGGTTTTCCGTTTATGATACCTTTACTGCTTTCCCTGTGTGTCTCAGTGTTGTATGCTGCCATTAATCTTTCGTGTGATATTGTCTCGTCATCTGACAGCATTGAATCATCAGTAGGCCACGTCGTCATTTCGAAAAATGCATTTGGCAAACACTCTTTTGTCTCGCTGCATTCATTCGCACTCAATTGTTGCTCTTTTGACTCACCACTGCATTCATTCGCACTGACATGTTGCTCTTTTGGCTCACCACTGCATTCATTCGCGCTGACATGCTTCTCTTTTGGCTCACCACTACAGGCTATATTATCATACTGCCATTTTGAGATATCACTTTCAGATACCTCCTTCACATTACTACAATTTCCCAGAATGACATCAGCAATAGGGTCTTCTAGCACTGCAAATTTTGTTCTACCTGTGCAGTAAGCCGATTTTATATCTGCCCATGCCAATTTATATTTTTCTTTCGCTCCTGAAAAGGTTCGACACATAATATGTTCCCCTGTCAAATCACATTCATCCACCAGACTTTCTCTTATACCCAATACTGTGGTACCAGAATCTCGCAGTATTGTCGCTACTTTGCCGTTAACCAACCCTTTCGTAAGTTTCACCTGGCCATCGAAACTGGTCACAGTATTAGCCTCTCCTATCACGCTGTGACCACAGGTTAGATTACCATCCTCATTAAAATCTCTACAGATCTGGCAACATGTATCAGAGAAATTTGCCAGTTCAGCTGCATTTGCTGTAGGTACATCTGCCATACTCCCATCAGATAACCTGCTTTCAGAATCACTGCCACTGTCAGATATTTCTGCAGCCGCTCTCTGATATTGTCTTTTTCTCATCTTGCAATCTTTTTGTAAGTGATCGATGGAGTCACATAGTCTACACTCGAGCCAGTATTTAACTGTATTTTTCTCCTGCATTGCTTTCTCTCTCTTACGAAAATGATCTTCATACTTTGGATTCTGCTCACACCACTGTCGTTGACCATGATCTCTCTTACAGTACAGGCATGTTACTATTGGTCATCTATCTCTAAGAGGTCTGTAACTCTTGTACACTCTCGAGTGTTCTCCTTTCTTCTCGTGAGTATATTGCTTTTTCCTGTATACAGGTTGTACTGCAGCTCCGTAACTTACATCTGCACCCTTATTGAAACTAAAAATGTTTCTGTGTGCATTCCAGTATGCAGCACCTGCATCTTCCATCTGCTTTACTGTTTCAGGTTTTTGCTCAATCAAAAACGTCTTCATGCTGCTCGGGACACTTGACAACACCTTGTCTCTTATCAATAGATCTTTTAACAAATCGTATGATTTGTTCACTTTCGCCGATGTTACCCACTTGTCAAAAGTGGATACCACTTCAGACATGTAATCCAGAAATGTCTGTTCAGCTTTCGGAATCAAATTTTTGAAGGTATTTCTGTAAGATTCCTCATCTAGGGAGAAATGTTGGAGAATTCTATCCCTGACAAAGTAATAATCCTCAAGTTTTTCAGTAGGGATTGTCTCTAGTAATTTCAAAGGTTCACCCCCTAGGTGTTTTCGGTAAATAAGTGACCACTCTTTAAAAGGGACCTCATAGTGATTAACCATACATTCAAAATTTTGTGTCCAAGCAGATATGAAATCACCCTGTGTAAAAAATTTTATTAGGCCCTGGTACTTTTTGAAAGAAGGTTCAGCAGCCTTTATCTCAGCCTTACGCATCTGCACCTGGGCATCTCTAGTTGCTTCTATCTCTTTGGCCTTTAGTTCCATCACCAGCCTTTCTTTCTCCAGCTCTGAATTGCATACCATCTCTTTGAGTCTTAAGGTAGAGGTGTGTTCTAGCTCTTTGTCCTTTATCAACAACTGTACCCTGTCTCTCTCAGCCATCGCAGATAACTCCTGTTGTTTGAGAGCTACATCTTTGTCTTTTAATGCCGCTTGGGCTTCCAGCTCGATCTGCTTTAGTTTACTAGCGGCTTCTAGTTCCAATTTCTTGAGTTCTCTCTCGTCAGCTCTGTCTTTTCTCTCTTGGTCACGTTCTTCTTTTTCTCTCAACTCTCCATACTTCTTATCCGCCCATTCCAGCACCTTTTCACCCGTCATCCCATGCTGTTTGGCCATCTCGATAAATTCAGCGAGACTCGACATTTTAGTTACAACAAAGTGATCTTTCGTTCAAAATAATAATTAACAACCACTCAACAAATCACCTGACTAACCGTAGCTGCCACGAACAAAAATACTAAAAATTACAAGTGGCAAGCCCGGAAATCAGTGAAAACAATGCAAATAATATAGCAACGTAATAAATTCAATACAATAATAATAATAATAATATTTATGAAACAATTTGGACTGTTCGATACAGAAAAGGGATGGGTCACCGAAACTTATTCGTTACAATTTCCGAATGAGGGATGATGATGTGTGCACACAAAAAATTATTACCCAAATAAACGAGAAAATAACGTAAATGATGAATAGGACAGACGAGAAATGAAAAAAACAATGAACGGTGCCAGGGGCTCAAATACAATTGCGTAGAACCCTCGAGGGCTGGAGAACAGACCACAACAATACACCAAAAGCAAAACAAACTTATCTTCTCTCCAGTCCTTGATTCTTGGCCTCCCACAGAAAGGATGATGAGGATGATGATGATGACCGAGAACGACAGGCCTCAGTTGATTGGTGTCAGCAGCAACCACTCAACAGCACACAACCTTCCTCACACTTTTTCTGTCCGTCAAACTACTTCTCCTATACGTCACTAACTTGTCACGACGCAAACGCAGCCCTATCACATTTAGTCATTATTAATTACAATCAGTCGGAACAAATACGAAAAACGGTCACAAACTATCACTTTATAGCGCTAAGGGCGACCCAAGCCAACCCCGATGTCGCTATCAATAATTAAGAGTAGGCCCGGACAACGATGCAATATTTAAGAGAATTAACTCAGCAACGCCATCACAAACTTACTCGATAGCAACATCAAAATTAAGGGATTAACTCAATCACGTTAGCCCTACAATAGTGAACGACAAAACCTAAAGAAAAATAAATCAGTCAGCTAAACATACAAACTAATCTATGTCTCCTATTTAGACAAATAAATACAAGCACATTGGGTTCACAATTAACGCGGACAACTATTCCTATCTAGCTACTACTATAGATTCAATTCCCAAGGACGAACGCTCCCATAATGTCACAGACCTCTGGGTGACCTTGCTGGTCCGTGGCTCGTAACTGGGCCTATGACAGACAGACTACCCTTTAACACACACTGAACCCGAACGCACACAGAGCACACACGACAATCTTTATTGGAAGTACAGGTAATACATAGACAGTTGACTTCCCGCTGTGTGGCCACCTATTGCCTGGACCCTCTGGCCGAACGGGCTTTACAATCGCCTCGTCCCTCAGTACGTGCTACAGGCAATCTCCTGGTGTACAAACCACAGCCCGGCGAGATACGTTCTTTTCTATCGCCACGCTGACCCAATCAAACTGTCACAGCCTCTGTCTAGCACAGGGTCAGAGTGCCAAGGTTAGCCACTCTCTCACAGCACATGTATATAAATACTCTACACAAGAACTATCCTATCCTAACAGAACACTGTACATAAACTCTCCAGTCACTAACAGAAATATCCTAACTCTAATACTATAACTGTCTTCCTAAACGTCCTCTCTTCCTGACCGACGCACACCGAATGTCCTGTGTTCTCTCTCCCCCGTGTCTCTTGACCCCGTTCACCAGCTCAGTCCCAAAAGCGGTCATCGTGCTGTCGACCTGTCTCCAACAGCGTTCACTCTTTCTTGCCGTGGGCAAAAGCTTTATCCTGAGCGCTGGTTTCGCCGTGCAATAACGGTGGGACTTGACCAGTCACGGCCCTGACCTTTGTGTCAACCCTGGGGTGTCACCTCAACACACACACGTTACGTTGTGGTACATTCCGCCACTGACTGTACTCACAGGGTTGTGACACCTCTATTGCCGAGTTCACCAGTGGTGTGTAACATGTTCTTTATTTAGTTTCCCTTCACATAATTTCGTTAGTCCCAAGTAGTTGCAACTTTAACCCCGCCCACCCCAAGTAATCTAAGGTTAGAGCAGTAAGCAGTCTTAACTCTTTATGTACCAAATAGTGTTCTTGCGTGATTGTGTCTTTGTCCTGTACCAGTCAATATGTTGTGCACATTTTTACATCTTATGTTTTGTGAGGGACTTTTAAGAACTTATTTGCTGCATGTACTACATATTTAGTCCCTGGGGAAATTAGTATATCTGGGACTTCAGTATTGCTGTTCTCAACTCCCTCAGACATTATCTAGAACCTTATCGAATTGAAAGAGTTAAGGAGTAAAACAGTCACTATGGTCAGAAGTAAATAACTAACAACATTAAATAGGCACATATACCATCTGCCTGTGATCATTCTTTTCAATGCTCAGTCTCTGAAGGCTCAGTTCGCTGGGTCACACTTGGAGAATGAAGGATAACAGAGTCCATAAGGATATCCTCTATAGTGAATTAATAAACGGATAGAAGTCGAGGCCAACCACTCCTACGATATAAAGATGGGTGCAAATGGGACATGAAAGATACAGGTATTGAGATGGACTCCTGGGAACAAAATGCCTTAGACCGTGTTGTATAGAGGGGGCACATCAGGAAAGGAATGAGAATGAAGAAATGATTGCAGAAAAGATGAGAGCTGAGCGTTTGAGATGAAACAGACAAAACACAAATGTTGACACACACAAAGGTCTTGCTGGTCCTACTTGCCATTTCCAAGGGCTGTGAGTCCCGTGTCTCCTCTTAGCACATATAACATTGTCATGTGGAAAGATGAAAAGGTGCCAATCAGTCATTATGTCGGTGATAAAAAAAATGAAGAGACTTTATTTTCAAAGAGTTAACAGTGAAACAGCACATTTTTTATATTTTTTTGCAGTGAGCAAGAAATGTATAGTGAGTTATTTGGTACAGAAAGAATTAATTTATAAGTATTATCAAATTGTCAAACACACCATTATACTTGTTACTGTAAATTGAAATATTAATCCACACTCTAGTGGATAGATTGCTTCATTTATGAAACTATAATAGGGATGTAGAAGGTGTTTACTTCATTTATGTGACTGATGAACATGTAGAAGGTGTTAATGGATTACTTCATTTATGTGACTGGCGAGGATGTAGAAGGTGGTAATAGATTACTTTTTTATGTGACTATGACAAGGATGTTGAAGGTGTTTACTTCATTTATGTGACTGATGAAGATGTAAAAGGTGGTAATAGATTACTTTATTTATATGACTGACGAGGATGTAGAAGGTGGTAATAGATTACTTTATTTATGTGACTGGCGAAGCTGTAGAAGGTGGTAATAGATTATTTTATTTATGTGACTGGCGAAGCTGTAGAAGGTGGTAATAGATTACTTCATTTATGTGACTATGACAAGGATGTAGAGGTGTTTACTTCATTTATGTGACTATGACAAGGATGTAGAGGTGTTTACTTCATTTATGTGACTGATGAACATGTAGAAGGTGTTAATAGATTACTTTATTTATGGGACTAATGAAGATGTAAAAGATGTTAACAGATTACTTTATTTATGAAACTGACTAGGATGTAGACAGTATTAATAGGTTATTTTATTTAATGATGTAGATGTTCAAGGTATTAATAAACTTTGTTTATGAAACTATGACAAGGATGTAGAATGTATTGTAGAATTCAACATTTATGTGATTAAAGACGTAGGAGATCACTGATAACTGTGTAGTTTTTCCCCTCTTTAGCGAAAGTGTTCTTAGCTTTGATGACATTGAAGATGATGACAGAGACACTGTTAAAAGGTAGGGTTTTATTTTTTTTACTATTTTTTTTAAAAAAACAAGCTTTGTTTGGTTGTTACATTATTGAAGTCCCCATATTTGGTAATTTAATCACCAGTTGTAGGGCCCCATTTATTTTGGAGAAAAAAAAATAAGTCACTTTGCTCAAAAATGAGCATGTCATAAAAAGCAACTAAGTAGGTTTGCTGAAATCGTATTTGTTGGGCCAAAAGGCACATATTTTGCAGCCTAGCTGTAAACCACAACACAGCATGCCAGCTGCCCTTATAAGAGGGCTTGCAGAATAAGAATATAACTTAAGTTAATGCCTTTATGTAAGTCAAAGTAAAGTACCCTTTTCCATGCATTGAGCATATAGGACTAGACCTATATTTTATAGACCAATCGGCACTCAGTGGGAGCTGTAGTCAGCACCACACTAGCTGCCTATACTTCCCAGGACTGTCCCCGGTACTTATTTAAGGCTGCGTCAACCTGAGAACGAAGGTCATTTTTGGAAGAAAAAAAAGTTTGGTTCTGTCAGTACCTGAACCCAGGACCTTCTGATCCGCAGTAGAGCATCTCGCTGCTACACCACTGCACTACCTCTACGTAACTTTAATTAATTACCCTTTGCCTAGTAACATCATTTAATGCCCCATTATCATCATGTATCATGCCAGTCACATGTGTTGTTGTTTAACATATTACATGATCACCAAAATTAAAGATCAACCCACCCATGTCATTTTATCAAGCCATGCAAGTATGCATCTCTTTTTCTTCTAGTTGCTTTCTGTCCATCAGTTTTTATAGATGTCGCTGTTTGAAAGTTGAAGCTGCTATATTTCACATCATTACCCGTCCACAAAAGCTTTGACTGTGTCTGATTTCTCCAGTTAGTTTACAGTTTTTGTCAAGTAACATTAGTTACAGTCAACATATGGATCTTATTTGTATTGAAAAACCCTGCTCTGACCATTTGTCTCACAGTCTGAATGACTCATTGACTGACAGCCTGAATAAATCATTGTCTGACAGCATGAATGAACCATTGTCTCACATCCTGGATAAATCACTGTCTCACAACCTGAATGAATCAGTACAGAATTGACATTACTGCACTCGGAACATTCCCACAGACGCTATGTCTCCCTCCCCATTACTAAAGAAGGGTTCTCTTACAGTTTTCTGACAATGCCAGTTGCTCCCTGCATGGTTTCCGAAGCCCAGATTTTAGGGGAAAAATGAATAGACCCACTGCCTACCTAACAAGCATGTCATACAGTGTGACACATTAGGGCAGTGTCCTTTGAAGTGGTAGTGCATCTGCCTGAGAGTCAAGGAACCGGCAGTCTGCATACATATAGGCCAGATCTGTAAAAGGATGTGTACACAAAACTAAAGTTCTGGAAGACCGCAGTCTAGAAGTGGACGAATAACGGGAACTTTCCGCTGGAATTTACACCTGGTGAACACTAACAAGAAGAAGTACCAGATGCTACCTGATTAAAAGCCTGTCTATGTTTTCCACTCAGTGATGAAAATTGTCCAGAACTCCTGCTTACCCCAGCTTAATCAGTCTGTCAGTGTAGGGATAATCTGTCTTGTCTGTTGTACTGTCCACTTGATCCTCATCTCAGCTCAGCTGACAAAATGCATGTACTGAATTTTTTCTAGAAAGACTCGCAATCTCAGTGAGAAGAAGAGGCGAGACCAGTTTAATGTCCTCATCAACGAACTGTGCGCCATGGTTGCAGCCAACACCAAGAAAATGGACAAGTCAACAGTCCTCAAGTCTGCAATACAGTTCCTAAGAAATCACCAAGGTTTGTTAAGAGCTGATTGTGGTGTTTAAAATGACTTTGGCAGGAACTAAGCCTAAAATGGGTAGCAGGTAAAGTCATGATAAGTAAAGATGGTTAGTGGGAAGTTGACCACATGAAAAAATGAGTGCCGATTGGTCTGTAAAAATATCAGTCGCGCCACTAGTGTAAAAAAAAAAAAAAGGCATTTATTTTACTTTACTTGGAAAGAAAACATGTTTATGAATACGTGGAGCCTGCTGCCTTAGATGGAATCTTTAACTCTTTCACCCCTGTGACTTAATAAATACAATGCCAGGGACTCATATTTCAGACACCCCACCCCTCCAAGTCTTGAAAGTACACAAATATTTGACACGGGTCACACAAAATAATTGTATTATTTCCATGTATAGACCAAAATAATATTAATTTCCCTACAGAAAAAGCGGAGTTTTCAATAAACAGGAATGCAGCAGAGATTTAACTAACTTAACTTCTGTATGACCATTTAAAAAAGGTATACAGAAACTCAAACTTGTCAAACTAAGTTGGTCACCAGTCAACACTAGCGGTAATGATTTGAGGTTTAAA
The DNA here is from genome assembly GCA_905116865.2 of Candidula unifasciata. Taxonomy (NCBI): domain Eukaryota; kingdom Metazoa; phylum Mollusca; class Gastropoda; order Stylommatophora; family Geomitridae; genus Candidula; species Candidula unifasciata. Next base: position 106,682 of record CAJHNH020008432.1, on the reverse strand, counting down.
CAACGGATCAACATCATGGCACACGAGTCGTAACCCATAATTGCTTCCTTCTACTTCTAACTAAAATCTGAGTTTGAAGAAGCGCAGGTGTCCGATCTCACTACCTAGAACTACCTAGAGACCAGGGGAAATTACTAGAAGTCCACGTGAAAAAGCCCCAGCTTTTACCGGAGTCTGAACCCAGGTACTCTAGCACTGAAGGCAGACACTATGCCTCGAGACCATGCAGCCCCCCTCCTCTAGTGGTAATGGGAAACTATGATGTAATCATTTCTGTTAAAAAAGAGACATATGTTCAAACGGACCCCTCACCATTCCCCCCCCCCCCCCCCCCCCCCCCCCCCCCCATTCCCCCCCCCCCCCCCCCCCCAAATCCTCCCAAAGCAATGGTATTTTTTTGTAAATATTGATTCCCATCCACTTTAATTGTGAACTGGCACTTACGATACCGCTGCTAAAAGCAATGATTCTTCCCCTATGGACTCCAGAGCTCCTATTGTGGGGAAAACAGGAGTAGACCCATTGCCTCTCCAACAAGTATGTTGTAGTTGTCGACTAATTTGGGTTATCTTTTTGAAATCAAGAGTATATCTGCTGGATAGGCAAGGAACCAAGAGTCTGCATACAGATAAGGTAGATGTGTAAAACAAGTGTACATGTAATGCTCAGGTTCTGCAACAAGACTAAAGTCACATAAAGTTTACAGTTGGTAAATGTGAACAAGAAGCTTAAGTTCTCATGTTACTAAAGTCACATAAAGTTTACAGTTGGTAAATGTGAACAAGAAGCTTAAGTTCTCATGTTACTAAAGTCACATAAAGTTTACAGTTGGTAAATGTGAACAAGAAGCTTAAGTTCTCATGTTACTAAAGTCACATAAAGTTTACAGTTGGTAAATGTGAACAAGAAGCTTAAGTTCTCATGTTACTAAAGTCACATAAAGTTTACAGTTGGTAAATGTGAACAAGAAGCTTAAGTTCTCATGTTACTAAAGTCACATAAAGTTTACAGTTGGTAAATGTGAACAAGAAGCTATAGTTCTCATGTTACTAAAGTCACATAAAGTTTACAGTTGGTAAATGTGAACAAGAAGCTTAAGTTCTCATGTTACTAAAGTCACATAAAGTTTACAGTTGTAAATGTGAACAAGAAGCTTAAGTTTAAGTTCTACTAAAGTCACATAAAGTTTACAGTTGGTGAATGTGAACAAGAAGCTATAGTTCTCATGTTACTAAAGTCACATAAAGTTTACAGTTGGTAAATGTGAACAAGAAGCTATAGTTCTCATGTTCAAGCCACTCTGTGGAAGAACGCTTCTTAATACTCTGGTTGAACATTAGGCTGGCTCTAGCTGCTGATTTGTAGAGACAAATCATCAGGTGATCAGTCTTTTTTTCCCGCCTACATCCACACATTATAAAGGCTGTTGGCACGTTGTGTTGCGGTTAACAGCTAGGCTGTGATATCTATGCTTTTCAGCTCACTGCATCTTATTTCGCCACACTCCCAATTGCTTGCCTTTTATGATATGCTTGTTAGGCGGCAGTGGAGGCCGCAGTGGGTCTGTTCTTGTTTCCCCCAAAAATGGTAAGTATAACCTGATGAGGTAATTTATATGTAACTTTTTGTTAAAGTCTCACTGAACTTTGAATGCAAAAAAAATTTCAAAAACCCATATAAATGACATCATAAAGTCATTAAACTAGTTACCACTGCTATAGTCTGACGCTATTTTGGGGAAGCTGGAAAGTACCAACGAAGTATTCATTGTATCAGGTGTTGGAAATGTCTACCATGGGCTTCAAGACATGACTGTACACCTCTCTTACTATTGTCAGATACCTTCTGCAACGTGTCTGTTGCTATTTTCTGAATTGTTTTTCTGATTGCTTCCATTGATGATACCATTCTGTTTTAAGTGAAAAGAATTACTCCAGCAGACCACAGCCATTGACTGTATATTGCTTCACAGTTGACTGGGGAGCACATTTTTTGATGATGTCATGTACTTTGTTTTTCGCATTTGTTCTACATACTAAGTGCAGTGAGACTTTACAAACACCCTATATGTAACACAATGTGAGAAGCCCACATACCATACATTCACAAAGTTAAACAAGCAAACTACATCTTTGGGCTACAATCAAATGTCATGTATCTTTTTGTGTGCAGAATTTTCCGTCCAGTCAGCGGCAAATGAAATTAAAGAAGACTGGAAACCAACGTTTTTGTGCAGTGAAGAATTTGCTCAATTGATGTTAGAGGTGAGTTGCTTTTATTTATTTAATTTATGAGGATACCTTGGTGGAGACGTGGTCAAGCTGTGTGCCCTGTACTTGGAAAGTGGTTGGTTTGTATGCCCCATTTTGGAGGGAAAAGATTAGACAGTCTAAAACAAGCATGTCGCAAAAGGTTGCTAATTAGGTATTTGCTTAAAGCTATATTTCTTTTTAAGTATTCAAAAACAGGAATGTTCCAAGCCTATTTTAAAAAAATATAAAATTCTATAAAAATGCTCTAAAATATTCCATAAATTTCTGTTTTATCAAAATATAAAACTGTTTTAAAACTATTTCTTTAATGATCAAAATATAAGAACATTTCCAAAATATTCTTCTTTTTCTTCTTCTGCATTTATCCCAAGATGTAACTGCGTTGTGTCCATTTACAGCAAGGCTGCAATATTTGCATCTTTCGGCCAAGACATCCAACTTATACGGGCATTTGTTGACCGGGTTAGTCTTTCCGGTTAGTTATAAACTATTTTTTTTTAAATGTATCAAAAGAAACAAACGTTTAAAACTTTTATTTTGTTTAATTATCAAGATATAAGCAAGTTTAAAAAATATTGTTTAAAATATCTAGATAAAAGAATATTTCAACACTATTTAAATAATCAAAAAAAAATTTTTTGAATTATTAAAATATAAGAATGTTTAAAAAATATTTTTACACAATTATCAAAAAAGAATGAACAAAAGGCAATTTTTTTTCTTGTAAATTATCAAAAAATAAAACTTTCAAAAATACAACTTGTATTTCTTTTAAATATTAAACTATACAAATGTTTCAAAGCTATATTTTTTTTTAATTATAAAAATATAAGATCATTTCAAAACCAGACAATCATCAGCAAACAACAGCTTCATCTGAAAACCGATACCATAGAGAAACTTTTCTATGTAGTGTAGGGAGAAAAAGGTGGGAAAGGGAGTGGGGGGTGTCATTTTACACTTCTCTTCTTCTTCTTCTTCACTTCATCTTTTACCGCTGTGGGTGTCGAGGGAGATATAAGGTTCTGTCTCTAGCTCTTCTGGCCGCCTCGACCATGGCACATCGTGCTGTTGTAGATTTTCTCTGATGTTATCCTTCCATCTTGTTCTTGGTCTACCTCGTGCTCTACGTCCTTCTTCTCTTTCCATGTATGCTTTGTATGTTATGGTGTCACAAGGCATTCTCTCTAAGTGGGCAAACCATTTCACTTTCTGTCTTTGTATGTAATTTAGAATTGGTTCTGTGCCGACTTTTTCTCTTATAATTTCATTCCTGATCTTATCTCTTATGGTCACTCCCACAGCCCTTCTCAGACATGCATTTTACACTTGAGACATTAAATACAAATAATGGAGAAAACTAAGCAACAATTAAATTCATAACCTGTTTAAATCACTGATAATTACTGGTATCACATCACACATCAATCGGCAGGTTCTCTATTGAACACTGCTCTCGTCACAGCATGCCTGAAAGTCTCTTTCTCTAGCCAATTTGAGTCGAGAATGAGTGTGTGTGTGAATCTGAGAATTGAATCCACCACGAGGCCTGAAGCAGCCATTACTATTTGGCTACAGTATGTGTCGAGATGGATGTCCACAGGACGTCTGGCCAATGTTTATACTGGATGTTTTAACTCAAAAGTTTATCGTACCAGCCATTGTCTATGAACTTGGGATGCATGCAGAGTGATTCATTGGGTGTAGTATCTGCTATGTGTGCTATGTTGAACTGTGCTCTCCAGTCACAACTCTAGACAACAGATTAGTAACAGAGGACAGAGACAGCCTGGAACAGACAAAAATTGCACTGTATGTTAAGCCTTGTGTTCCAGTCTGTCTATTGTCACCTGCTGCATGTAGTTTGTCACTTCTGTGTGTGTACATTACTGTGTACTGGGACAATTTCAGTACCAGTCCATCTGTATATGTTGCTGGGTCAAATATTGAGAAGTACATTGCAATAATGTTCAAGCAGACCTACAAACACCTGCAGTCACCAAATGGAAAGAGAAGGCCAATCACAGAGACGAACAGAGGCGGGTGATATCCGCAGCAATGAACCTCAAGGGTTCAGAATGCTGAAGATGAAGGATTTATGGATAAATGTTCAGTGCCATTTTTATGAACTGTGTAGGTTGGAATGTTTATTTTAGGCTCCTTGCCTCACACAAAAATCCCAGCACCTTATAGAGGATTGTTCCTCTTCGGAGCCTGCACTGACTGGAAATTCCGGCGAGAATTTCTGCTCATTTGTCCTCTTCTGGATTTTAGTCTTGTTTCACAACTAGTTTTGTGTGCACATCCACTTTACAAATTTAGTTTATTCGTAAGCAGACTGTTGCCTCTCAGGCAGATGCACTCCAACTTTGAAGAAAACACCCCTTAGTTAACTTTTACGCCGTACTTGTTAAGGGGGCACTAGATCTTTTCTTATTTCCCCCAAAGTGAGGCTCTTCTTCTTTACCTCTCCTCCTCCTACTTCTTCTTCTCCTAGTTCTAGAGCATTCTAAGACACTTTGTGACTGGCTTTCTTTTTCCAGCTGGTGACTTTATGTGTTGTAGGTCTGTTTGTACATTAGCTCTCCACCATCGTCTTGGTATGCCTCATGGTTTTACTCCCATTCAATGCAAGATACCATCAGGTACTGTCTCTACACTGAAGTTGGTTGCCATGGATCCCCAACACACCCTGCCTCTCATCTTGGTAGTATATAAATGCACTTTAGAAACAAAGGCTGCAACTTAGATATTTCTTCTTCTACACTCTACCTTAAAATAGTGGTTGGCATATTGTGTTGTTTACATCATCATCATCACCATGTAGTAGGTCCCTTGCAGAATGTTGCTCTCATCACGGTCTGCCTGAAAGAAACACGGTCTCTCGCAAGCTCTAACACCTTGTGTACTTTCATTCAAGGAGTCATTTATATCCGGTGCTCAACTTCGTGCTGGTCGACACCTGCCCCTTCTTCCTTGTACCATGCCTTCTGCTATTTATTTTTCTAATCCGCTATGGCGCTTGATATGACCAAAATATTTTATCTTCCGAAATGTTTACCTTTCAGCTCAATACATCTGATTTAAAACATTTGTATATTTTTATAATTTAAAAAAAAAAAGTTTTGAAACATTTTTATATTTGGATAACTTTGTTGTGAATTTTTGGGGAACATTCTTATATTTGGATAATTTCTTTATTTTTGAGGCGGTGGATAGTTTTTTGGTGGTGTTCACACAGCAGGGCAAAGTGCTTTTTGTATCTGACAGTGTCACCTCACTACTTGGACATCTGCCTGTGAGTATACTCAGTTACAGTTACAGAACCAGTTTAATAAGCCATGAATTATGTTATGTATACCTTCAACTGGTCTGTGAGTTAGGCATAGTTCAGAGTGAACAGCCAGAGAGAGAGAGAGAGAGAGAGAGAGAGAGAGAGAGAGAGAGAGAGAGAGAGAGAGAGAGAGAGAGGGACAAGACAGAGAGAGAGACAGAGAGAGAGAAGGAGAAAGCAGTTAATCTTCCTTGTGGAGACGGCACTTGAATGATTGGTTGAATCTTTGATTAATTGACAGAATGATTGATTATTGCATTTGAAGGTTAGACGCAGCAATTCTTTCTCTCTGTCTGTCTTTCTATCTCTCTTTCTATCTCTCTCTTTCTGTGTCTCTTTTTGGCTTGGTCTCTCTATTTCTGTCTTGTCTATCTATCTCTATCTCTATCTGCTTATCTCTCTCTGATTCTGTGTCTCTCTCTTTCTGTCTCTGTCCCTCTCTGATTAAGTATGTCTGTCTCTGTCTTGTTCCTGGACAAATATATTTGAGCAATTTATTGTCTGGCATATTTGGCTGTATCTCTTTAGGTGCATTATTGTAGATTTAAGTCAACTTATCGTGTAGCACAAAAATGGAATCCTGTTCACTAAAATACACAAATCACATTTTCAAGTAACGCTGTGCATCTTTCTGTTGGAGAGGCAATAAATTGTGTTTGTAGTAGTGCACTTGATGAGGTAGAACAAAATATACCAGGCAGTAAATTGTGCAGTGTATTGTTTCTGACAGCATTATTGAAATTTGCAACATGTCCTTTTTCTTCTCCTCCTCCTTCTTCTTCCTCCTCCTCCTCTTCTTTCTTTTCTTCTTCCTCCTCCTCTTCTTCTTCCTCTTCATCCTCTTCCTCCTCCTCTTCCTTCTCTTTCTATTCATCTTCTTCTTCTTCCACTGTCTGCTTTCTCAGCATCTCACACTCTCGTAAACTGTTCAAATTAAACTCAAAGTGCACTCCCACTAATATTTTCACATACTGTACACTCCCACAAATATTTTCACATACTGTACACTCCCACAAATATTTTCACATACTGCACACTCCCACAAATATTTTCACACAAAGATTACTCATGCAAATACAAAGTACCTCCCCCCTCCCTCTTCCCCTTCCAACAATGTTCATACAAAGTATATTCACAGAATGGGCACTCACAAATATTTCACAGAAAGTACACTCATGCACATTTGACTCAGTGTGTCCTAATACCCTTGAATATTTCAAGGATATGGTCTCCTAGGATCCCCATATGGGATCCAGGACCCTGTTTTATGGAGAGGGAGGGGGGGGATAGACCCACTGCCCTCCCACCCTCACAGGCATGTCATAGAAAGTGACTAAATGCGATATGTCTCTCAGAGTCAGAGACATCTGCCTGAGAGGTGAGGAACCAACACTCTGCAAAGAAATTAGCGAGATCTGTAAAATAGATGTGCACACAAAACTCACAAGTTTTGGAACAAGACTAAAGTCCAGAAGTGGATGAACAACCAAAACTTTCAGCCAGAGTTTACAGCCAGTGAACGCTAAGAAGAAGAAGAAGAAGAAATCTTTTGGGATACCTGTATGGAAAAACAAGTCAATAAAATACTTAAGTTGTTTTTGTTCTTAATGTTATCCTCCTGTTTGTTTCAGAGTGATCTGATTAACCATTCCCTTTATGATGTCATTCACGAGGATGACCGCCTCAAGTTTTTTAATTTGTTATCCAAATTTCAGCCTCAGGGAGCTCATGGTGAGTTTGCTTCAGGATAAACTTAATGTCATATAATCCCTACCTGGTCTGGACTTAGGTTACTTCATAACCACTGTTGAGTATTGAGCTAACAACTAACACATTACAGCATTCAAGACACTCCCATAAGTACCTCTGTCTTCATCTTCAGCTGCCAGTGAAGAGTGTGTAACCATTGGGGCCCAGTATAAGCTTGCGGTTGAACAGGTCATACAGGGTTTGTAGATGTAGGATTCCCATCCTTGAGGTGGGACTGCAGACAGAAATCCTTGAGGGGACAAACAGTAGCAATTTAATGTAACAAAAGTAAAAGATACTTTTGTGCCATTGGCGCATTGGGCATGTGGTACTAGGCCAATATTTTGATAGACCAGTTGGCACATAATAAATGATGTAGCCAGCATCTGTCAGCATCGCACCCACTGTCTTTACTTCCCAGATTTCCTGGTATCTTTTTTAGCTAGGGCTAACCTGGTAATCAGGCTCTCATTTAAAGAAGTTAACTTCTGATGCCCACTCTGTAATCATCATCATCCTTTCGTGCCATTATATGTCACATATCGCTCCCAGTCTATTCCTTTATCCCATTCTGTCCTGTTTAGTCATTTTTAGTGTCATGGATGGAATCTAGTCTGACACTTCTAGTCTCTCTCATCAGCATTTGTTTTAGGATTTCTCTTGGATGTCCTCATCTCAGTCCATTTTGTTTCTCAGTTCAGTGCCTGTTTGGTGATTATCTGGTCATTTCTTCCCAGTATGTGGCCAATATAGCATCTTATGTTTTCTTATAACTTTTCATAACAGATGTTCACCTTTCTTAAATTCATCCATTTTAATTTTTGTTAGTTTCCTCAGCTGAGAACAATATAACTAGAATGTCTTTACACTGGAACCCACAGGGGCATAGAAAAAAAGGAAGACCAAAAAACACACAGAGAAGGGAGCTAGAGAGTGAAGAAAAAGAGATGGGGAGAGCTGCATGTGATAGCGAAGGATAGAACGGCTTGGCATGAGTTGGTTGAGGGCCCTGCTCCATTGGGGGCTAGAAAGGCAGAACAAGAAAAAGAAGTTTCCTCAGACATTAGTTATTGGAAACCACTCTAGACCAAGAGGACATTGTTGATCTGTTATTCTCTTTTAGATGATGGTACTTTATCTTTCACTGGCCATTTGAGGAGGGGCTCGATGGATCCCAGTGAGCCAGCCATCTATGAGTATGTGAAAGTGTTTGGCACATCACAGATGGTAGACATAGAAGGTAAGCTGGACTGTGAGAGTTGACTGTTTGACAGTGATGTGAAAGTGTTTGGCACATCACAGATGGTATGTGAGGTAAGCTGGGCTGTGAGAGTTGACTGTTTTGCACATCACAGATGTTTGGCACATCACATAGAAGGTAATTTGGCTGTGAGAGTTGACTGTGTGACAGTGATGTGAAGTGTTTGGCACATCACAGATGGTGACATAGAAGGTAAGTTGGCTGTGAGAGTTGACTGTGTGACAGTGGTGAAAGTGTTTGGTACATCAGAGATGGTAGACATAGAAGTAAGTTGGCTGTGAGAGTTGACTGTGGACATTGATGTGAGAGTTTGGCACATCACAGATGGTATGACATAGAAGGTAAGTTGGCTGTGAGAGTTGACTGTGACAGTGATGTGAAAGTGTTTGGCACATCACAGATGGTAGACATAGAAGGTAAGTTGGCTGTGAGAGTTGACTGTGTGACAGTGATGTGAAAGTGTTTGGTACATCACAGATGGTAGACATAGAAGGTAAGTTGGCTGTGAGAGTTGACTGTGTGACAGAGATGTGAAAGTGTTTGGTACATCACAGATGGTAGACATAGAAGGTAAGTTGGCTGTGAGAGTTGACTGTGTGACATTGATGTGAAAGTGTTTGGCACATCACAGATGGTAGACATAGAAGGTAAGTTGGCTGTGAGAGTTGACTGTGTGACAGTGATGTGAAAGTGTTTGGCACATCACAGATGGTAGACATAGAAGGTAAGTTGGCTGTGAGAGTTGACTGTGTGACATTGATGTGAAAGTGTTTGGCACATCACAGATGGTAGACATAGAAGGTAAGTTGGCTGTGAGAGTTGACTGTGTGACAGTGATGTGAAAGTGTTTGGCACATCACAGATGGCTGTAGACATAGAATTGGTAAGTTGGCACATCACAAATGGAGAGAGGTAAGTGCTGACAGTTGATGTTGAAAGTGTTTGCACATCACAGATGGTAGACATAGAAGGTAAGTTGGCTGTGAGAGTTGACTGTGTGACAGAGATGTGAAAGTGTTTGGTACATCACAGATGGTAGACATAGAAGGTAAGTTGGCTGTGAGAGTTGACTGTGTGACAGAGATGTGAAAGTGTTTGGTACATCACAGATGGTAGACATAGAAGGTAAGTTGGCTGTGAGAGTTGACTGTTTGACAGAGATGTGAAAGTGTTTGGCACATCACAGATGGTAGACATAGAAGGTAAGTTGGCTGTGAGAGTTGACTGTTTGACAGAGATGTGAAAGTGTTTGGTACATCACAGATGGTAGACATAGAAGGTAAGTTGGCTGTGAGAGTTGACTGTTTGACAGAGATGTGAAGTGTTTGGCACATCACAGATGGTAGACATAGAAGGTAAGTTGGCTGTGAGAGTTGACTGTGTGACAGAGATGTGAAAGTGTTTGGCACATCACAGATGGTAGACATAGAGGTAAGCTGTGTAGAGTTGACTGTGAGAGATGTGACTGTTTGTACATCACATGGTAGACATGTAAAAGTTGGCTGTTTGACTGTGTCACAGAGATGGTAGTGTTTGGCATACAGATGGGTAGAAGGTAAGTGGCTGTGAGAGTTGACTGTGTGACAGAGATATGAAAGTGTTTGGTACATCACAGATAGTAGACATAGAAGGTAAGTTGGCTGTGAGAGTTGACTGTTTGACAGAGATATGAAAGTGTCTGGCACATCACAGATGGTAGACATAGATGGTAAGTTGGCTGTGAGAGTTGACTGTGACAGTGATGTGTAAGTTTTTGGCACATCACAGATGGTAGACATAGAAGGTAAGTTGGCTGTGAGAGTTGACTGTGTGACAGAGATATGAAAGTGTTTGGTACATCACAGATAGTAGACATAGAAGGTAAGTTGGCTGTGAGAGTTGACTGTTTGACAGAGATATGAAAGTGTCTGGCACATCACAGATGGTAGACATAGAAGGTAAGTTGGCTGTGAGAGTTGACTGTGACAGTGATGTGTAAGTTTTTGGCACATCACAGATGGTAGACATAGAAGGTAAGTTGGATTGTGAGAATTGACTGTTTGATAGTGATGTGAATATAAAGTTTAAGCTCCTGTCACTGATGGTCAAAATGTTACTCTTTCTTTGCTAGCTTACCAAACACAAGTTTTTTTTGTACAACCTACACTATTTCGGAAAACTGGAACATTTATGTGATGACAGGAAAATTGTGAGAAAACAGAACGAATAGGCCCTGTCTTACATTCGGCTAGACACCCATCTTTCACACAGCATTTGTATTTTATCAATAAAGCGTGTATGTTATGTTCATATAAAAATATTTATATTGTGAATATCAAGCAAAAATAGAACAGCATGGGTGGTAAAATGTATGCGCACACCTGCGCCGGCACACAAAAACCCACATACACACGGAAACCACTAACTAACTTACACACACATATGCACCCACATACATACACACATATATACAGGCATATATATACATATATACACACACACACACACACATACATACATACAGGCATATACACATACACACACACACAGAAACACACAGAGAGAGAGAGAGAGAGAGAGAGAGAGAGAGAGAGAGAGAGAGAGACTGACAGCACAAGAATTTCAGTGACAGCTTTTTGTTATGGCGTGTAAGGGTGTTGGCACACAAACTGATATGGGCTGTTGAAGATTAAGTTGTGGAGAGTATGATTACCCATGCCACATGATGATGATGACAGATGGTTTTTGTAACTGCTTATGTCCACTTTGGTTCTTGCATTTACCATCTTCATTCACACTTAAAAATGTAATAGCACATTGTCTTGTGGTTTACAGCTAGGCTGCAATACCTGCATTACTCCGAAAAGAGTCAGGGGACAGTAGGTCTTTTCTTATTTCCTCTTAAAAATAGAGCCTTTAGCCAACACAGAGAATTAACCTTTTTGCCCTGTAAATGCTTAAAAAAAAGGGTGGGGGTCGTAAACCCTTAGGAATTTCTGGAAATAAATCCTTTAAAAAAAGTAACCATATTACATCGTTACTTATACATTTTAAAATAATATATTTATCAACCTTTTTTATTTTTTATTCAAATATTAAAGACATAAAAGGGTAATCAGTAAACATGAACCGAGTAAAGCATTAAATGGAGTACATTTTCTTGTGCATAAAAGACAAAATGTAACTTATGATTTTTGCCATGACCCTGTGATCTCTATCATCGAGGCTTATGGGAAAATTGTATATAAACTTGGCTTTAAAAAGCCATTGCAGTCATAAGGAACCCCCTAAAGGCTATTTTCAATTACTGTATTAATATTCTAGCCTGTTAAACACCGTGCAGGCACACATGGGATAAGTGGGGTTTAACTGCACTTTTCAAGAATGGGTCGCTGCAGACAGTGTCATATTTCAGTATTATCGGGGCTATCACAACCAGTAACTAGACTCAGCCTTCTCTGGGCTATATGGTTAAAGAGTTCAAATCTAGTCTTTCAAGAGGATTCAAAACCGATCAACAATTAAATCAGCTATACTTTATTTGCAGAACAAGTTGTGAACAGAGCGTTGTATTTGCAGAACAAGGTTGTCAACAGAGCATTTTATTTGCAGAACAAGATTGTCAACAGAGCGTTTTATTTGCAGAACAAGATTGTCAACAGAGCGTTTTATTTGCAGAACAAGATTGTCAACAGAGTGTTTTATTTGCAGAACAAGATTGTCAACAGAGCGTTTTATTTGCAGAACAAGATTGTGACCAGAGTGACTTCATGTGTGATGATGTCCCGAAGCAGTCCCTGTGTTTCTGCTGTACTGTTCGCCTGCAGACATCACATATCATTCGAGAAATGTCCATTGTTGATGAGACTACATGCGAATTCACTTCTCGCCATTCTCTAGAATGGAAGTTTCTATTTTTAGATCACAGGTATTTATTATTTTTCATTGAGTTTAATTTAATTCTGTATTTTTCAAACTTTAGATGAAGAAGTGTCAGCTCTGTGGCTAAGTCGATGCGAATGCTTCGTAAGGCCGGGATGCTGGGTTCGATCCCAACTGCGGGCCATGCACCTTGCGCTGGTTTCTACTGTGGTATCAGGGGAGGCGACTGCCCAGAAAGCAATGACAAACTACTGGATGTAAATTTGCCCAGAGAAACCACACAACAGCCAGGGGCTGTTGGGGTTGGTTCTGCAATGTCCTGTAAAGGATACGCAACTTACCAAGATGAAGAAGTGTACTTTGTGGGAGTGTGCAGGAGTGCATTTTTGTGTGAAAATGTATTTGAATTTACTTTGTAGGAGTTTACTTTCTATGAAATATTTGTGCCCATTCTGTGAGTATACTTTGTGTGATCATTGTTGGAAGGGGAGGGCGGAGGTGGTGGGGAGGGGGGTGGTACTTTGTATTTGCATGAGTAATCTTTGTGTGAAAATATTGTAGGTGTGTACAGTATGTGAAAATATTTGTGGGAGTGTACAGTGTGTGAAAATATTTGAGAGAGTGCACTTTGAGTTTAATTCGAACAGTTTATGAGAGTGTGTTTTGTGTGAACGCATTAGTTGAAGTGAAGTTTTTGTGCATCTGTTTGTATCTCTGTATACATTCATTTAGCTGCTTTTAAATCCATGCTGGTCCTAAACTGTTCTCAGAGCTCCACCAATCATTGGATACCTGCCTTTTGAGGTCCTTGGGACGTCAGGCTACGATTACTATCACCCTGATGATCTAGAGATTGTCTCCAAGTGCCATGAACAGTGTAAGTTGATGATGTATGGAAATGCAGTGTGAGAGCTTGGGAAAATAACAGGGGAATATAGTGTGGGAATACTGCATGGGCATACTTATAAGAATTCATTACAGCCATTTTCTTTAACTGACATCATAAGCGGTCTGTTCCCATCTTCAGCAACAAGTGCAGAGTTCCAGTTCTGGCGGCACCAGCACGAGTCTGATTGTATATTTGTCTTGCCTATCCCTTGAGTGTTGAGCGATGATGGCAAGATCCAGTTGATGATGTATGGGAATACAATGGAGGAATATGACATGGGGTATATAGTGCGGGAAAATGGCACAGGATAACTGCATTGGCATAAATTTATGAATCCAGTACAGCCATGTTCTTCAGCCTGTGTTTCTGGACCAGCAGCGGTGTAAAAAAAAAAAAGTTCAAGAACACTTCAGTAAAGTATGCAGTGAATAGCAACTGCTGTCTTCTTCCAATATTCATTTGTTTCTTTGGAGGCCCCTTAGCATTAACCCCACCAGACCTGAGGCCCTGAACCTAACTGTCCCTATAACCTGCGCTCTTGGGCACTAACACAAAAAAACCAACATAATGTACAAAAAAATTAGTTACATGCGAACAAGTGGTTAGAATAAGATAAACTTGGAGACATTGTAGAAAATAGGTTTACCTTTCATCCAGCGCCAATCTTCCACCTTTGTGTGCTAATCCACCTAGTAGGATCAGTCTTGTTTCATAAATTAAGCACCAGATGTTGCTGTTTGAGGGATACGCCCCCTTCTCTTACTATCAATCTAGTTTTAAATCTATAATTTTCATAATTCTCCTCCTCACTCTAGCTCTCACTGACTGTGTCACTTCAACTGGGAACGTATTCTTCATGAACGTATTCACAGTCTGAATTAACCAAAGTATCGATCACCTGTTGGACTGTGAAAAGCCTAGACCTACGTCACTTTCTTGTCAAAGCCGCTCGTTTCATTGAAAATTTTCCGAATTTTTTTCACATCAAACCACACAAAGAAATCTCAACACACGTGGGAAGTCATTTGCAATGACTAACAACGAAGTCTGATGGTGATTGGCTGGTTATTTTTAGTCTGTGACGCTTATTTTTCACGCACTATGTAAGTTCCCAGAAAATGGGGCCAGCAGTCTGGTAGGGTTAAGGCTGTTTTCTGCATGTAGTTTATATTTATAGCCTTCCCTTGGGCATTGGGTTGGGAGAGTCTGTTGGCATTGAAATACCAAAAACTCATCCCAGATGGGGATGAAAACAGGGGTGACTGCATCATCAAAATGGCATTTCCTGTACAGAACATTGCTGTTTTCTTGGCACATGCAGGTCTCTCTTTCTTAATTAACTAGTTCTGCAACCCTATGGGTGTTAGGTATCATTTACTGTACTTTAAAAAAAATGTTAAATGATCAACTAATAATGAGTTCATTCATTTGTCCCCAGACAGTATACTTTCTTTCTTCTGTCATTTCTCTCCTTTTAGTCCATGCTGATTGGCATTGATAATCATGTCTTTTAACGTCATTGCATCTCGTTTTTGTTTTATCATTATCCTCTTCATGTCGCTGTTGATACAAATGGCATTCACAACTAATCTGCATTGCTGCCTGTCTGCTGCTTTTCTGCCCATGGCATCCCATGTCATTTTGCATTCCTGCATTTCCATTTCTGCTGTCCTTCTTCAGGTTTCTTAGGTCCTCCTTGAATTCTTTTTCCTTTTCCTGTCTGCTGTCCAGCCAAAAGTGTCTTACCAAACTGTCAAGGGGCGTTCTGCACACATGTCTGAGCCATCTCCATCTTCTTTCTTTGATAGCATTGTCTAGTGATGAACATTTTGTTTTTCACCTCAGTTCTTCATTTTGTGAACTTGTTTGGCCAAAATATTTGTAGGATTCTGTAGTTTATGCTTAATTCCTGCTGTGATTTTTTTCTCCAAAACTCACTTGTATAGTAAGTTGTATTCCTAAAATATTGCCCTCGTTTATTCTGTGTTCTGCTTTATTTATCTTTAGTTGTTTATGACACTGATGGTCCTCTATGTTATGATGCCAAACTGTCCCGCATCTCTCTCTCTCTCTCTCTCTCTCTCTCTCTCTCTCTCTCTCTCTCTCTCTCTCTCTCTCTCTCTCTCTCTCTCTCTCTCTCTCTCTCTCTCTCTCTCCTCTCCCCTCCCTCCCTCCCTCCCTCCTCCTTCCTCTGACTCTTTCTTTAACTTTTCCTGTTGTCATGTCTTATCCATTTTCCCCCTTCTCACTGCAAGAACAAAGAATTCCTCCCCCCGCCCCCCCCCACCCTCTAAAATAAACTTAGTTGGGAGAGCATTAGATGTGAGCGCGTTAGACTGAAGACTTAATGTCCCTGGTTTAATCCCCAGTTCCAGCAATATCTAGTGCCCTGCAACATTTCCCAAGTGGTCTAGCTGCTAGGATTCCATGTTTTCACTGTGGCAACCAGGGTTTGATTCCAAGCTTTAAAATGTTTGTTAAAGGGTCTCCCTGGCGAAGTGGGGAAGCTGTTTACTTGACTCTCTGAGGGTCCTGGGCTCATTTCACAACTAAGTCTTTTAGTTAAGTGTAATTTTTCCAGAGACTCCTGGCGATCGCTGCTGGAATCACAGTGTTTGTGCTTTATGTGAGGCTCTCTGCAAGTAGCAAGCTATTCTGTGGAGAGAGACAGAGACATATGGCATAAAACCTGGCTATAAGAAGTCGATCCTCTCGACTTTAACCTTTAGAATGTATATTGTCTCCTGATGTGGGTAATCAGTTATGTTTGTGAATTAAGTTTAGTCAAGACATCTTTATAACATTTTCTCATCACATGTCTGCAGCTTCCACATATTGTTCACGAATTGGCTGACTGCTAAAAATTCACAGTTATGTACATTTCTTATATCTGAATTCTTAGTTTCTTTCTTTTTGTCTCACAGTGTTAGTGTTTTAATTTCTTTAGGCCAAGTGATTCCTACAAAATGAAGAATATTCTGTGCAATCTTTCTTTGTCAGTTGAGATGAGAATGAGAGTTCTCAAGAGCCACATAAATTCTTTCCTGACATGTGGAAGTGAGTCTTGGACAGTTAGAACCAGCAGTCTGCATACAAAAGCCAGATCTGTAACATGGATGTGCATGCAAAACTCACTATCTGGCACAAGACCAAACTTCAAAAGTGGACGAACAACCAGATCTTTCTGCCAGAGTTTACTGCCCGTGAAAAGGAAGAAGAAGAAGAAGACGCAGGTTAATCGCTAACTGTCTGAGAAGAAAATGTCATGTAAATGTGATGGCAAGAGTGATCCTGAAATCTCATGCGGTTGTTATAGCAGATTCTTCTTGGCCTGAGCTGGTCTTGCTGTAGTGCTGTAATGCCTGTGTCTCTGTAACACAGTATAACACTTATTGTCTGGAAAGATGGAAGGGTGCAAAACAGCCCCCCCATAGAATCCACCCATGACATCACATATTTCACTTTACATGTTTATCATCATCATCGTCATGTAGCATGTAAGTGAACATAGATTGCTATAGTTTGCTATATTATAGGATCACCAGGTCTTCGATCAGGTCTGTGTTTCTTTCTGATTATTTCCATGTGGCCAAGACAACACTGACATTTATCTCTTTGTCTCCCCTTATTCCTTTTCCATCAAGTTTGTGAGTTGTCAAATCATAGTGGACTAGGTATCTGTAAAGAAGGTACATTAAATGTTATTTGCTTAACCTGTTATGTAAACAATTTTAACATGTGTTATATTATCTAATGTGTTATATCACATAGTTAACCTTGTAAAATGTTAAACTTGTTGTGTCATATCTATAATCCATTTATCATATGTCTGGTCCTGTATGTTAAATATTTAATCCAGTGTGTCACATGTTTAACTCCAGCATACCATATTTCAAGTAAGAACACCATATATTTTTGGAAAAAATTAGGCTGGATTTGAACCTACAGCCTTTGGGCCCGAGGTAAGTGTCTAGCCCCTACACTACGGCTGCTCCCAGTGACTTTAGTTCCTGTGTTGACCCAGCCTGAAATGGGTGCCAGCGAAAGTCCTGGGAAGTAAAGAAGGTCGACATGATGTTGACCACATCACCCACAGAGTGCTAATTGGTCTATAAAATATAACTCTGGCCCTATATGCCCAGTATGTCTAAAGACAGGGATAAGGATCCTTTACTTTATATCATATATTTAACCCACAATATCATATATTTAACCTAGAATATCATATATTTAACCCAGAATATCATATATTTAACCCAGAATATCATATATTATCATATATTTAACCTAGAATATTATATATTTAACCTAGAATATCATATATTTAACCCAGAATATAGAATATTATAACCAGAATATCATATATTTAACCCAGAATATCATATATTTAACCCAGAATTATTTAACCAGAAATAACATAATTTAACCCAGAACTATCATATATTTAACCCATCATAATATCATATATTTAACCCAGAATATCATATATTTAACCCCATATTATTTACCCAGAATATCATATATTTAACCCCAGAATAATCATATATTTAACCAGAATATCATATATTTAACCTAATATATCATATATTTAACCCAGAATATCATATATTTAACCCAGAATATCATATATTTATACCATAATATTTAACCAGAAATACCATATATTTAACCCAGAATATAACCCCATATCATATTTAAACCAGAATATCATATATTTAACCCTAGAATATCATATATTTAAACCCATATATCATATATTTAACTAGAATATTCATATATATTTAACTAATCATATTAACCCAGAATATCATATATTTAACCTAGAATATCATATATTTAACCTAGAATATTATCATATATTTAACCTAGAATATCATATATTTAACCCAGAATATCATATATTTAACCCAGAATATCATATATTTAACCCAGAATATCATATATTTAACCCAGAATACCATATATTTAACCCAGAATATCATATATTTAACCCAGAATATCATATATTTAACCCAGAATATCATATATTTAACCCAGAATATCATATATTTAACCCAGAATACCATATATTTAACCCAGAATATCATATATTTAACCCAGAATATCATATATTTAACCCAGAATATCATATATTTAACCTAGAATATCATATATTTAACCTAATATATCATATATTTAACCCAGAATATCATATATTTAACCCAGAATATCATATATTTAACCTAGAATATCATATATTTAACCTAGAATATCATATATTTAACCGAGAATTTCATATATTTAACCCAGAATATCATATATTTAACCCAGAATATCATATATTTAACCCAGAATATCATATATTTAACCCAGAATATCATATATTTAACCCAGTAGGCAACATTTTAAACCCAGTATTCTATATATTTAAATAGTATGTCACATGTTCAACTCCAGTAAACCATATACTTAACTCTAGTATATCATATCTTTTACCAGTATACCATATATTTAATCTTGTTTATCAAATATTTAGAGCAGCGGCTGACCGTACGATTACAACTTTAATCTCTCATGTGAGAGACCTAAGTTTGATCCCCTTTAAGGTGATTGAGTTTTTCTGTCTGGGGCAAAATAAACATCCTAACTGGCACAGACAGTGGCGACAGCACTTGCCGTGTGGCCCTAAATTCTTAAAACCCTCCTTCATCACTGCCCCAAAATGGGTAAATAGATGTATTTAAAATCACACGTCAAATTTTTAAGCCAGAGTGTCACATGTCTAACTTAGTTTATGTTTAACCCATACATTTTACTCCAGTATACCCTGTAAAATCCCTGTATGTCACCTGTTCAACTCTAGTATACTATATGTTTAATCTAGTGTGTTACCTGTTTAATTTCAGTACACTATATGTTTAATCTAGTATGTTACCTGTTAAAGTCCAGTACACTATATGTTTAATCTAGTATGTTACCTGTTTAACTCCAGTAGACTATATGTTTAATCTAGTGTGTCACCTGTTTAACTCCAGTATACTTTATGTTTAACCCAGTATGTTACCTGTTTAATTCTAGTTTACTTTATTGTAAACGCAGTATGTTACTTGTTTGACACCAATATACTGTTTGTTTAACCCAAGTATTTAACACACTGCTTTTCCCCCTACTTTATAGTGATAATGATGGGCAAAGGAAGGTCAAACTGCTACCGGTTTTTAACCAAAGGTCAACAGTGGATCTGGTTACAAACCAGGTACTTTGTCACGTACCACCAGTGGAACTCCAAACCGGAGTTTATTGTTTGCACCAATACTGTTGTCGGGTAAGTGAAATTTAAGATCTATTTTAAAAAAAAGTTCTGAGAGATGAGTCAAGTAAAGCTATGCAAGTCTAAATAGATTGGAAAGTTGTATATGTGTAACGAATCTGCGAAACAAGATATGCGAAGTCATCAAAAAAATGTGCTGCACAGGCAATAGTGAAGCAGTAGGCAGTGAATGGCTGTTTTCTGCTTGAGTAAATTTGTGCACTCAAAACAGAATGGTGTTAAAAGCAGAAGAAATAACCTTTTAGTTGAACAAGTGTTTTGAAATTGTAGTCGATAAACACACATACAGATGGTTGTTCAAAGATTTATAGCAAGATTTGCTGATAAACAACCACCTGAGTATTTCCATGGTACTTTCCAGCTTCCCGAAATCAGTGTTAGACCATAGCAGTGATTATTGAAACTAATTTAATTACATTACTAGCACACTAAAAAAAATGTGTTCTGCATACAGAGTATAATAAGACTTTACAAACACCCTGAAAATATATCAGCTTAATAAGGATGCAAGTAAAGGTCTTTCTGAATGGTTCAAAGTCACAACTGGTGTCAGACAAGGATGTGTACTGTCACCATTACTTTTCATAACATACATGGATAAGATCACTGTAGAAGCAACCCAGGACTATAAACATTACTTTTTGCTGATGATCAAAGTACTGTATCCTGAATATGATCCCATGATCATCTGACTACTCTCAACAACAGCTGTTTACAACATACCTGAGAATCAGTACAGAAAAAACAGAAGTTATAGATCAGCAGAACACACAGGCCACTGAATATAAAGTTGGAAGTGTTCAAGCAAATCCAAAGAGTTGTCTTGCCTCAGAGGATGGAGGCCAGGCAGAATACAGAACAATGCTGTCACATAAACTATCACCTCTGATCTGTAACCATGAAGACCAAAAGACAATTGATATACACCATCTTCACAACACTCTGCTACCAGTGCCAGACTGGAATCAAAACCCATGAAAGAAAAGTAGAAGCCTCGAAAGAAATGTCTGGAGCAGCAGACAGGACAGGATTTAGACATTAGAAACACAGTAGTTTACAAATGTTGAAAGCAAAGAAGAATGTGGACAAAATGAAAAATGAATCACAAATTTTTTTTTCGGGGTGACGGTTATTGACAGTCACCTGCCAAAAGCGACAGATGCTGCCCGCCTTGCTTTGACAGGAACTTGCATCTCCCCACAACGCTAGCGGCATAGTGAAAAAGTAAGTAAAAGTTAAGGATGCAGAGGTGCTCAACCACATGTGCTAGTGCACTAGGACCAGGGCTGGGGCTGGTCAGGACCTACCTACATCTTCCCCATGGTCGTCCTGGAAACAGGTTCCCAAGGTACACTTGTGAATTCCTACTCCATACAGGTCATAATGAAGTGTGAATATTTATGGAACAATACAGTTTTAAAGAGATCTTAATGTTCAAACTCGATTTTCTAGAAACAAAGATTTAGCAGTTCTGCAACTTTGGCCTAGTGCCAGTGATACAGAACCTGAAATATATAAGTGTGTATATGGAACAATACAGGGCAATCAAAGGTATTTTCAGAAAAAAAGATTTAGAAGTTTACACTTTGGAGTACCAGTGATACAGAACCTGAAATATATAAAGGTATTTGCAAGGGTAATCAGTAAACAGGAAAAGAGTGAAGAATTAAAAGGAGTACATTCCCTGTGGTCGAATCATTCCATGACCTTAATCGCTGATGCTCAGGGGAAAATTTGACATCAGCTTGGCTATAATGCAGATGCACATAGAACCATGGAATTTAACTACACTTTTTGAGACTTGGCGGATACATCCGCATTTAGAGGGTTGTGTCATAACCTGAGGTGACTAAATTTAGCTTGCTTGGGGCAACAGGATTAAGAGCTGTAGAGAGCCAGTCTTAATGTTTGGAAGTTAATCATGGACAGTCAGGCGATAAGTGGAACATTATTTTGGGGCTGCAGATGTTTTGTTTTGTAGATGAATGTTGCAGACACCAGATAGATAAAAACAGTAATGATGCCTTTAAAGAAATGAACTTGTGAGAGAACTGATTACTGATACCAGGAAAAAGACAGTCTACATTCTTTGGTCATATACTGAGAATAGGAAAACTGGAATTTATTGTGACAGCGGGGAAAATAGGAAGGGAAGAAAATCAGATGGAGGCCAGGAGAAAAGGTGCTGTAACATGCACACGCATAGCATGCTAATATTGAACATTATGTGTAAGTTGAACATTATGTACACAAGGAACCTTATATACACGTAGAACATTATATACTAATGGAAAACATATAGACATCCAGGAATTATTTACATATGGAACATTGTATACTGGTAGAATATTATGTTCACATAGAACACTGTACTTACTTATGGAGCATTATGTCTACATGGAACAGTATATCTTCGTTTCAACATTATGTACACACAAAACACAGTATATTTACTCATGGACCATTATGTCCACATGGAGCATGTTAGAAAATATATTTCTATACTTACTCATGGACCATTATGTCCACATGGAACATTGTATACTTGTAGAACGTTATGTACTCATGAAGCATTAAATATTTGTATACTATATGCATGTGGATTATTATGTACATTGAGAACATTATGTACATATGGAACATACAGACAGTAATACATCTACATAAAAGACTCCATGCAGTGATTCAGGGTTTGCGTCATGTATATTATAATGTTTACATACACATAGGACATTGTATGCATATGGAATATTATGCTTGCCTACCTGGAATAATGTAATGTACTGTTGTCTTCATGAAGCTATGGGCATGTCAGAAGACAGTTGAGACAAGATATGGGCTATGTGGAAGGTGATGCTGTCAACACGACCGTCAACTCTACCACTAACAGTGGTGGTGCCGGCGGTGAATGTCTGGCTGATGCTGCTGCTGCTGCTTCCAGGGAGAGGAGACCGCAACAGGAGGGTCATGTGACATCTCTGAGCCAGTCAGAAAATTTGTCAATGGGTGGGCAGATTGTTCAGTCACCGGATGTTGCTTCAAGTAAGTCCCTTCAAGATTCTTAATGAGTAGGCATAATTTGTTTACTTCCTCCTTCTGTCCTTCTCTTCTTCTTTATCTCCTTCTTCTGCTGAATTTGCCCTCAAAAGGGCAGTTGACCCGTTGTGTTCTGGTTTACAGCTAGGTTGCGATATCTGTGCCTGTCAGCTCAACACATCGATTTTCAGCCATCTGCTATTTAGTTGTCTTTTATTACATACTTTTAGGGGGACAGTGACCATTTTCTTGTTTTTTCCAAAATGGGGTCCTGGGACCCACCAGGAAATATACCTAACAAACTAAGAGTTCTGGCTCAGTGGCTAGATCCTTGTCTGTTGATTAAAAGGTCATGGGTTTCAAATTCCATCGGGACAGATCGTTATAATTGACCTCGGACTCCTAGACTACCAAGGATAAGAAGAGTACAAGGTCAAGACGGGGGAAGTAAAGACAACTGGTATGTTGACCTCGTCACCCATCGAGGGCGACTATTCTGTTAAAAAATATATTTCTAGCATTGTTTACCTGATATACCATTTACTATACAGAACAAAATATTTTCCTCTATTATTCATTTTCAGTGTTATTAGAATATACTCTTTATGCATTAGTTAGATCCCACCTTTGGCCGGTTGGAATTCCAATAGAAACCAAGATGTATAGAATAGTGGAAGACATGCCTCGCACCACAGACTTCATAGAGGCATTTTGCTTTTTCATCTAAAAATCACTGGCATGTGGAAAAGAGGAAGTGTTTAAAGGCGAGCAGATCACCTTCATTTCACTGGGTTTTATCCTACATAGATCAATCTCCCAGTAAATATCTGATTTTGTCTAAATTTAAAAAAAAATTATTTTTTTTTAATTTTAATTTTTCCCTCTTCAAGATTGCAGTCTATAGGATTAAAATCTCAAGGATGAGAATCAAACAGCTACATATCCCAGACACCCGCCGTATAGCCATATAGCACAGTTATGTTGGGGCACCACAAAACGGTTACAAAGTAACTTGTAGTCAGGTGTGGGTGGGTTAAATCAGATATCTTATGATGATTCCAGGGACAAACTGATTGATTGATCTTAGCCCATTTATAATGTTGATAATATGTCTGCTTCAACTAGGTCGCAGATCATTTATAATGTTGATTATGTTGTGTCGACTCCACTGTGTCACAGAGTGTTTATAATGTTGATTATTGCTATTTCATTAGGTTACAGCATTTATGTAGTGTGTCTACACCATTTGGTCACACAGTGCTTCTAATGTTGATTAAGTACTAATCTATTAGGTCACAGATCACATTTGTAATGTTGATTAAGTGCTAATCTACTTGGTCACAGATGTAATGTTGATTTTGTTTATACTCCACTGTGTCACAGAGCACTGTTTATACTCCACTGTGTCACAGAGCACTGTTTATACTCCACTGTGTCACAGAGCACTGTTTATACTCCACTGTGTCAGAGAGCACTGTTTCTACTCCACTGTGTCACAGAGCACTGTTTATACTCCACTGTGTCAGAGAGCACTGTTTATACTCCACTGTGTCACAGAGCACTTTTTCTACTCCACTGTGTCACAGAGCACTGTTTATACTCCACTGTGTCACAGAGCACTGTTTATACTCCACTGTGACACAGAGCACGTATAATGTTCAATATACATCTACCCTACTGTGTCACAGAGCATGTATAATGCTGATTATACATCTACCCACTGTGTCCCCTCCCCCCTCCCAACACCTTCCTAGCGTCATATAACATTTATAATGTGCTTGTCTGCTAGATTATGTCATTTATAATGTTGATTATATGTCTGCTCTTTTAGATCGCTGAATATTTCCAGTGTTAATCATCTCTGCTCCGCTAGGTTACAGAACATTTAGAATGTTTATTATGTTCTCATCAGCCAGGTCACAGGACAATTTGTAACGATGATGCGTCTTCTCTGCTAGGTCAGCACTCCGACAGTGAGCGAACACAACAGCCCCACTCTACCAAGCAGGAGCACAACACTCGAAGGCATGTCAGTAGCCAGCTACAGTCCCTGCTGCAGCTTCACCTGCAGCGCTCACTGGCTGCCTCCTCAGCCGCATCCTCATCCCAGGCTGCACATACCATTAGCACCTCGACTACAGCGGCATCCACTGAACCTCTCAGACTCACCCTGACCTCATCTGCTTCACAAACTAGAGTAAGATTGTGTTATAATTTTAGAATCATTTCTTCTTCTCCTCTTCATCCTCCTGCATTTGCCTTTAAAAGGATGTTTGGCATGTCTATTGTGGTTTACAGTTAGGCTGTGATATCTGGCCTTTCGAGCCAACACATCCCATTTCAGCAAGTCCTTAATTAGTCGTCTTTTACAACATACTTGTTAACCCTTTTTGCCAGAGAAGAAAAAAAACGACACTTCCAGTTCGATCTAGTTACCCATAAATGTCATTTTTCTGACCTGTCTGTAGTGAAGATCACAGTAAACAAAGAGTTAATGAAACAAGTAACAAGATTCTCCTATCTAGGATACGTAGTAACAGATAATGGTAGAAGCGAAACATAAATCAAAAAGAGAAAAGGAATGGCTAAAACTGTCTTCAATAAGATGCACAAATTACTGACAGCTAGTGTATTATATTCAAACTAAGGACTGGGCACAACAGATTTCGTCAACATATGTTAAAATTTTTCAGTGTAGGAAATACGGACACGTGTCCCTGCAGCGTGGCACCCAAAAATGCTGAGCATGTGCTCCAACACTGTCAACTGTATGCTAACAACAGAGACACAATCTGGCCTGTTCCAACCACAATGAAGACAAAACTGTATGGTACATGAGAGGACAACCACAGGAGATGAACAATTTAAAAAATATAGATAAAACATGTTTAACAAATTTATTAATGACTTGTGTACAGTTTTAGTTTTTGTGTGGAGTTTTTGGGGGAACTCTGATGAGGCCATCACCTATATATATATATATATAAATATAAATATTTAGGTGATGGTCTTATTAAAATTCCCGGTAAATAAAATCCTCACCTGCACAGTCGTGGTGACAGCACTAGGCATTCGGCCGTAAGTCCTCAGGCTCAAAGACCCCCCTGCCTGCACCTTAAAAGTTCTATAATAAAGGCAGTAATTGGCAGTATTCCCAGTTCGAAAGGGTTCAGGAGCAATGGGTCTTCTATCCACCCTCACCCCTCCAGATAGGGCGCAGGAACCCACCTGGGGTTAGGATCATATAAAAGTAGGCATGTTTGTATTTCTCATCATTCTCCTCCTCCTGCTCGTCTTAAAAAAAGGGTGCTAGATGTTATGTCTTAAAAGTACATACTATACATTGGTCAGGAGGCGCCATGGTGTAGTGGCTAGACACTCATATGCGATCCCTGAAGTCGTAGGTTCCAATCCTAACAGAGCCAGACTTTTCACAAAAATCACTTTGGCTTCCATGTCGACCTAGCCTTTAATGGCTACAAGATAAAGTTTAGGGAAGTAAAGGTGGCTTCCATAATATTGACTGCATCACCCGGAGTGCCAATTATTCTGTAAAATTTCGGTCTAGCACTGTATGCCCAATCCGCCTGATGGTGTGGAAAGGGGTCCTTTATACATGTCAGTCAGTCAGGTGCCTTTGCCTTGATTGGCAACCGATCTAGAAGAGAGAAGCTCCAACAGGCAGACAAAGCTCTCTTCTTCTGATCTGGTAGCTTTTGCAGCATTCTTTATTCTAAACATATTAGTGTTACCTTTCCTTTGAAGTTATCAAGGTGGTCATAGTGAGGGATCGTCCTGCAGAGGCAACACTTGACATCTACAGTACTGCCCAGGCATTGTGCAGTGAAGAGAAGGAGCTTCATCCCTGGCCATGCTTCCTTATAATGGTAGTCTGGTAGTCCTAGTTTCAGCTTCATAGCAAACGGGTCACCCCATCTTTGCTCCGCTTCCATGCCAACGAGAAACACACAGAATGTTTATCACAGTCCCTTGTGGAAAGATTGACAGACTACTGTCTCAGCATCTAGCATACACTCCATTAAAGCATATGGTAGCCATCCAAAGTGCTAACGCAAACAGTCCGACATTAGAAATGCAGTTCATCATTGATGGTAACAGAAGTCACCAACAGATCTGCAGTTGCCCACGTGATCAATTTTAATCACATATGGGCACCACCAAAATTGCGACGACAGACATCGCGCCATTTTATGAATCTACAGTTCACACCACCACGTTGGTCACAGCCGAAAAAACATTCCAAATGAAATCTACAGCTCACAGTGTCACGCCATGCATTCAACTCAGAAGCTGGGCGACAAAACTATATCCAGTCTGCAAATGGAACAAAAATGCATCAGCCACCGTCCGGCAGAAGCAAAAAAATTTGCCTCAGCTCCAAAAACGGAGGCTCCTACCTAGCGTCCATTATAATACAACATAATACCATCATCTGGAATGATGGAGAGGTAACAGATAAGTGTTTGGCCCCGGAGAGAGTAATAATCTCTTGGCATCTTTGAGAGTGGGATATTCAAAGTGACGGCTGAGTGATTTTTTTTTTTTTTTTTTAAAAATTTTTTCAATTTGTGATGATTTTGCATGTTGTGCTTAACCACAAATGCAGAAGAAGAAGCAGCAGCATTAAATGTGCTTTGTATTAAACAGACTGGTGGGATTTCTATTGTATATACTGATCAAATTTTGCACTGCTCGACACTCATAGATAGTTGCTGATCATACAGAACCAATACTGAACTTTATAGGTATATAGGTAGACAACAAATCAAATTGTTTGGCCATGTAGCAAGATTGATGTCAGGCAGGGCATCACGGAGAGTAGTGTTATACAGATACAGCGTTAACAGAGCCGGAGGTCAACCACGCAGAAGATGGGCTGCAGAAGTATCAGAGACACTGAAAAGTACTTTATATGAAGTGAACAGAAGGACCCGTTCCAGAGATCTCTCTTCCTGTCCTGACACCGCGAGGCATTCCAGGAGTAGACAGATGAAGAAGGAGAAGCTAATCATACATAGTGGGTTGCTTGCAGATGAAGGAGAAGCTAATCATACATAGTGGGTTGCTTGCAAATGAAGAAGAAGAAGCTAATCATACATAGTGGGTTGCTTGCAGATGAAGGAGAAGCTAATCATACATATTGCAGATAGAGAAGCTAATCATACATAGTGGGTTGCTTGCAAATGAAGAAGAAGAAGCTAATCATACATAGTGGGTTGCTTGCAGATGAAGGAGAAGCTAATCATACATAGTGGGTTGCTTGCAGATGAAGGAGAAGCTAATCATACATAGTGGGTTGCTTGCAGATGAAGGAGAAGCTAATCATACATAGTGGGTTGCTTGCAAATGAAGAAGAAGAAGCTAATCATACATAGTGGGTTGCTTGCAGATGAAGAAGAAGAAGCTAATCATACATAGTGGGTGGCTTGCCACTGACAGATTTAAGTGTATGTGTAAGGTGAAACATTTGGATGTTGAATAAATTCTTCTTCTGCATTCACCCTTCTAAGGGTAGTTGATGCATTGTATTGTGGTTTACAGCTTTGCCGTGTTATCTGCAACCTTTGGACCAAGACATTTGATTTCATTAAACCGCTAATAAGTCACCTTTTTTAGGACATGCTTTTTTATTAAGGCTGGCATTGGGGCTGTCCTTGTTTACGCAGACATTTGACTTTGGAAACCCTCATGGGGATATCAGTCACTTGTGATGTTTTTTCCCCCCTCCAGGTAGCTTGCAGCTCTCACTCCACGCTAATGTCTGTTGGTCAACAGATAACCAGAAATCAGGGCAGAGTACTTCCCAGCCTGGTCCCTCTAATGACTGCCATGTCCACAAATCTGGAGCCTATGTCCACAAGTCAGAGGGTATGTTAAAAAAAAAAAACTATTATCTTCTTATTCTGCATCTGCCTTTAAAAGGGCAGTTCACGCATTAGGTTGCATTTTACAGCTGAACTGCGATAGCTGTCTGTACCTTTCGACCCAACACAACGGACTTCAGCAGAACCATAATTAGTCGCTTCTTACAACATGCTTGTTAGTGTCAGTGGTTTTGCTCTTTTTCCACCAAAAACACGAGGCCCTGAATCCACATGAAACTAAATAATCATCATCTTTATATAGCAGGTCCTTGGCAGAACATCACTGTCATCACAGTCTGCCAGAAAGAAACTCGGTCTCTCGCCAGCTCTCTCCGGCCTTGTATACTTTCATACTTAAGGAGTCACTTATATCTGGTGCTCATCTTCGAGTTGGTCAGCCCCTGCCCCTCCTTCATGGTACCATGCCTTCTGTTGTTATTTTTTAAAATCCCCTAGGGCACTTGCTGTGACTAAAACATTTCAGCTAAATGATAACTAACTATAAAGAATGCTGTGGTACCAGCTGCCACAGAGAGTGACACTGAAAAAATACAATGAACAAGGAGTGCAGGAAAGACCATGAAAAA
Source organism: Candidula unifasciata (assembly GCA_905116865.2). Classification (NCBI taxonomy): domain Eukaryota; kingdom Metazoa; phylum Mollusca; class Gastropoda; order Stylommatophora; family Geomitridae; genus Candidula; species Candidula unifasciata. Next base: position 77,497 of record CAJHNH020008432.1, on the reverse strand, counting down.
TATAGAATGACAGTTTGAAGAATAGCCTCAAAGAAAGGAAGATAGACATATGGAATGCATTATAAAGATCTTTAATCTCTCCCTTCCATGCTGTGGTACCAGAAGTGAACCAAGTAGCATCACTAGAGAGCGTTTTATTGTATTTCTTACTTGTAAACTGTGCCTCTCATAAACAGCTTTAATTGATAATTTTTTCTTTAGATTACAGTTAAGACTTGGCGTTTATTTTTTAAGACTTGGCTTTATTTATTTGTATTTAAGACTTGGCGTGTTATTCTTAAATTATAGTTAAGACTTAGTGTTGTTTTTTTATTTCTTCAAGCTGTATTTAAGGTGTAGTTAAAAAAATATTTTTTTTTTAAAAACCTTCACTATTTATTCTTCTTTTTTGTGTTCACCAGCTGTACACAGATCTGGCTTATTTGTATGCAGACTGTAAGTTCCTTGGTCAGATTTGCCTTTGCTACCATAGAACAGTAGTTGGCTCTCTTGTTCTCTGTTAATGCTGGTTTTTGGGTGGCATATTCCAAACCTGCCAATACCACACTTGGCTAACTGCTTTGGGCACAGGAGCCCTTCAGGGAGGGTTTTAGTCTTCTCCTGGGAGAGGGTGAAAAAACTGGAACACTTTAGGTTCTAGCAGGGCAGACAAGGCACTTAGCTTGGTTAGCTGCTGGTCTAGGCAGGATGCTCTGACAGATGGACACACAGAGCAAACATAATGTTGTTACCTTTCTTTCAGGTAAACAAAGGGAGTCTGATAGAGGGATTATGATTCAAGCACAACACATGGTCACAATACTACCCAGGCTTTGTGCTATGGAGAGGAGGAATTTCACCACTAGTCCTAATTTTCCATTGTCATAGGCTGTGATTTTATGTCTCTCTGTAGCATAATATAACACTGTCGTGTAAGAAGAAGAAAAAGTGCCAACAGCAAATCAGTGTCATTTTATCTTCAAGCATTTGTTTACGAAATTACAGTTAAAATCACATCTGCTGCATTCTTTTATTCTTGAACATTGATTCATGAAATTTAATTTGAATCAAATCTGTTATTTGAATCAAATCTGTTATTTGAATCAAATCTGTTATTTGAATCAAATCTGTTATTTGGATCAAATCTGTTATTTGAATCAAATCTGTTATTTGAATCAAATCTGTTATTTGAATCAAATCTGTTATTTGAATCAAATCTGTTGCAGCTGGTGAGCTCTGGACATTCCAACATGAATTGTCATTCGACTGCAATCATCTCTTCGCCTCTTACGTCGCCTGCCATCTGTACCGACCCCCATTCCACAGTAAGTTCTTACTCGTGTCGTTTGCCAATAATTTTGCGGGGCAGAGTCGCAGTGGCTAAGTGATAAAGGTTTTTTAGCCAGCGCTCCAAACTTTTGGGTTCATTTTCAGACTGTCGTTCAGTTAATGGGTGCAGTTTATGTGGAGAACCTGGGGGTTATGGCTGCAGCTATGGAGTTTTGTGTTTTGTATTGTGCTCGGCAGGCAACCAGCTGTTCTGCTGAAAGGTGGAGTTAGTAAACATGAACCGAGTGAAGCACTAAATAGAATACATTCTCATGGGGCTTCAAAAAATATATATATCAGGTAGCTAGCTGATCCGGTGACCTGTATTGATGATGCTTTTAGGAAAATATGCAGTTAACTTGGCTTTAAAGAAGCTTTTTAGTCAATAGAATAACCAGCTAAAATGCTGTTTTTAGTTACTGTATTTATATCCTGATCTCGTAAACGGTTGCGAAGATGCAAGTTCAGCCAGTAATGTTATCTGTGTGTCTTGTAAACACATCATCATAGACAATTTGGAAAAAGTGACATTTCCTGGAAATTTGGACATGCCCGTAAATGTTGGTTTTGTGGCCTCTCAAAGTGACAGAGTTATCAGATTCATTTTTCATATCCTTGCATCATTTAGTAAAAAGATAAATTGTATACAGAATTTGCACTGTTGTATACCTGTGAAACATGCACAATAGAAACTTAACCGGAATGAGAAAAGGTGAATTGAAATGTTGTACAGAACTTATACTGTTTTATACTCCTGAAGCACTTACTAATAAAAGAAGACATCAGTTGCTGTGAGAAGTACGATTACCATATAATGGACAGACCAAAGCTAGTCATTATTCTAAGCCAAAGACAGCCATTGCTGTGAGAAACACAATTACCGAATAATGGACAGACCAGAGCAAGTCATTACTATATGCCAAAGACATCAAATGCTGTGAGGGACACAATTACCATACAATGGACAGACAAGTCATTATTCTACGCCTTAGAACAGGACATAATCGACTTCACAGCCATTTGAAATTGGCGAATCTGCCATATGTACATGTGGATTAGCACCTGCGACAACAGATCATGTTCTCCAAGACTGTCCCAAATACAACATATCAAGGCAAAACCTTTGGCCAAGACAAACACCGGTGCAAGCTAAACTTTATAGGTCATTGATTGAATTACAACAGCCAGTCAAGTTCATACTAGAGACAACAATGCCGATATAGATAGTCTCTTTTAAGCAAATGGAAGAAGAAGAATTCGAAGCTGTGAGAAGAAGAAAAAAGTTAAAATGCTAAGCAGAATATTAAGTAAATGAACACACAATATATAATGCTTTAACTCCCCTTTTTCTCACTGCAAGAAATTTTTCCACTCCCCCTTTTCTCACTGCAAGAAATTTTTCCAGTCAGGGTTAACCTTAAGCCCAGCTCAGCAGTTCCTACATGAACAACTAGTCCACAAGTCAGAGCAGCTGCAGAGTGCCATCCAGCGGCAGCAGGAGGAGCTCAGGTTCATCAAGGAGCAGCTGGCTTACTCCCACGGTGGTGGTCAGATGGTCACCCAGCAACAGCATGTGCAGCAGCAGCAGCAACAGCAGCTACAGTCCCAGATACATCAGCAACAGCAGCATCAGCAACATCAGTATGTACTCCAGCAACGAGTTGGTAAGCTAATCCCCTTTTTCTGTGTTTGCCTTTAGGAAGGTGGTTGACACAGGTTGAGGTTTAAAGCTAGACTGTAAAATTTGGGCTCTTGGGCCCGACACATCCGATGTCAGCAAAGCTCTAGTTAGTTGCCTTGTACGACATGTTTATTAGCGGCAGTGGGTCTGTTCTTTCCCCCCCTCACAATAGGGGCCATGGAGCCCACACAGGATGTAAGTTAAATCCAGAACAGGGATGGGAAGGTCCTGAACCACGTGGGATAGTGTTAATGAGAAATGCTGTAATAATCTCACCAGATATACCAGTACATCTTTGGGTAGCTGATGAGAAATGCTGTAATAATCTCATCAGATAAACCAGTACATCTTTGGGTAGCTAATAAGAAATGCTGTAATCTCATGAGATAAACCAGTACATCTTTGGGTAGCTAATGAGAAATGCTGTAGTAATCTCATCAGATAAACCAGTACATCTTTGGGTAGCTAATGAGAAATGCTGTAGTAATCTCATCAGATAAACCAGTACATCTTTGGGTAGCTAATGAGAAATGCTGTAATAATCTCACCAGATATACCAGTTTATCTTTATGTAGTTAATGAGAAATGCTGTAATAATCTCATCAGATAAACCAGTACATCTTTGGGTAGCTAATGAGAAATGCTGTAATAATCTCATCAGATAAACCAGTACATCTTTGGGTAGCTAATGAGAAATGCTGTAGTAATCTTACAGATAAACAAGTACATCTTTAGGTAGCTAATGAGAAATGCTGTAGTAATCTTACAGATAAACAAGTACATCTTTAGGTAGCTAATGAGAAATGCTGTAGTAATCTCATCAGATAAACCAGTACATCTTTGGGTAGCTAATGAGAAATGCTGTAGTAATCTCATCAGATAAACCAGTACATCTTTAGGTAGCTAATGAGAAATGCTGTAGTAATCTCATCAGATAAACCAGTACATCTTTAGGTAGCTAATGAGAAATGCTGTAGTAATCTCATCAGATAAACCAGTACATCTTTGGGTAGCTAATGAGAAATGCTGTAGTAATCTCATCAAATAAAACAGTATATCTTTAGGTAGCTAATGAAAAATGCTGTAGTAATCTCATCAAATAAAACGGTATATCTTTGGGTAGCCAATGAGAAATGCTGTAGTAATCTTATCAAATAAAACAGTATATCTTTAGGTAGCTAATGAGAAATGCTGTAGTAATCTCCTCAAATAAAACAGTATATCTTCGGGTAACTAATGAGAAATGCTGTAATAATCTCATCAGATAAACAAGTACATCTTTAGGTAGCTAATGAGAAATGCTGTAGTAATCTCATCAAATAAAACAGTTTATCTTTTGGTAGCTAATGAGAAATGCTGTAGTAATCTCATCAAATAAAACAGTATATCTTTTGGTAGCTAATGAGAAATGCTGTAATAATCTCATCAAATAAAACAGTATATCTTTGGGTAGCTAATGAGAAATGCTTTAATAATCTCATCAGATAAACCAGTACATCTTTAGGTAGCTAATGAGAAATGCTGTAGTAATCTCATCAAATAAAACAGTTTATCTTTAGGTAGCTAATGATAAATGCTGTCGTAATCTCATCAAATAAAACAGTATATCTTTGGGTAGCTAATGAGAAATGCTGTAGTAATCTCATCAGATAAAACAGTATATCTTTAGGTAGCTAATGAGAAATGCTGTAATAATTTCATCAGATAAAACAGTATATCTTTGGATAGCTTATGAGAAATGCTGTAATAATCTCATCAAATAAAACAGTATATCTTTGGGTAGCTAATGAGAAATGCTGTAGTAATCTCATCAAATAAAACAGTATATCTTTGGGTAGCTAATGAGAAATGCTGTAGTAATCTCATCAGGTAAAAATGTAAATCTATAGGTAGCTAATGAGAAATGCTGTAATAATTTCATCATATAAAACAGTATATCTTTAGGTAGCTAATGAGAAATGCTGTAATAATCTCCTCAGATAAAACAGTATATCTTTGGATAGCTAATGAGAAATGCTGTAATAATCTCATCAGATAGATCAGTATATATTTGGGTAGCAGGAAAAGGCTATAATAATCTTATCAGATCCAATAGTGCATCTTTGGGTAGCCAAGGAAAAATGTTAGAATAACTTTACCAGATAATCTGATGCATTGTAAAATGTTAATGAGAAATGCCACGGTAATCCAACATACCTTTTTTAGGTTTGGGCTCCCAGTCGATGCTGTTCACCCCGATTAGCACCAGTGCTCAGTTTACCATGATGGGCACAAGCCCTAATCACATCTTCCTTTCACCCATCACGGAGGTGAGGATGGACCCACAGAGTCAGCAACATCAGCATCAACAGCAACAGCAGCAGCAGCGACAGACTCACATGCACTGTCCACAGAATCAGCAGCAAATTCTACTGCAGCATGATTCAGGTAGGTGGTCCCTATATTTAGCACACAGAAGATCCTGATGACCCCCCCCCCCCCCCCCCCTTTTCATTAACATTCTTCTGAGCTGATGGATGAAAGGAGTTGTTGAGTTAAGTTGAGAACTGACATCTTTGGTGTCTTTCATTTATTTGTTTCTAACATGTCTTTCAAGTCTGTACATGTGTCTCTTTTCATCCTGTCTTTCAAGTCTGTTTTATTATCTTTCATGTATTTCTTTTCAATATATGTTTATTGGCCTCATACGTCTCTTTCATATGTTTCTTTTTAACTTGTCTTTTAGATCTATTTTATTATCTTTCCTGTGTCTCTTTTTAACTTGTCTTTCAGATCTATTTTATTGTCTTTCATATATCTCTTTTTAATTTGTCTTTCAGGTATATTTTATTATCTTTTCTGTGTCTCTTTTTAATTTGTCTTTCAGATCTTTTTTTTATTATCTTTCATGTGCCTATTTTTAATGTATGTTTATATGCTTCACATGCCTCTTTTATGCATTTCTTTTTTGTCTTTTGGGTCTATTTTATTGTCTTTAAAGTGTTCCTATTCGTATTACTTTTTAGATGTGTTTTATTATCTTTTATGAGTTTCTTAGTGTCTCTTACACATGGCCTCTTACACATTGTCTCTTACACATTTCTCCCCAGGACGACCAGGCCAGGCCATGATGCTAGCTCCAACAAGCCCAGGCTCTCAGCTAACCCTGATCAGTTCCAGCCCCAACCAGATCTTCCTCTCCCCCACCAGCATGGAACTACTGCCTTCACCCCAACAGCCACAGCAGCAGTGCCAGCATCAAGAGCAATCCCTGCACTTCTTGGGTGTGCCACATTCTTCCTCCGACTGACACTCAGATGTCAGGAAATACATGTTCACTCTGTCTGCATATGAGCTATACTCTGTTTTAAAGCGAGTCTTGCCATCATTTCACGTGCATTTACCAATGAATATTTTGAAGGAAATTGCTGAAATTTTGCATGGAAACATTAAATCATTAGTTCATTGTGGGGAATGTATTTTTAGTGACATTTGACATCTGGTTTTCTGGTCATAGAACCCCTGATAATGTGGATATAGGTCGTATTTCATGGAAAAAAAAAAACAGTCAATTACGAAAGTTATGAAAAGACTGTGAATGCATAGAGAGTTGCTGAAGAAAATGAAAAAAAAAAGAAACAAGTGAACTGATTTAGCCATATTGAAAGACAACATTCTTATAAAAACCATACTGGAGGAAAAAGTTGAAGGCAAGCAAGAATCTCAGGAAAAAGTGTTAAATTCCTTTGACAGCCTAATGAGTTATCCAGAAGTTTTGAGACAGGTGGAATTAGCATAAACTTTGAAAAGAAATGGTCATCATTTTTGGCCAGATTATAAGAAGAAAAAAACGTAAACATGTTTTCTACACGCAGTAGAGAGATCCCAGGTTTGGCCAGTGGCATTCCAGTGGAATCCAGGCTGTGTGGAAACAGTTAAAGACATGCATCACACCACAAACTTCATAGAGGCAGTAGAGAGATGCTAGTGGCATTCCTGTGGAAACCAAACTGTTTGGAAACAGTTAAAGAGATGCATCACACCACAAACTTCATAGAGGCAGTAGAGAGATCCCAGGATTGGCCAGTGGCATTCCAGTGGAAACCAAGCTGTGTGGAAACATTTGAAGATGTGCATCACACCACAGACTTCATAGAGGCGTGTGGTCTTCTCATCAGAAAAATCACTGACAGGAGAACAAAAAAAGAAGAAGAAGAAGAAGAAGAAACAGTTTGTGACAAATGAAAACATTTATGGAAAGAGAAAGGTGAAAATGAGAGACGATCCATTGCAGCAATTTGCCATGCTCCTGCACAAACATGTGTGGATACGAACGTCTGACATAGGGAAACCCACATAACCCTTTGCGCTCCAATTCCCATTAAAAAAAAAAATATAAAAAATAAAAATAAATAAGCTTGCAGTTTATTTGCTGTTGCTGACTGGGTTGCCTTATTTGTATGTTGTAAAATAAAATACTGCCACATACTCCTCACTTGTTTAATAATTGCCTTGTTCATCGTATGACATTCTTGAGACCAATGAGATCAACGCCTTTTGTACTGACTTACTTATACAACCCTGTAGCTACATCAAAGTGCCATTTACATGTGTAATGTTTTTATGCTGCATATACTGTTGTTCTAACAGTGCAGTACATTGTTTCTTTGATTCCTTCCATACCATTGCTGTATTTTCTTTGATATAATTAACAAATTGCAAAGTAATTTGATATACAGTGGCCATAACATACTGTTATAGGTTTTTGGACTCTAATTAGTTTTACTCCAGGTTGAGTGCATAACTAACAAATTTGTGTTGTATGTACTGATTCATAACAAATTGCTTGAATTGATTCATATATTTTCATTGGACTATTTATTGTACCCAAGAGTATGGCTATATCAGAATACAGTAGAACCTCGCTTAACGAGCACCTCTCATAACGAGTAAAAGAAATTGTAAAAGAATGAATTGCTTAACGAGCGACGTTTTGCATAACGAGTGGCGAGGAGAGGGAAAGTCCCAGATTGTGCGCATTTTACATCAGTCTGTGTTTAGCACTCGTTCCAGTAGCATCGTAGTGTCGCTTGTGATCACACATTTTCTCAAACTTGTGTTAAATTGTGATATTTGTACATGAATCCTCCAGGCCTACAAGATGACGTCCCTGAAGAATTTAAGTTCATCAAGATCCAGTTTCTGCCTCCTAACATCACTCTGTTACTTCAGCCCATGGACCAGCAAATTATTTTCAACTTTAAGAAGCTCTACACTAAAGCTTTCTTCGAGCATTGTTTTCAGGTGACTAAAGGGACCAACCTCCCTCTCAAAGAGTATTGGAAAAATCACTTCCACATCGTTGCCTGCCACAAGATGATGGACAAGGCGTGAGAAGGGGTTACCAAGAGAACCCTAACTTCTGCTTGGAAGAAGCTTTGGCCGGAGAGCGTTGCCGATTTGTGACTTTGAGGGGTTCGAGACAGTGCCTGTGGAACCAGTAGTCAACGAGATTGTGTCTTTGGCCACTATCGTGGTATTGTAGGTGGATAACAGTGATATCGAAGAGCTTGTGGAACAGCACAGCCAAGAGCGGACGACCGAAGAGCTGATGGAGTTGCATTGTGTTTCACAGCAAACAGTTTTGGAGGAAAATTTGTCAGAGGGGGAGGAGGTAACAGAAAAGCAACAATCTTCTGGCGAAATAAGAGAAATGCTGAAAGCATCGGAAACTGTTGCTTTGCATCTCACATTGAGAAACATCACCCTAATAAGGAAGTGGCTATGCACGCTCCAAATTTATTTAATGATAATGCTATGTCGCATTTTCGCCAAATTTTGAAGCGTCGGCAAAAACAAATGTCTCTGGACATCTTTCTAGTAAAGAATAATTCGGTATGTATCATAATTATTGCAACTTTAAAAATTTTTTTTTTTTTTTTTTTAGCAAATCGAATTCCAATTCCAGGTGGGTTTGTTCTGCGTTTGAAGAAAAGATGAAGTTGATTCACTCTCCTTAACAATATATATATAATTTTCTTTAAATAATGGTTATACATAGCATTTTGAGAGTATTTTTTTTTAGCATGGGACGCATTATCGTATTTTACATTAATTTATATGAGAAAATTTGTTTCACTTAACGAGTTTGATTCTGGAACAAATTATGCTCGTTAAGCGAGGTTTCACTGTACTTAAATCTGGGAAGGCTAACCCGAACAAAAATTGCGGACAGAGGTCAGATTTGTCGGCTGAAAGGCACAGATATTGCAGCCGTGCTGTAAACGGACACAACACATTTACATCTTTGGATGAACAGAGAGAAGGAAGAAGGAGACTTAAATTTTTCCAGTCCATTTTATTACAAAATTTTTTTATGAAAAATTTATTACACATCAGAGGATCCTATTAACAGAATACTTAATTCTGTAATCCTATAAAAGATTGCTGGAAATTTTCTGATTAAATTTTATGCTAAGCAAACAAGTTAATATTTAAGAATTTTTGCAACAGATGATTAAAATGTTCTTAACGTATTCTATATTGCAGTTTAGTATAAATTTCATTATTACTCAACCCTCCATTACCCGCTGTTTGCATCTATGATGGGTCCAAAGATTTGTTGTAAGACTTGGATTTTGAAAATTTTTAAAAAGGCGTCGTCTATTTTTTTAAGTGAAGTACAATAACCCACCCCCCAGAAAAAAACCATTGTCTGTTGTTATGTTGTTACACTGTAAATTTCTCAACAGAAGTCTAATATTAACCTCGTGATTACCAAGTGTTTTCAGGTCTGTCCAGACGTTATCTCTCCATCGTCTTCTTGGTCTGCCTGGTGGTCTAAGAGCATTTATTATTATATGTTAGAGAGCAACTACAAAAAACGTGTGTGTGGCTGGTTTTATATTGAACCCTTTGTTATACATTTTAAAACAATTACCACAGTAAAGTTTAACATTTTTATCACTGAATGTTTATCGAGCAAGTATGCATTTTTTTAAAACGGCTACAACAAATTATTTAGTTTCTTCGGCTGATTATTGTGCATCACAAAATAAATTCTGATGAAGTGCTTTTATTTTCATAAATTACAGTTTATTGAGCAGTGTAGAACGTCAGACAATGACTGCAACAAAATACTTTTTCTTATCTCGTAAATTGGTAAATTATATGTAAAAATGACCACAACAAATTGAACCTTTTGTGCACTTAATTATCATAGTACAATGACTAATGAAATGTTTTAATTTTATAAACTGATTGTAAAATGGGATTGTAAAATGGGTAATTATATGTCAAAGAATGATATAACAGCTTTATTAAGACTTTTAAAAAAGCAATGTTTAATTGAGGCTTAATTCAGTGTAGAGCCATTTATTTATTCATCATCAGAATTAAATCTGGACAGCATGCTTTAAACTCTCTTAACTCATTCTGTTTGAGCAGTCGGAAGTCACAGCATTGCTACAACTGTGTTCTTTTTTCCTCAGTGTCTTTTACACTGAGCAGTCGGAAGTCACAGGATTGCTACAACTGTGTTCTTTTTTCCTGAGTGTCTTTTACACTGAGCAGTCGGAAGTCACAGGATTGCTACAACTGTGTTTTTTTTTCCTCAGTGTCTTTTACACTGAGCAGTCGGAAGTCACAGGTTTGCTACAACTGTGTTCTTTTTTCCTCAGTGTCTTTTACACTGAGCAGTCGGAAGTCACAGGATTGCTACAACTGTGTTCTTTTTTCCTGAGTGTCTTTTACACTGAGCAGTCGGAAGTCACAGGATTGCTACAACTGTGTTCTTTTTTCCTCAGTGTCTTTTACACTGAGCAGTCGGAAGTCACAGGATTGCTACAACTGTGTTTTTTTTCCCTCAGTGTCTTTTACACTGAGCAGTCGGAAGTCACAGGATTGCTACAACTGTGTTTTTTTTTCCTCAGTGTCTTTTACACTGAGCAGTCGGAAGTCACAGGATTGCTACAACTGTGTTCTTTTTTCCTCAGTGTCTTTTACACTGAGCAGTCGGAAGTCACAGGATTGCTACAACTGTGTTTTTTTTCCTCATTGTCTTTTACACTGAGCAGTCGGAAGTCACAGGATTGCTACAACTGTGTTCTTTTTTCCTGAGTGTCTTTTACACTGAGCAGTCGGAAGTCACAGGATTGCTACAACTGTGTTTTTTATCCTCAGTGTCTTTTACACTGAGCAGTCGGAAGTCACAGGATTGCTACAACTGAAAGTTGTGGGTTCGCTCCACAGCTGCGCCCTTCAGTTCATGAGTGCAATTTTTACTGAGGTCCCTGGGGATCGTCGTCGGAGCACGGAGTTCATGCTCTGCAGTGCTCTCGGCAGGCTGCTAGCTGTTCTGTGGAGAGAGACTGAGCCATATGGGATAAAACCCGGTGAAGTCAATTCTTTCGACTTTAATCTTTAACATTTAAATATCTACAACTACCTATTTGTAATTTTTTTTAAAAACTTTTTGTACACTAAGCAATTATACATTGAAATAGTGTGAAAAACAAAATGTTTTCTCCTCTCATTGTGTATTGAGCCATTTATTATATGTTAAAAAAGAAAGCGACTGCACAGAATACTTTAATTCTCTCAGCTCAGACCTTCATGGCACAGTTTATTGTATTCAAAACTGTTTTCCCCACTGTGAATTTAAATGAGAGCACAGACATTGTCAACACAGTTTCTTGTCTGGCACATCTCATTAGTTGCAGTTTATTAGGAAGGGCAGTCCAATGATATCTATATACACAACAGGAGCACATGGGTAATCTTAAGACTTCTGTGATGATCACATGGTTAATATTGGACTTCTGTTGAAAAGTCTGCTGTGTGACAAGAGATGGTGTTATTTGGTTGTTGTTTTTTTTTCAAATATGACAAGATGACCAGAGACAGTGTTGTCTTTTTTCTCTCAAATATGACAAGATGACAAGAGACAGTGTTTTTTATTTTTCTCAAATATGACAAGAGACATTAAAAAATTTTTTTTCTTTAAAACAAAATTTCACTTGAAAGGATTTGTATTGCTCATGTGGGCTGCGGGGCCCCATATTTATGATAAAAATGAATAACAAGCATGTCCTTAAAAATGGACTGATTAGGGGCGTTTCCTTAGAAAGAGTTGATCTGCCTGAGAGACAGTGAACCGTAAGTCTGTGTACAGATAAGCCTGTAAAGTGAAAATATGTGTAGTGATGCACCCGATGAGATACAGAAAAATATGCCGGGCAGTAAATTGTTCAATATATTGATTGTACCCTCATTGTGTTGTGTGTCAAAGATTAACATCTGGGCTGATTCCAACCAGGCAACTTACCGTTTGGTCATAAAATGATTAGAAGAAAAATGTTTGCCATATTTTCCTGATTTTAATTATTTCCTGAAGTATTCCATGACTTTAATATTATATATATATATATATATATATATATATATATATATATATATATATATATATATATATATATATATATATATATATATATATATATATATATATATATATATATATATATATATAAAATTACTTTAATTAAGTCATGTTTTATTTATTTTAATTACAAGTCTTTAGTTTGCTGTCTTTATTTTAAAAGTCATATTTTGCAGATTTCAATTATAAGTCATCTTTCCCTGACTTTAATTATAAGTCATGTTTTACTCACTTTATTTATAAATCATGTTTCACTGACTGTAATTATGTCATGTTTTACTAACATCAATTATATATCATATTTCCATGACTTTAAAAATGTTAATCATGTTTTAAGTATGAAAGAAAAAAAAAACTATTTACACATGTTAATTGTTTGTGGAAAAAAGAATTATTATTTACACATATTTGATTTATGGAATTGTTACTCCGTGTTTTTGGAGTACTCTGTCTTTTTGTTTCTCTCAGCCTTTTTGCTGTTTGTACAGCATAGATCTTTTACTATGTCTTTCTTCCAAAGTATTACATAAGAAAGTATAGAGCAATGGTTCTCAACCTTCCTAATAACGTGACCCTTAAATACAGTTCCTCATGTTGTGGTGACCCCCCACCATAAAATTATTTTCGTTGCTACTTCATAACTTCAGTGAGTATGTGTTTTTTTATGGTCTTCGGTGATCCCTGTGAAAGGATCATTGGACCCCCAAAAGGGTCGCGACCCACAGTTTGAGAACCAATGGTGTAAAGGAATGAAAAATGTGTCTGTGGACTGTTGGTTTTGTTCAGACTGCTGTCTGTTCACATCTGACAGTTGTATTTTATGTGGTTTTTGATAGCACAAGAATGGAGCAATCATGGGGTGACCCACTGCAGTGAAGCTGGAAGCCCGACTAACCAGCAGGGGAAAAAAGTTTAAAGGCATAAGGGGAACATAAATTGTAAGGCATACAGAGAAGTGAAAGTTGTGAACTATAGAAATAGAAGTACAACAAATACACTGTGTTATCTTAATTTGTAATGATTTAATAAAAAAAACTTTAATGAGTCTTCTTCTTCTTGTTTTTCTTCTTTCTTGTTTTTCTTCTTTCTTCTTCTTCTTCTTCTTCTTGTTTTTCTTCTTTCTTCTTGTTTTTCTTCTTTCTTCTTCTTGTTTTTCTTCTTCTTTCTTCTTCTTGTTTTTCTTTTTTCTTCTTCTTCTTCTTCTTCTTCTTCTTCTTCTTCTTCTTCTTCTTCTTCTTCTTCTTCTTCTTCTTCTTCTTCTTCTCCTCCTCCTCCTCCCCTCCTCCTTCTTCTGTGTTCATCCTTAAAGGACCATTGGGTTGTTATGGTTTACAGATGCGCTGTGATATTTTTCTTCTTTCTTCTTCTTGTTTTTCTTCTTTCTTCTTCTTCTTCTTCTTCTTCTTTTCCTCCTCCTCCTCCTCCTCCTCCTCCTTCTTCTGTGTTCATCCTTAAAGGACCATTGGGTTGTTATGGTTTATAGATGCGCTGTGATATTTTTCTTCTTTCTTCTTCTTGTTTTTCTTCTTTCTTCTTCTTCTTCTTCTTCTTCTCCTCCTCCTCCTCCTCCTCCTCCTCCTCCTGTCCTCCTCCTTCTTCTGTGTTCATCCTCAAAGGACCATCGGGTTGTTATGGTTTACAGATGGGCTGTGATACCTGTGCCTGTTTACCCAATACTACTGACTTCACAAAGCCTTAATTGACCATCATACCACAAATTTGTTAAGGGTCATTTAATTTTTCCTCTCAGAATGTGGCGGAGTAGCTAAGCCATTTGCCACTTGCTCCGAAGATCCTGGGTATGTTTTAAGACTTCGTTCTTCAGGGCAAGTGTGTAGTTTTTATCATAGTTTCTGTAGGGAGTAATTTAGAGGCACAAAGTCTGGGTCTAGGAGAGAGGGAAGTTTTTTAGAGGTATAAGGAAGAATTGAGTGTTTTAGAGGTAGAAATTATCTTTTTAGGGAAGAGTGAGTGTCTTGAAAAGGAGTCGTGGAGGTATAGAGTCTGCCTTTAGGAGAGGGGCTTGTTATGTCTTGTCTGTGGAATGATGTTGCCTGCAAAAGCAAGCACTAGTTATTGTATAAATGATTTTTATTTCAAAGGTATTAAATTCTGAGGCTTTTCTTGCAGTGATCATATTAAACTAAGCCAGTTATAACAGGACAGAATGAAACTGTTACAACAGTTGTAACAGACAGATTGAAACTGTTTATGACAGCTGTAACAGGACTTAATGAAACTGTTAAGACAATTGTAACAGGACATAATGAAACTGTTAAGACAGTTGTAACAGCACATAATAAAACTGTTAAGACAGTTGTAACAGGACAGATTAAAACTGTTTACAACAGCTAATAAGGCAGTTGTAACTGGACATAATGAAACTGTTTAGACAGTTGTAACAGGACAGAATGAAACTGTTACAACAGTTGTAACAGACAAATTGAAACTGTTTACAACAGCTATTAAGACAGTTGTAACAGGACATAATGAAACTGTTTAGACAGTTGTAACAGGACATAATGAAACTGTTTAGACAGTTGTAACAGGACATAATGAAACTGTTTAGACAGTTGTAACAGGACATAATGAAACTGTTTAGACAGTTGTAACAGGACATAATGAAACTGTTTAGACAGTTGTAACAGGACATAATAAAACTGTTAAGACAGTTGTAACAGGACAGCATAACATTGTAATGGCAATATAGAAGAGTAGGAGATTATATGATTAGCTCTCATCAAGCATCCAACTATTCAAAGTAAATGAGTTATTCTAGGAAAACTGTTAAATATTAGCTGAACAGCAAAGTTAACGTTATCTGTTACTTCATACCTCATTCCAGTTGTGTTAATTCCAACCAGGGCTTTTTACGATTGTTGTGCGCAGTTTGGTGCTTTGGTCTTGTGCAATAATTTACAAGATTGTTATATTTTGATGCTTTATTTGCGTCCATTTAACTACTCATCCTCCATTGTGGTGATTACTTTTTTAATTTACTTTTTCCCCACCAGTTTCAGTGCTTGTTGTTCTTTGCTTGTAGAAAACCATGTGTTTGTTACTTACATACACTTGCTTGATTTACTGTTGGTTAATTTTTAATGTAAGTTTGTTGGCATTTATTTAATTTGTTTGAAAGAGTTGTCTTTGTCATCGTTGTAATTGTTAATCATTAACTTTTTTAATATGTTCACCATCATTATCGAATAAATTACATTATCGAGGTCATCTTTCTTTGAGAGATACTTTCTAAAAACAAAATTTTTTAGGGCACTGGGCTGATAGCCCAGTAGCTAAATACTTGCCTGCCTGTCCAAAGTTCTTGGGTTCAAATCTCTATCAGGGGATATTTTTTAAATAATTGATCTGCGCTCCTAGATCGACACAGCCTAAAATAAGTATAGTGGTACCTAGGATTTTGAAAGCTTCAAAATATGAACTTGGAATGCAAATGAAATATTTAAGTGAATTTGGCCTCGAAACTTGAATGCTGTCTTAGAAACTGAATGCCTGGCACATGCTGGTCATGCCTTGCCACACAGCGATGCCTATGCTTCAGTTTTGTTTTCATACTCCGTATTGAATATGTCATGTCTCAGCATCTCATAAGATTTTCATAGCTAATTTTATGAATTTATTTGTTAATTTTGTTTCTCTATAAAATACTTGGTGAATTAGTTATGGTTGGCGAAAAGTGTAGTGTTGAAAAATAAAGTAAGGCAAAAGCTTTTTATTCAGATATGATCATCATTTGTTACTGTGTTTACAGTATACTGTATTTAGGAAGATAAATTGAGGCTGTTGGACTTTGGAGCAGATTATTATAGTTTCTGTTTTCATTAGGAAACATTGCCTTGCAACTTGAACGATTTGGAATTCAGTTGTCGTCTCAGAATGGATTATCTTTAGACTCCAAGGTATCAGTGTACCAGGACATTTTTGTTGGAAGTAAAAATCGGCAACATGAAGCTGACCACATCACACTTTGAGTTCTGATTATTCTGTTAAAGAAAGGTCTGAGTCTTAGCACCGTATTGCCCACCTCTGTGGTGGCCTGAGAAAGGTCCATTACTCTTTGCATTTATTTCTTAGTTTGCCTTTGCTTGCAAGACATCACACTTTGTGTGTCCCTGTTAATGCAGTTGTCTACCCATTGACTTGTCCTAGAAGACAGTCTGCTAGGATGTACACTGATAATGGCATGCCTATTGGCATCATTGGCAGTCTAATCTTCTGTGGTGAGGCCAGAAGGGCAGACGGCCTGCATGATTAATTCCCACGCCTTTGAAAATAAAGTGCATTAATTTAATTTGTTTGCTCCACTATGTGTGGTGTTTTTGTGTGCGCACATGCACATGTATTTGTGGGTCTCCGTGTTGAAGTGGTTAACTTTTTCAGTACTCAAGGACAGTTAAATATAGTTACAAACTGTGTGATCTGCTCTATCATAGTGAAAAAGTTAATCATTTGCGTGTTGCTCTGAAGATCAGGTTTAGCCTGTGTCCTTTGTTTCATGAGTCAGTTTTTAGAAGATCCCTGGGATTTGATGCTGAAACCAGAGTTCTATGATGTGCCTTTTCCACAGAGACAGTGTTATAAGTTCTCCTACCCCCGTCTCCAAGCTGAGAAATCAACAGTGTGGTGCTGTTTGTCTTCATCATATTGTACACCTTAGTGATGTAATTTATCCACAGAGACAGTGCTGCAGAGCTCTCATTTTACTTCCTGAACTCTGAAAGTAATGTCATTTAGCAGTTTGTCTTCCTGCTATCAACCCTGTCCCCATAACTTATTAGCTTAGCATCAGTAAAATGAAATTGAAGGTTACTGTTGTGCTTTCCTCCACAGAGACAAGTATTGTGGTGTTCTGCAACTGCTCTACAACTGAGAAACCTACAGAGTGTAGCAGTTTTTGTGTTTATCATGTTGTCCACCCCACCACCAGGCTTCATAAGCTTGCCCTGCACAAAAGTGCCATTTGTGTTCATCTACCTCATGTGAACCTACCCAATCAACAGAACAGTTCACTTTTTTAGATAAATGTTTACGGTTTAGACAAACGTATAAACGTTTACTGTATAATAAAGACAAAAAATAATGGATTACACAATTTATTTTACATACATCGACACTAGATAATTAGCATACATACGATGAAGCACAAACATAAAACTTTTCCCCAGTGCACTTGGTAAATTATGCTAGGCAATAAATTGTTAAATCTTTTGATTCTTCTTCTTCTTCTTCTTCTTCTTCTTCTTCTTCTTCTTCTTCTTCTTCATCTTCTTAGTGTTCACCGGCTGTAAACTCAGTGGAAAGTTCTGGTTGTTCATCAACTTCAAGACTTTAGTTTTGTTCCAGAAATTTAGTTTTGTGTGCCTATCCGTTTTACAGGTCTGGCCTATTTATTTGCAGGCTGCTGGTTCCTTGTCTCTCAGACAGATACACTACAACTTCAAAGGAAACACTCCAAATTAGTCAGCTTTTACGACATGCTTGCTAGGGAGCAGAGATCTACACCCCTCCTCCCCCACCGTGGCCCTAGAACCCACACGAGGAAAGTCTTTTGATGGTATCTCCATTATGAATGAGAAACCATTGCTTTGAAATATATGCTGTGTTTTTTTTCTTTTCCCAGATGAGCGACTAGTTTTTGTCACTAAGCCACAGAATAGAATTCTTCTTCCAAATAAAGTGTTTATTTTCTTCCAGTGATTTGTTTACTCTCTTGTGGAACAAAGGCCCTCTTTCGGCTATCGTCTCTCATTGTTGTCCGTGTACTTTCTCTCTCCTTTTCCCCCTCTCCTCTTTATTTTTTATCACGCCTTGCTGTATGAAAGATTATGTTTGGAGAGGCCGAATGTAACACAGGTCTTCTGTGTGCCCAATTTGTGACCCTTTAAAAATAAAGTTCATTTGTTCATGTTGTCTTCCTATTTTTCCGTTTCCCCACCTGTGTCCTCTTTTCCTCCTCCCCCCCCCTCACCCTTTTTACCCCCTCTTTGCACTCCTCTCGTTCTCTTTCCTCCTCCTTTTCTGTTCCCCTCTTGTAGACCCTCTCTTCTCTCTCTCTCCCCTCTCAGTTCATCTTGCACCCTCTTACCATCTTTTTCTCTTTCCTCTCTCTCCCCCTCTCTGACCCTTTTTCTCTTTTCTCTCTTTTCCTTTCCATGTCTTCCTCAGATGCCCGTATTTTGGTCGCTGTTTTTAATTTCTAGATTCCAGACAATAGACTGGTTAGTGATTTCTAGTCTCCCTCCATCTATACAATAGACTGCTTAGTGATTTCTGGTCTCCCCCCATTCATATAATAGACTGATTAGTGATTTCTGGTCTCCCCCCATCTATACAATGACCCTTTTTCTCCTCTTTTCCTGGTCCTCCCCCCCCCCCCCCCCATCTATAAAATTGGCTAGTAATTTCTGGTCTCCCCCATCAAGACAATAGACTTGTTAGTGATTTATGGTCTCCCCCTATCCAGACAATAGACTTTTTAGTGATTTATGGTCTTCCCCTATCCAGACCATAGACTTTTTAGTGATTTATGGTCTTCCCCTATTCAGACAATAGACTTGTTAGTGATTTATGGTCTCCCCCTATCCAGACAATAGACTGGTTAGTGATTTCTAGTTTCCCCTTATCCAGACAATAGACTGGTTATTGATTTCTGGTTTCCCCCTATCCAGACAATAGACTTGTTAGTGATTTCTGGTTTCCCCCTATCCAGACAATAGACTGGTTAGTGATTTTTCACCCTGTCCAGAACCAGTCTTATCCTTCACTGCCAGATTCAGTGAAACCTTTCTAGACCAGCCTGGGAGCATCCACAGATGTCATACTATCTTAGTCCTCCTATTCTGCAGACATTTGTCAACAGCTCTGCCATCTGCCACTGTTGCTGCCCATGGCTCTAATCATGGGAGCCCCAGTAGGACAATGGCTTGATGCAGACCTGCTGGTCTGAGGCTGTTGAGTTTGAACCTGCCTCAGGAGGATGTTGTTGTCTTTCCTCCTTACTTCCAAGCATTCACGGGCTGTAAGCTCCAGCCCAAAGTTCTGGTTGCTTATCCACTCTCAGACTTTGGTCTTGTTCCAGAATTTGAGTTTTGCCTGCACATCGGTTTTACGGATCTAACTTATCTGTATTCAGACTTTTGGTTCCATGCCTCTCATGCATTTGCCCTCAGACTTAAAAGGAAACACCCCTGATTAGTTGCCTTTAACGACATGCTTGTTGGGGGGGGGAGGGGATTTGTAATCCCCCCTCCCTCATACGATGAGGCCTTGGAACCCACACAGGGATTATTTTATTTAAAACTCGAAGTTTGGCTCCCAGATTGACTCAGTCTAAAATGGAAAATGTCATGGGAAGTAAAGGTCGCCAGCATGATTGTGATCACATCCTAAACTTGATGCTGACTGGTCTATCAGGATGAGTCTAGCATCATAAGCCTGGTGTGTTTGAAAAGGGGACTTGTACCTGCAATCATGTTCACAGCATCATTCAGTACTGTAAACTCGTGGTGCTGCCTTCATCTGTAGTTCATCTGTGAAAAGCAACAGGCAGGGAAGCTATATTTGAACATCTTATATATGATGTTTCCACAGTTTGTTTCTTCCATGATATGTGTGATAATAATTTATTTTCAAACTATACATTGTATGTCTCTGTATTTCCAAATGCTTCATTGTTATAGAATTAATTTGTAATTATTTTCAGAGGTTTGTTTAAAAAACATTCAATTTATGATTTATATTAAAGCTGTTGTTCACTAGAGACTCAGTTTATGATATAATATTGTAATTTAAGATGTTTATTTGTTATAAGATTCGATTCAGGTAATTATTTCCGAACATTTATGTGTTAAATATTCAGTTTATCATTACAGTAAAACAGCATTAACAGGAACTTGCTCCAGAAGTCCCATAGTTAGCAAACCAGTTTTTAATACACCCCCCCCCCCCCCCACCCACCCACCCACCCACCTAACCATGGTCCCATAGAATTATTGTTAACAGTTTGATTGTATTTATTTTCATACCTTTGTTTATTATATATTTAATTCATAATACTATATTTCCAAACTTTTTCATGTTTTAGATTCATGTCATGTTTCTAAACTTGTCATCATAATCATCATAAACCACTTTTTTCTTTGAGTGCCGTGGGGAGGAATAATTTGGAATTCAGTGCACTCTGGCTGCCACTGGCTATTGTCATGCTGTGAAGACATAGAATATCTTTAATGTTGTCTGTCTATTTTTTCGCGGCTGTCCTCTTGATCTTGTAGCAGATCTTCTGAGATGTAGTGCCTGTGATGGTATTTGATCTTGCAGCATTCTAATGAAATGGCCAAACCACTTGATCTGATGTTTCTCAATGAATCAAGTACAAGTCATCGTTCCCACATTTGTTCAATAGTATCATTGACTTTGCTTACATGGGCTTTTGAAAGTGTCCAAGTTTGGCACTGGTAGCTTAATGTTGCAATAAATATGCTGTTTATAAAATGTCTCTTTGCACTCATAGTTATGTTTGGGTGTCTTAATAATGGAGACAATTGGTATATAAGTGCACTTGCTTTCTAAACTTGTACATTTTATTTGTGATCTAATAATTTTTCCCTGACTTATTTGTTAAAGATCCATTGCATAAAATTTTTTTTTAAACTTGTAAATTTCATATTCAAGGCCTAACTATTTCCAATCGTTATATTTACAGGGATTTTGTTTGTTGATTTTAAACCTGTATCCTAGCAGCTTGGCTGCCAACCCAAAGAGCAAGGCTAACATGCCAATTGAGGCAGGATTTCTTTTCAGAATTGACATTGACCCTAAAGTAAACCCAGCCTAAAATGGGTACAGCCTATATCCTGGGATGTTGACCTCATGCGTCTCTCTTTCCATCTCTGCGTCTGTTACTATCTCTCTTCTGTCACTATCTCTCTTCTGTCACTATCTCTCTTCTGTCACTATCTCTGCGTCTGTTACTATCTCTCTTCTGTCTCTTTGATGGCAAGATTTCATTCTTTCACATGGACAGGCAGTGTGGGAAAGATTTTATAAACGGACTCTTATTCTCTCACAGTCATAGTCAGAGAGATCTGACTCTCTCTTTCTCCTTCTGGCTCTCATTCTGTTACAGTGAGAGTCAGTATTTGAAGGATTTGACTCTCTTCAGCTCCATACATCCACATACTTTTGCATGTATTTTGTATATATCAGATGAGTCATTATATTTATATATATATATATATATGTATATGTCCTTGTCTGTTACATCCTAAAATGAAAGAACAATAAAGAAAGATATTCAACTGTATTGTTCATCACAGAGCTGACCACCTATAGCCTTACTTCTGATCATGTTTGTATAACTTGTGACTTCAGACTTACCATTTAAACAATGAAATCTTTGATCATTACATTTGTGTCTGCTTTGTTCATTATGAAAGATTGCTTTTTGTCAGTAAATTTCATTAAAACGGGCTTTTGTTTTGTTTTAGCTTTTGTGTAATGTTGTCAAAATTTCATGCTTTAGTCAGTCAGAAGCATGTCTTTTACAGAACCTTGCTCCCACAACAACCCTCTGGAAAACTTCTCGATGATAAGCAAGATGTCCACCGTCTTATACACCCATCTGTAGATCATCTGCCACATCCTGCACCCATCTTCTGTATGGCCTCCCTCTTCCTTTCTTCCCAGGCATATACCTCTCTCCATTATTGTTCTCTCTAAACTTTCGTGACATTTCAAGTGACCAAAATATTTCAGTTTTCTGTGTTTTATCATCTTTATAGCCAACATTCTTCAATATTCAGTTCTTGAAATATGGATGCATTTGTTCTTTTCTTTACCCATGATATCTTAGAACCCGTCTATAACATTTGTATTCAAAAGCATTTATGAGCTGTCTAGCTTGTTTAGTAAGTGTCCAGGTCTCACTGGTTGCAATAGGAAAGATGCATGCTCTTAGAAATCTAATTTTTGTAGTTCTGTCTGTCCCACTTCATAATTTATTCAGTTGTTTTAATCTCTGAAGAGCAATTGATAGTCGCCATTAAGTTTCTTTGTGTCACCATTTTTGGTAATCAGTGACCCAAGATATTCAAGATTTTTCCACAACCTCCAATCTTTCCTCATGATCATATATTTCTTTCTTCATATTAGTTTTATCTGTATGTACTATCTTTGTTTTTGCTATATTAAGATATAAGTTGTGGTTTTCACTATTTCTTTAGGTAAATCAGTCTGTGATGTGGATAGCAATACTGCATCATATTGCTCTCTGGTTATATCATCTCTGACATTTCTCATTATATTTTTGGTGTACAGGTTAAACAAATAGGGTGACACCACACAGCCCTAACGGACTCCTTGCTTGATATCAAATCAGTCTGATGTCTTGCCATCTATTCTAACCACTGCTTGTTGGTCTAGATAGAGCATTGTTTTGAGATGTACTACATGTGATGGAACACCCATATTTCTCTTATTTCCCAAAGTTGCTTATATTGTACACAGTCAAATGCCTTTGAATAATCCACAGAACATGAGAATAGGTTTACATTAAATTCTCTAGACTTCTCTATTATTAAATGCATGTTGAGGATGTGAAATCTTGTTCCTGTTTCTGGTCTAAATCCAGCTTGAACCACGTTAATCTTTTCTTCCATTTTCTTACGAAGTCTTCCAATTGTGATTTTTAGCAGGATTTTACGGCATGGAATCCAAGCTCATTGAAAAATATCTGTCCCAGTGCAGATTTGAACCCAAAACCGACAGGTTGTAGGACAAGCATCTAGCTACTGCAAAAATCCTTTTTTCATCTCATCTTGAAATTCTTCTTGTTCATCGATATAACATTCAAAGTACATTCATCTGAGATGCACATTTAACATACATTCATATGAGTTGCAGATTTAACTTACATTCATATGAGCTGCACATTTAACATACATTCATATGAGTTGCACATTTAACATACATTCATATGAGTTGCACATTTAACATACATTCATATGAGTTGCACATTTAACATACATTCATATGAGTTGCACATTTAACATACATTCATATGAGTTGCACATTTAACATACATTCATATGAGTTGCACATTTAACATACATTCATATGAACTGCACATTTAACATACATTCATATGAGTTGCACATTTAACACACATTCATATGAGCTGCACATTTAACATACATTCATATGAGTTGCACATTTAACATACATTCATATGAGTTGCACATTTAACATACATTCATATGAGCTGCACATTTAAAATACATTCATATGAGCTGCACATTTAACATACATTCATATGAACTGCACATTTAACATACATTCATATGAGCTGCACATTTAACATACATTCCCAGAAAGAACAACAGTGGAACGTAAACTCTATGGACCACTGAATGAACTAACAACGACAGTGAAATTTATACAAGAGACAAAACTGCTGATATAGACAACTTATTTCAGGCGAACGAAAGAAGAAGAAGAAGAACATACATTCATATGAGTTGCACATTTAACATACATTCATATGAGCTGCACATTTAACATACATTCATATGAACTGCACATTTAAAATACATTCATATGAACTGCACATTTAAAATACATTCATATGAACTGCACATTCATATGAGTTGCACATTTTACATACATTCATATGAGTTGCACATTTAACATACATTCATATGAGTTGCACATTTAACATACATTCATATGAGTTGCACATTTAACATACATTCATATGAACTGCACATTTAACATACATTCATATGAGTTGCACATTTAACACACATTCATATGAGCTGCACATTTAACATACATTCATATGAGTTGCACATTTAACATACATTCATATGAGTTGCACATTTAACATACAGTCATATGAGCTGCACATTTAAAATACATTCATATGAGCTGCACATTTAACATACATTCATATGAACTGCACATTTAACATACATTCATATGAGCTGCACATTTAACATACATTCCCAGAAAGAACAACAGTGGAACGTAAACTCTATGGACCACTGAATGAACTAACAACGACAGTGAAATTTATACAAGAGACAAAACTGCTGATATAGACAACTTATTTCAGGTGAACGAAAGAAGAAGAAGAAGAACATACATTCATATGAGTTGCACATTTAACATACATTCATATGAGCTGCACATTTAACATACATTCATATGAACTGCACATTTAAAATACATTCATATGAACTGCACATTTAAAATACATTCATATGAACTGCACATTTAACATACATTCATATGAGTTGCACATTTAACATACATTCATATGAACTGCACATTTAACATACATTCATATGAGTTGCACATTTAACATACATTCATATGAGTTGCACATTTAACATACATTCATATGAGTTGCACATTTAAAATACATTCATATGAGCTGCACATTTAACATACATTCATATGAGCTGCACATTTAAGATACATTCATATGAGCTGCACATTTAAGAAACATTCATATGAACTGCACATTTAACATACATTCATATGAACTGCACATTTAAAATACATTCTTATGAACTGCACATTTAAAATACATTCAAATGCACTGATCAAGTTCCTGCTAGGCAATGGTTTAATAGAGTTGCTCTAATGCTTTGCTCCACACACACAAAAAATGTCACATTTAACAAACAAGGATGAAGGGGGAGCTTTAGATTATAATTGTGACTAGGTCATATGTGCCATATAAATTAGCTTAGCATTGCACACCATCAAAAGACCTGAAAAAGACTTCTGCCTTGTTGATGTGATCAATGGAGACAGACCCAAATACTGTCCTGTCTGTCGACGAAGTGGTCTACTGGCCAGCCAATGGGGGACCTGGTGGCCGATGTATAAATAGAGTGTTGACACTGAAGTATCTAGTTCTGTGTTTGCTCTTAAAAGGTCAGTTGGTAAGTCGTGTTGTGGTTTCTGGTCTGGTCTGGTAGTCCTAGTTTCAGTTTCACAGCAAATGGGTCACCCCATCTTTGCTCCGCTCCCGTGCCAACGAAAAACACAGAATGTTTATCACAGTCCCTTGTGGAAAGATTGACAGACTGCTGTCTCAGCATATCTAGCATACACTCACATTAAAGCATATGGTAGCCATCCGAAGTGCTAACATAAACAGTCCGACATTAGAAATGCAGTTCATCATTGATGGTAGCAGAAGTCACCAACAGATCTGCAGTTGCCTACGCGATCAATTTTAATCACATACGGGCACCACCAAAATTGTGACGACAGGCATCACGCCATTTTCTGAATCTCTAATTCACACCACCACGTTGGTCACAGTCGAAAAATCATTCCAAATGAAATCCGCAGCTCACAGTGTCACGCCATGCATTCAGCTCAGAAGCTGAGCGACGAAACTTTATCCAGTCTACAAATGGAACAAAAATGCATCTGCCACCGTCCGGCAGAAGCAAAAATCCTCGGCTCCAAAAACAGTGGCCCGCCTAGCGTCCATTTTGACCGTGTTGTGGTTTCACTCTAAGCTGCAATTTCTGTGCCTTTTGGCCCAACACAGCCAATTTAAGCAAATCCTTAGTCACCTTTCATTTTTGACAGGCTTGTTAAAGTGGGGCTGGGTTAAAGTGGGGCAGTGGGTTAAAGTGGGGCAGTGGGTTAAAGTGGGGCAGTCGGTCCACAGAGCAGATAAGTGTTTCAATTTATTTATTTGTTCAGTAACCTTGCACACACCAGAAAGTTAATATAATTGTTTCATTTCATTCATTCAATAATCTGAGAAAGAGAGAGACACACGCGCACGCTCCCACCCACCCACGAATGCACACAGCACCCAGTGCACCCTCACACACACACACACACACACAATTGTTACAATCTGTTTATTCAATAATCGAACACACAAAAGACAATTTTTAACATTTATTTACTTGTTTAATAACCTAACACACACCAGAACAATTTTAACATTTCTTTGTTCATTCAGTAACCTAAGATGTGCACGACAATTGTTACACCTTTGTTAGCATGATGTCTAACAGGAATATATATAACTGGAAAACCAATCCATTCATCATTTGGAAGTGACAGGTTCGAGTCCTGAAATGGGGATGCTTTTTATTTTTATGTAGTCAAGTATCTCCTTTTGTCTCTGATTCAGTCTGTGAATGCTAGTCAATAAATGTGAATTTGTTTATCATATTCATCTAACAACACGCTGGAAAAGGGCATCTGACATGCGGAGGCATAATATCAGGAGGATTTAAAAAGCAGTGCAGAAGAAATGAAGAGATAAAGCAACATGGCTGGAGTTGATTGAACCCACTGTTCCAATAGGAAAGGGGGTGGGGGAGGGGGGGGGGGGATAAAAGAGGGGAACAATTTTGAGTTAATTGTCATTACTTCTCTTTAAGAAAAGAAGAAGAGGTTAAAAAAATGTAAACAAGATGACAAAGGAGAAACTGTAAGTTATTGTCAGTTTTATTTTAAGAAAGAAGAAGGGGAAGAAAAATACGAAGGAAAGAACATGCAGAGGAGGGTGAAATTAAACATTATTGGTCATTATTTCTCTTTAATAATTCTCAGTTCATTAACGCCACTACTCCTCTTCCGGATCATAAAATTGAACCTGTCCTGAAGGCTGGGTTTGTTGTGTCCCAGAGTCCCGTGGTGAATGCTGCCGGAAACTGTGTTTGCCCTGCTGCCGGTTACTGAGGAGAAGACATTCTCCACATTCAGAAGTGATCGCAAGCCAAGGAAAGCAAAAATTAGGGCTTCTTTGTACTCCACCAGCTCATTTTCTGTGTCTACAATCTGCAAAGGGATAGATAATTTACATTTTTTGGGCTAAAAAATGCATTGAAAGAGTAGCAAAAAGATGAGTCAGTGTCCCACTACTAAATATTTCTTTTTTTTTAATCACCACTATAATCCCCTGTCCTAGTGTCGGGACACAGTTTTGTGTGTGTTATTTTAGCCTCACCCCGACTTTCGGGGGCTATAAATATAACCTACGGTTGAACAGGGTTTCTGGAACTTGCGTATGGGTGATTCTCATCTGAATGGTGGCACTTTGTGTCACTGGGTTTTTGTCGCTGATTGGGTGGTCCCTGGGGGGGGGGGGGGGGGGGGGGGGGGGGGTTGAACGTCAGTATTCATCACTGTCATGTTTCAAAAGGAATGTCTGTGCTTGAAACAAATTATAGATTAAGGAGAAACTATTCTTTCTAATATTTGTTTAAATTATGGCTCTTGCCTTTCACAATCTTTTGTGGCTAGTATTCATTTCCTGTACTCACACATGCCTCAGAGTTTCAAGTGGCCAGACAGACGGGTGGATTTTTTTAAAGACCTCAGTCAGTGATTTTGTGTATTCTTGTATGTAAATGCAACGTTAATTCATGTTGTTGTATGTTGAATTAAGAATCAACATCACAGCACTCGGGGCACTCCCATAAGTGCCCCACCCCCATCTTCAGCAGCAAACGAAGAGTTCCAATTCTGATGGCACCAGTAACCGTCTGATTGTATATCCATCTCCTCCTTTCCCTGAGTGTTGAGTGCCTGGCTAGATCCCCTGGTAAATCCTCACAGTGCTTTTCTCCTCAGACTGTAATATCTATTTGCATCTCCACACTGTTCACTCGTACCCAAATAGCACTCAAAATACCTAGCTTGTTATACATCAATTCACCACCAATTTGGTGCAGAGCCAGTCAGTCTATCTTCCTGCTCATTTCCTAACACAGCTGCATGACCCAGAGAAAATATCCAAAGGATGCTAACCACCGGGTACCTCTGAAGTGATGCTTGCTACTCTGCACAAAGCCTACCTGTTTTCACTTTTCTCAACATGTGCAGCAAAGACTGCCTCCACCTCCATTCTCAAACTAGACATTGTGATATTATATGCAAGGCTTTGCTGCATTAAGTGACGTCCATTCACCTCAGATATGAACTTCCATGCACTTCGTCTGCCTCTCAACACAGAGCCATCTGTATAGATAATCACATCACATTGGCGGGAATTGTCATGTATCATTTGTTGAACTTCTGATTCTGCAGCGCCAGCTGGCCTTACTTACTTACGACCTAACATGATTAGAACCCTACACAAGTCTGAAACTTGTTCGGACACCTTGACCCACTCCTCTCCTCACTCAACATTGTCAAGCCTGCACGCACGTCCAATTGTGTTTATTCATTCAATTATTGAATTATTCATGTCGTATGTTGATGAAGGCTTTCTAGCTGCAATCAGGGCTGCCAAAGTTGGTACTTTTGTTCAAAAATAGCTATCAGTGCTGTGCACTCTTGCACACCGCCAGTGTTTGTAGCCAGTGATCCAGAGATAAATGTTCCTGAAGAAAGCTGAAGTCAGTAAATGAATAATCATGTCAGAGTCCACCAAAATAGGGACCTGGAACCCACCCGACGAGGAATTTAATAACTCATTTCAGCTGTTTTTAATTCTTTTACTCATTACTGTTGTTTAAAACTGAATAACTCATTTCAAATGATTAAAATCTTCTTCTTTATTTGTCTTTTTGCTTATACCGCAAAGCGTCACAGAGAGGATCTTAAACCACAGATGTTTTGTGTAGCTATTTTAAATGTCGAGCTTGATATTGGCCCTGAGTGTTGCTACTCTGCTTTGATGGTTTTCTCCCATTCTTATCCTTAAATATACGTATGAACAGATTCTGATTAAATTTAAAAAACACAAATTTGATTGTGTGGTTTTTTTTTTTTTTTTAAATTTCTCATCTTGTTACTAATTTTAACTGTTTAAACAAACTGAGTTAAGTCGCTCATTTAGCTCCATGTGTGGGTTCTGGGGTCATATTTTGGCAGGAAAAGAGAACAGACCCACTGGTCATTAACAAGCATGCTATACAAGTGACTAATTAAGGGTTTACTAAAATCAGATGTGTTTGGGCGGACAGCACAGATATTGCAGTCTAGCTGCAAACCACAATGCATTATGCCAATTATCCTTTTGAGGCTAGCACAGGAAAAGAAAAAGACTAATTTCAGCTGTTTCAAATATAGTCATTCTGTTCAGAAGTTCTGCGTGAAGTGCCATGGCCCCATTGTAGGAAAAACAAGAACAGACCCAGTGCCTACACAAAATCATGTTGTAAGAGTCGATTAATTGGGGACATCCTTCAAAGTCATAGTGCATCTGCCTGAGAAGCAAGGAACAAACAGTATGCATTCAGATGAGTCAGATCTGTTTAACAGATTTGCATGCAACACTCAGGTTCTGGAACAAGACTCAAGTCCATGGGGGGATGAACAACCAGAGCTTTCGACTGGATTTGACAGCCAGTGAACGTGTAGAAGAAGTAAATTTCAGAAGATTTTTACTCAGATACTCATTTTACATGCTTTTTTTATTGTTTGGTCAAGACACGAATAATAAATTGGTGTTAAAAATGACATCACCATGAAACCTACCTTAATGTTATGTTTCTTCAGTTTTGCTTTTAAATTATTTATGAGAGTGCAGTTGTAGGCTCCGCCCCCTGTTACAAGGACAGTGCCGTGACTTTTGTTGATGGCTTTGACACAAGCATCTGAGACATGTTGTGAGATGTGCTCCACACAAGTCTGCAGCAGATCTGGGATTGAATGTTGGTCTGTCTGCAATTTTGAAAAAAATAGGGACTGTTAACAATATTAGTTCATCATTCTCATCCTCATTATCACCATGATAATCACCAACACTACCATGTCTGTCATTTTCACCATAATCAAATCACCATTATCATCACCATAAGATCACCATTCTCACCATTGTCATTACAACATGGTTACCCCTGATAAACCATCATCAATATCATCCACTCTGCCATCTCAATTAACCTCATTTAGTAGTAATTTAATAATAGATATCCCATTTAACCCATCTGGGTATAACTGGGATTCATGTAATTTTGTCTCGACATTTGTATTGTATGATCATCAGATTGAACAAATGAACCTTTTTTTTCCAAAGAGTTATAAACTACATTTGAACCTACCAACTACTCATCTTTCAAACAGCAATTGTATTTGATCTATAAAACATTTAATGTCCATAACACAAAATATGAATATTAAGAACATATACAAAACTCATGGATGACATGATTATGTTCATTTATACCTGTATGTTTATATGCATGAGTAAAAGAGAGTGCATGTGCTGTTTCTTCATTCAGTACTGCTACTGATGCTTTGACACACTAAGACTTCTTCTTCTTCTTCTTCTTCTTCTTCTTTTTCTTCTTCTTCTCTTCCACCTTGTACCTCAGCAAAGTGTCGGGGGATTTGAAACATTCGTTAATGAGCTCTGTCAAGGAGCACTATTAAGACGTGTTCATTTCTGTAAGGCTGTTCTAAATGCCATCACTCCATATTTTCTGAGGTCTTCCACTCACTTTATAACCGCTGTAAGGTTTTAGTGTGGCTCGCTGTGGTAGATAGTACCAGGGCATTCTTGTTAGGTGTCCAAACCACTTCTTTTGTTGTTCTTTGATGACTGTAAGACTGGCTTTATTCCTAGCATTCGTCTGATTTTGTGATTTCATATTACACTAAGACTGCACAATCTAAATCTGACCGGCTGACTACCAGCACAGATCCAGATACTCCATTCAACTTTTGAGGATGTTATAATTGGGGCACCTGCCTGGCATAGCCTGTAGTTCTTTAAGGCTAGGGAACAATACAGGATGAACAAGACAGACTGTTACCTTAAGTAATGGCAGCAGATTCTGGGACACCCACTCATAGCCCAGTGACTTGGGTCCCCTCTGCTGGTAGAAGTCCAGCTGGTCAAGCTGCTCCAGGACATCAGGCAACACTTGACCAGTCGCTGCCAGCTGACCATTGCGGTCAAACTGCAGGTCAGGGTCGTGGAGAGTTGCGAGATGGTTTAGCAACATGTTACAAGGGCACACATCAAAGCCTTTGTCTCCCTGAAAAATACCAAGCGAATGTTACATCTAGTTAAGACAAGCTCCAGCTGATGGGTCAAGCTGCTGACATCACCAAACCAGGCTAACCATATGCTAACACAGCATTTCTCACTTTTTCATCAGGCAAAACCAAAAAAACCAAAACAAAACAAAAACAAAAAACGTTTTGTGGCACACCTACCCTTAAAGTGGTTTGAATACTTAAGAGAAGAAGAAGAAAAAAAAAAACCAGTGCAAATTTAATGTCAAGCAGATGTGGAAAATTTCTTGATTTTTGCTGTGGCACCCCTGACATATGCACACGGCACCCACTTTGAGAATCACTGCGTTAACATATCGTTAGCCTGGTTTAGTGGCGTCTGCAGCATGTCCCGTCAGCTGGAGCCAGTCTTGATCTAGGGCATGATTGTTTTTTCTAGGGGGAAAAAGGTGCTAGTAATCAAAAGTGTCTACAAATAGGTACCAGTTAAAAATAACAAGGTAAATGTTGAGTGGATAAACATCATTACACCATGTTTGATCTCATACGGCTCTGTCCCTCTCCTGGCTAGCCACCTGCTAAGAGCATCGCATAAAACAAAAATACCATATCTCCGGTGAGGATCTCCAGGAGTCTTCATAAACTCTGCACTCGTACACTTAGTGACACAGCTGTGAAATGAGCCCACAAACTTCAGATCACAAGGTTAAAGGCTCGACCACTCTGCCTCACCACAAAGTATCTATTACACCAGCACTAGGCAAAAATATGCCCAATAGGTGCCGGTACTGCATACCATTGCATACTGCCTAAAAACAAAAAATGCCCTAGTTGCATCCATGTTGGAAGTGGATGTTGCTGCACTCTAACAAGATACAAAAACTATTTGATCTTCTTTTTCTTAATTATTTGTTCTTTTACAATCTGTTAGATTGTAACCAGGATAACGTTTAATGCTGAGGAGGAGATCATGTCCGAAATGTGATGAAGATGATCTTTAAAATGAACATTG
Organism: Candidula unifasciata; assembly: GCA_905116865.2. Taxonomy (NCBI): domain Eukaryota; kingdom Metazoa; phylum Mollusca; class Gastropoda; order Stylommatophora; family Geomitridae; genus Candidula; species Candidula unifasciata. The sequence continues at coordinate 45,106 of CAJHNH020008432.1, read as the reverse complement.
AACAATGACACTTAGTGCACCAAAGCCTAGCAAGTGATACTACAACATCTAGCAAATGATGCTACAACATCTAGCATATGATACTACAACATCTAGTATATGATACTAAAACATCTAGCATATGATACTACAATATCTAGCATATGATACTACAACATCTAGCATATGATACTACAACATCTAGCAAATGATACTAAAACATCCAGCATATGATACTACAACATCTAGCATATGATACTACACCATCTAGCATATGATACTACAACATCTAGCATATGATACTACAACATCTAGCATATGATACTACAACATCTAGTATATGATACTACAACATCTAGAATATGATACTACAACATCTAGCATGTGATACTACAACATCTAGTATATGATACTACAACATCTAGTATATGATACTACAACATCTAGCATTTGATACTACAACATCCAGTATATGATACTACAACATCTAGTATATGATACTACAACATCTAGCATTTGATACTACAGCATCCAGTATATGATACTACAACATCCAGCATATGATACTACAACATCTAGCATATGATACTACAACATCTAGTCTGAGAATAGAGGTGTAGTGGTCACAACAGCTTTTTGCTGGCTTGAGAGCCAGCTGCATACACATGATGTGATTGTAACTGACTCAAAATGCATGGTAAGAAAGGTGAAGACGTGTACACTGCATGCAGAGCAGCAAGCATCACTTCAGAGGTCCCATGTGCCTAGTGTTTGAATTGTTTCCTCTGGGGGATGCAGGTGTGTTGGGAATTGAACAGGCAAACAGATTCACTGGTTCTAGACCACTCAGTGGTGAACTGATGCATGTTGAGCTAGGTGTGGTCGGGGCCCTCTGGAAGCAAGTGGACAGTGCAGAGGCACACACCCATCATTATGGTTCGAAGAGAACGGTACACCTAGGAGTGACCACTAGGAGTGACCAGCGGTCCTGATCGATCCTGCACTAAGTGGAAAAGCAAAAAGGATATACAATTAAACTGCAATAGGCAGCACTGAAATTGGAACTGTTTGCTGGCTGCTGAAGATGCAGACTTAGCACTTATGGTAAATGTCCCAAGTGTTATTATGTCAGTTCTTAACACAGAACAGGTCAGCTTGGTCTCAGACTAGGAACGAGGGCAGATAGCATTTCATTTCATAAGTGTTGATTTTGTTTATGATAATAGTTGGAACTGGTAGTATAGGACTAATGTAAATAACATATGGCCATGAATCATGGATAATTGATATTTAGTCCAAATAATTTCTTCAGGCCTCAGAGGCATGGTTTTACAGAAGAATCCTTAAAGTTCTCTGCAGTCACAAAGAGCAACCCAGATGTTTTGAAAAAACTATTCCCCCACCCCAAACTTGGCCCCAGAACTCACAGGGGTCCATTTGACTTGATATTTTTATTTGCAATGTACTTTTAATATGAAAAAAACTAGCTAACCTTGCAACCGACATTGGCAATGCCACCAAGGTTGATACACATGTCCGTCTGCTGGAAGAGAAAGCGCTCCCCGCACGGAACAAGTGGTGCCCCCTGGCCTCCCAGGGCTACATCTTTGGTCCGGAAGTTGCACACGAATGGGCACCTTGGAAAATTAATCGTTTATGTTTCAGTATTCTGTGTGCTACTTGAAATAACCAAAATTGCTTAAAATTTAACAAATTATTCTTAGAGTAAATTTACTGTAGTAGTGCAGTGGCTAAAACGCTTGCCTGCTGATATGAAATAGTTATTTAGGACCAACTTTGTTGGATTGCCATCTAGGATGCAAATCTTGAAGTCACGAGCAATTAAACTTCTTTTTAGCAGCCAGGAAAGGCAAGGGAGGGGGCCGCCATGGTTTAGTGGCTAGACGCTCACCTGCAGATCGGACGGTCATGGGTTTAAATCCTAATGGAGCCAGATTTGTATTTTGAAAATTGACCCTGGCTCCCAGGTTGACCCAGCTTTGAGTGGGTACCAGGTGCAGTCCTGGGAAGTAAAGGTGGCCAGTATGATGTTGACCAAATCACCCACCGAGTTGCAGCTGGTCTATAAAATGTAGGTTCCAACCCTATATGCCCAATACACCTAAAGGTGTGGAAAAGTCCTTTACTTATAGCAGCCTGGAGACAAAAAACAGACAGACAATATACACTAACCCTATATATGTAGAGATGATCTCGCCCTCTCCCAATTGTAATGTGACACCATTCTCTGGCTGATGAAAGACAGTATGGCCGTGGGAGGCCACAAAATCTGGTCGCAGATCTTTGCTGTCTATAAACTTTTGTACACACTGTCCAACAAAATGGCTGTAGTCACTTTGTAGTTTGATCAAATCCTGTCAACAAATAAACCAGATCTATTAAATTGATGTGTATGCAAAGTTCACTTTGTGGAACAAGACCAAAGTCCAGATGTGGACGAAACAACCAGAACTGTCCACCTTTGTAACAGACAAGAACTGTAATGAGTTAGAACGTTCTTTACAGAAAGGTATAGAAAATTTCATAAAATTGAGCAATGATACTCACATGCAAATTAACATAAATAAAACTAAATCTATGACAATAACAAATAGGTAAAAGCTACAAACATTAGCTTTACACAAGCTACCGCTTGAGCTCCCAATCGACAAACTACGTATTGTTAATGTAGTTGAACATAAAATATTAGATGTTTTAACTGACAGCCATTTAACTTGGTGTTCCCATGTTCATGCCATGAGCAACAATACAGCACAAAAAGTTTACCACCTTGGCAAAATTCAGCACTTTCTGGACCAAAAAAAAATGTACAATATTTTACGTATCCTACCTCTAAACAGACATTGACTACATTGACTACTGTTCCACAGTTTGGGATGATTGCCCCAAATCTAATGTCAAAGACTATGTTGTCTACAAAATCGGGCCTTACGTCTAGTCTACGACAGAAACTATGTTAAAAAATCTCTTATACCATTTAGAAAACATTTTACGTTTAATTTTTAACAAAGCAAAATTCATTTTAAAAATCTTATATCAAAATACTCCAAGTTACATTGTTCCATTGATTAAATCTAATCCTATAAATAGCAAGCAATTAAGTTTATTACATTTGCCTAAACCTAAAATTGATTTATTTAAAACAAGTTTAGCATTTTCTGCAGCTCATTTATGGAACCATCTTCCACTCAGTTTGAAAATTACAGAGAGTACCTACTAATTTAACCGCAAACTAGCTACAGTTTGTTTTTAACAATATTTTTCTTTAAAATTGTATATTTTTTACTTTTACTATTCTCTGCGCTGACTGACTGACTTTCTACCCCACCAGGACATCACACAAGCGATAAGCACCCGATGACACAAAGTGCCACCATGTGTATGAAGATCGCCGTGGAGAGGTCCCAGAAACTGCGTTCAGACAATTGGCCATATTTATGGCCTGCCTATATTGCGGCCCTTGGGAAAAGCCAGGGTGGGGCTTCAAATAACAAAAAATTTCGTCCTGAAAAAGACGAAAGGATTAAGGTATAACCATATTCTTTCTCTGCGCTTTCATTTGAAATGATAATATACATATTTTTAAAAAGGTAATAACTAGGTGAACATTCAGTTTTGACAAAAATGGGAGTCGCGACAGAATACTGGTGTTTTCCACTGTTGGCGCTGCTTACCCATTGAAGGTAAAGTAAAAGTAAAGGACCCGTTTCCATGCCTTCAGGTGTAATGGGTATATATAATTGACCTATATTTTAAAGACCAAACGGCACTTGGTGAGTGGTGTGGTCAACAGCACTCAGATCGCCTTTATTTCATGGAACTGCATCTGGTACCCATTCAAGGCTGGGTTGACCTGGGAGCCAAGGTCATTTTTGACAAATGTCTGACCCTCGTCAGGACCCGAACTCATGACCTTCTGACAGACAGTATAATTACAGTATACTTACAATTCTGACAGACAATATACTTATAATTCTGACAGACAGTATACATATAATTTTGACAGACAGTATACTTACAATTCTGACAGACAGTACACTTACAATTCTGACAGACAGTACACTTACAATTCTGACAGACAGTACACTTACAATTCTGACAGACAGTACACTTACAATTCTGACAGACAGTATACTTAAAATTCTGACAGACAGTATACTTACAATTCTGACAGACAGTACACTTACAATTTTGACAGACAGTACACTTACAATTCTGACAGACAGTACACTTACAATTCTGACAGACAGTATACTTACAATTCTGACAGACAGTATACTTACAATTCTGACAGACAGTATACTTACAATTCTGACAGACAGTATACTTACAATTCTGACAGACAGTATACTTACAATTCTGACAGACAATATACTTACAATTCTGACAGACAGTATACTTACAATTTTGACAGACAATATACTTACAATTCCTGACAAGCCGATGCCATTTGCCAGCCGTTCCTGCATGTCCCTGTTGTAAGGTACAGTAGCCGCGTGTTCAATCCTGTATCCCCAGATATCAGTCTCCGAGTCGCCGGTGAATTCAGCAAAGCAGAGGTCAAGGCCATCCAGCGATGTACCCGACATGATTCCTATACCGTGGTAGGTTGTCATCTTGTTGGGCAGAGGATTTCACTTATAGAAATCCCCGGGAACAAGAGGAAAAGTGTCTGTAGCAATAGAAAGAAAAAGGTTAAATATCCTTTACAACATTGTTAATTTTTTAGATTATTTTCATCGCACATCGGACTTAACCATATGTGCTCCGATCTTCTGCTGAGTATGCCTCCAAGTGTTTTTAGGCTAACAACTCCCATTCTGTTCTGGCTGATGTAATGATGGGTGGCTCTCGCATGGTGCATGGTTTTCCTGTCTCACCGCTCCAGTTGGCACACGCAGGGTATGCAGCCTATTCAGTACAAAATAATTTTCCATGAAACTGGAAGCCCCGCAGCGTTTAGTCTTTCGTATGGCACTGATGACGTCTCTCCTGTCTATAGAGGGCCTATTCCTGATAGTCAAACCGCCAGCCAGAGCGTCCGCGCTCTCATTGCCTCTCACACCAGTATGCTCTAGGGCAACTATGTAGGTGATTTTGCGAAACGCTGCGTGCTGTATCAGATGCAGCTTTTTCAACATACTGTATGTGGCACCTTTTTATCTTTCCAGATGACAGTGCTGAATTGTGCAGTATGGATGCATGGGAAATAGAAGCCTTGACGCTGGCAGATATTGTTATTTCGTAGAAGAGGTTGAACTCGATTTTTTTTACCCAACAGTGATTAACCAAGGTGTATATCCTTAGGGACTCTATGCATCCTTCCTCCTTCAGTGTGACCTAGCTTCTTCTTCTTCTGCCTTTCTATCCCCAGATGGAGCATAGGCCCTTAACCAACTCACGCCAGGTCGTTCTATCCTTCGCTATTGCATGCTCTCCCCATGTCCTCCCCATCTTTCTAACTTCATTCTCCAGCTCTCTTCTCCATGTGTTTTTTGGCCTTCCTTTATTCCTATGCTCCTGTGGGTTCCAATGCAAAGACATCCTTTGCTACTTCCATTGTTCTCCCCATATCATAAAGAGTTCTAACATTCCAGGTGCCAATTCTGGAGGTTTTCCTTGCTGAGAGGAGGTACGTCAACGATCCGGACTCCTTACGGCTTTCTCCACACCGTGTCATACTTCTTCTATTTGAAGAGCCTCCCCTCATCTTGGTTGGCAGGATTTTATTTGCTTCTCTTTTTGACTTATCCATGGTTGGTTGGTTTTTGTGGCTATGGTTTTTACAGGATGAGGTAGCCAACCTCAAGCCCAACCCTACCCTTAGTCGCCTCCTACGACATGCCTGGTAGGGTGCAATGTCACTGTGAGGGCCCCATTGACACACGGGTGACCTAGCTATCTGAGCCTTAACAAAGGAAAATAGCTGACATTGTGCAGGGAAGTCACAGTGGGGAGGCAAAGGGGCTCAAGAAACTAATAGCCTTGTACAAGAGCCTAATAATAATAATGTGCTAACAGCAAAAAAAAGTTAATAATATATTTGAAATAATATATGTATAAGCAAAATCTTATACAGAGAACTTCTATAATTGGTTTACATTTTTTTTAAAGGGGGAGGGGAGGGTAGCTTACCCTTAAAAATTTTTGGGTGGGGGGGAAGGGGTGCTCGATTATAACTGTGTCATACGGTTTGTACCTGGGGTTCCTAATTCAAATAATGGCTCTTTGAGTCACCTCTAGAGGTGTGCCACTTCATTCGTTCATTAGGGACAGGAGTAAATACATTTTATACTTTAAAAAAATTAATGATGTTTGTATTCAAACAAGATTTTTGTGGCTTATTATCTGTACAGTGTACTTATTTAGGGAAATAGAATTTACAATTTGATTTTGTTGGATCCTGGAATAGATAAATTTAGTTTCCATTATTTGCAATGGAAATATTGCCCTATAACTCGAACGATTTGAATTCGAACACCATCTCTGAACAGATTAAATTCGAATTCCGAGGTACTACTGTAGTATTACTAAGCACATTAACAAGGCTTAGCTCCTTGAGACCCACCCCTGAAAATGTGTAAGGGGCTTAGCCCCGAGAACATTTTCTTTGTGTCGACGCTTCTGAGTAAAATGACAGCTAGCATCTTCTAAAGGATTATCCAACACGTTCCAAGCACAGAACACTTTATTTTGACAGTACGCAATGGTGAGCAGTACCGGTACTTTTTTAGACATACATTTTTCAGCACTACTGTTTAAGACACTTTGTGATGCGTACCGACACGCTTTGTTAGACACCATGTATGGAGTACCAGCAGCTTTTTTTCTAGGGGAGGGGGAACTATGGAGAAAACTATTTTGCAAGCACACATTATGGAGATGAGTATAACCTCTAGTTCACTGCTGCTTTCTTTTTAAATACTCACAAATTAAAGACTAAATGCATTCGGAGAAGGAGAAAGAGGACGAAGAAGAAGAGGAAGGGAAAAAAGAAGGCAAGGAAGCAAAATAAGAAGAAGAGGGATAGAAAGTTGGAGGAAGAAGAAGAAGAAGAAAAAGACAAAGAGGAACAAGAGGAAGAAAAAAAAAAGGGGGGGGGTGGGTGGGTGATGAGGAATAATCCAAGGAAGAAGAAAACGGTAATTCCAGCTATATACGTCAAGCAGCTACTTGATACCGGGCGTTCAACTCCAAATTAAAACAAATCCTATCAGTGAAGTGTCTGATAACAGGTCAGGCTGATCTAAGAATGAACAGTATTTACCGATTCTATATGACAAGAGAGATAATGCTGGATGGGCTGAAACGATGGCATGGAGGGATTTCATCAAGAGAGTTGTTCCAGGCAACCAGGGATTGTGATCTGTGTAGACGCATGAGCGCCTACGCCAGTTGGCAGGGCACATGATGATGATGATATGACAACAGCGGTATTTGGAGAGTGAGAAGCAACAAAGAAATTTATAATCTGTTTAAGTCACCACTGATCACTGGCATCATGAGATCTAATAGACTGAAATGGTTGGGGCATATTGAAAGAATATCAGATGACAGAGAAGTAAAAACTGTAAACACACTGGAGACGAATGGTCGTAGACCACGATGCAGAGCAAGAAGATGATGAAGAGATAATGTCCAGACAGACCTGCAAACACTTGGTGTCACCAACTGGAAAGAGAAGACCAACCAGGGAGATGAATGGAGGCGGGTGATATCTGCAGCAATTGATCTCAAGGGCTCGGAATGCCGAAGAAGGGAAGATATGACAACCAAGAGCACCTCCTTGTAAGGCATCTTAAGCCCATTTTTAGGTAGGGGTGCAAAGGCGCGGTTACCCCCTCCCCCCTCCTCCCCCAGAAACTGTATAAATTGCCCCGCCCCTAGCCATGTATAGATGTCTTTTCAAGTATTTGTTTTCCCGTTTACTATCACTATTGCGTGACATGGGAGAAAAGCCTTATGTAGCACGTCTACGCCGCCTTCGAAGCCGAGATAGGAGACATTATAACACACTTCTCATGGGAACAATTAGTAGAAGTACCTTTGAGTGGCTGCTGCATCGGAGGACTGAGCCTGCATTGGAATACTCAATGTGCAGTGACGTGGATTGTGATAACATAAGATTTCCTATTTCTTCATGTGTGTTTATTTGCCTTTCAGCACAAATATTATCAATAATATTATTATTGCATACTTAAACAAGGTCTAAGCCCCTTGATTCCCCGACTGTCATCTAGAAAATATAAAGGTTTGGGGGGGGGGGAACTGAGTCGGCCCTTTTCAATGATTTCTTGATACTAACATCTTTAGCTATACTGACTGTTCAGCTGTTTAGTCAGTAAAACAGATATGGAGTCTCTCACAGCAGCGTAAAAAAGCCAAGGCTTTTCGTGATTTACATAACTGACATTACTAAAAATTGTCACTAGCAAGTCTGCAACAGCCTACCTGAACGAGAGAGATATATAGAACCAATGCTTATCGATGTCTTCACTGTTTAGAAGGCCACTGAAAACACCACAGCAGTCTCCTGTCCGCTCACAAGTTAGTGGAGAAAGTAGAGAACTGAGCTAAAAATTGAGGTTTAAAACTTGTGTAATAAAGGGAATTTTTGCAAAGGTTTCCTAATTTCGTTAGATAGCTAAAGATAGCATAAATGGGGATTACGTGAGAAAGAAGAAGACTCGCGAAAGCACGAGGTATTTGAACAGTTCTAGTATGACATCACGGGGATTCCAGAACGATGTTTGAAGGACGAGACAAAGGTCTAGTTATTTGCTGTTTCGCAGCCAGAGTAAAAAAGCTGTGTTCCAGAGGAGTGTGAATGTGATATTGTATATCAACACATCAAGGCACAAAGATAGTAACCCATAACTGTTCCGTTCTATTTCTAACTTAAGCCTGAGTCCGAAGAATCTGAGCGCAGTTCACGAACTCTGTAGCACCGGCGAGGATCCTGGGAATACTTTGGGTAGATTTTAAACTCCAAATTTTGCTCAGCAGCGCCGTTAAGCTACTCTTTTCGATTTCCAACTTCCAAGGTTGTTTTTTTAAACGCGCGCAACAATACGTTCTTACTAACAAGAGACCGGGGGAAATTACTAGACGTCTACGTTAAAAAATCCTAGCCTTCCCCGGGGCTTGAACCCGGGACCTCCAACACTAGAGGCTGACGCCATGACACTCAGCCCCCCTTCCCTTTTTTACGCAGATGAGGACAGAAAGACGATAGAAAGCACAATTGCCGTTATATCCTTTATGCTTGATTATAGACTGTACATTTCAATATTTCAGTGTAAGTAACAGAATCGAGAACTTGGTGACAACTAGAGAAATTGACAGAAAAACTGACCCGGGGGTGGGGAAGGGGGGGGGCGCAAAGAGATAATACCCTGATGGCTTGACCCCGTTCATGGGGCGGGGAAAAATTATGACCGCTTATGCTTTTCGGCATGGCATATGATGATGATATTTCCCAAAGGCAAAGGGGGAGGCGTTTGTAGGGGGCGCTGGGCGAATGTTTCACCGAAAAATGTGCAGCGGACCAAAAAAAGTTTGGTAAATACTGCTCTAGCCGCTACATCACAGCGGCTCTCTAGTTTCCATTTATAGAAAATTATAACACATTGTCTGTCTGCGTGTTTGGTTAAAGTTTGGTTGCACGCTAAAAATAGAAGAAAAATAAAAATGAAAAATACCGGACCATTTTAACGGATAACAGTAAACAGTGTTGCTGTCTCAAACTGCACGTAGACCTAGTTGTCACCCTCAAAGGGAGGACGCCAACACAAGGTTAAACTCTGCGCCACTCAACGTTTGACGGTTGTGAGTGTTGTTGGTTAACAATTTCCAGTGGTTATCAAACTGGGAAGAAATTGAGACTCCAGGGTTATCACAATCGACGTCACTGTAGATAGGGTATTCCCCTGCGTGCTGGGTCCTCTGATATGGCAGCCATCCAAGGGTATTACTACGGACTATTCCCATGAGAAGTTGATTACAATGTCACCTATCCTGACCTCTAAGGCGACACCGACGTGCTGAGCATCCTAGAAAGTTTAAAAAAAAACTAACTCCCCCCCCCCCCCCACATCCTTTTGTCCCCTCTCACCCCGACTGCGTATAGTTATCTTTTTCAGTGTTTGGTTTGTGTACACATATTTGTTCTATACGGAAAAGCGATAAGAGTTATTAACTAATATAAAAATTAAGGCATGCCCATAAACGCTCTGCCTCCATATCCAGCAGCAATCGCAGTGTTCTGTTTAGAATCCTGCCAGTTTTAATATGATTTACGTCCGTCTTGCTTTCCCCTTGAGCATTGTGGCAAAATATTTGTCGTAAATCTTATGTATTTTGTGATCGACCCCACCTTCCAATAAAGTAATGAAACCTCGATCTTTAGCTGAATGACTTCAAAGACAGGATCCACTGGTGTAAAACGGAACGAAATGTGTTCCCTTCTTCTTCTATTCTCTACTCCTGGAATGTCTATCTGTGTCAGGAAAGGAAGAGCTCTCTGGAACGGGCCCTTCCGTTTGTTTCAAGTAAAGTACTGTTAGTGTCTCTGATATTTCTGCGGTCCATATTCTGCGTGGTCGACTTCTGGATGTGTAACCGCTGTATATGTACAACATTGCTCTCTGTGGTGCTTTGTCTCATGTCAATTTTGTTACATGACCAAACCATTTGATTTGTTGTCTTTATTCCGAAATGTCACAAATTGGGCACACAGGCCCGTCTTACATTGGGTCCGATCAAGCACTCACCTTTCACACTACAAATGTATTTTATATATCTAGCATATTATGTTCACGTTTGAAAATTCGGCGTGTGAGTGTAAATTAAAAGTGAAAATTCATTGATGGAAATTGCATTCCTTGAACTATACATGCACAAATACGTACAGAACACAGACACACACGAGGCAGTAGAGTAGACAGATACACATATACACAAATACACTTACACACACGGAAGCGCACACACTGACAACACACATACCGACACAACACATACTTACCAACACAAAGCAAACACACAGAGACAATGTATACAAACAGACACAATTCATACTCATAGACTACAGAAACAAAGCACACACAAACACAACATATACACACAGACACAACACATACTCATAGACTAAAGACACAAAGCACACACAGACCCAAAACACAGACAGATAGAAAACATAAAGACAGACACAATACATACACAACACGCACTCATGTAGACATACATGCACGCACGGACACACACACACACACACACACATTCAATGACACAACACATAGTCCCAACAAATCCAACAATACATATATAAAACACACTGACACGACACAGGTGTTTGTATGGTTGACTGGAAAAAAGACTCTTAAATATTATAAGCAAGGGATTACATAAACTCCGGTCATGTACACATGTCGGCTCTGTGGCTAAGTCGATGCGAACGCTTCGTAATGCCGGGATGCCGGGAGCAATGGCAAACTACTAGACGTAATTTGCCTAGAAAAACCACACAACAGCCAGGGGTGTTGGGATTGGTTCTGCAACGTCCTGTAAAGGATAAGCAACTAACCATGTACAATTTGGTAATTTGAAAATCAAACTAAAAGAAACAAAAAAATCCTGTGATAAACTTTAACTGCTCCAGCATACCAAGAAATACAATCTAAAATACAATCTGGATATGAAGTATACTTTGCCCTACAAGGTTAGTTGCGTATCAAGGCTTACTGGACGGTCGGCTTTCTTGATACCCCTGTCGAAATCAACGCTTGGCGCATGGCCCGCAGCTGGGATCGAACCCGGCATCCCGGCATTACGAAGCGTTTGCATCGACTTAGCCACAGAGCACTTTGCCCTAGAACCTCGGCTAAAATTATAGGCGCTATCTGGCCACACCAAGATCACAAAATATGAAACGCTGATCAGACGAGTTGTTTTACTTGGCTCTAAAAGCTGGAGAACTGAGATTAAACCTTGTTGCTCATTCTGGAAAAGTCTTACGACGAGTCTTGGGCCCATAAAAGATGCATTGTTCATTGTTTATTTTACAGATCATCTTCATCGCACATTGGACATGACCATAAGTGCTCCGATCTCCTCCTGAGTATGTCTCCAAGTGTTTTTAGGCTAACAACTCCCACTCTGTCCAGGTTTATGTAACGACGGGTGTCTTCCGCATGGTTTTTCTGTCCCGCGGTTCCAAATGGTACACCCTGAGTATGCAGTTTATTCAGGGAGAAATTATTCTTCCCGAATCTAAAAGCCTCACAGCGTTTAATCTCTCTAATGGCATTGATGACGTCTCTCCTGTCCATAGATTGCTCATTCCTGATAGTCGCACTGCCAGCCAGAACGACATAAATAATGCAAGCAGCGGGAAATGGAGAGTGGGAAGATAAAATGACATCCTTAATTTATTTAAATCACTACTGACCACTGGTATCATGAGGGCTAATAGGCTTAAATTGCTGGGGCATATACAGATCATAGATAAGAGAGTGAGGCGAAAACTGTATAGATAACGGAGCTGAATGGCCGTAGACCATGAGGCAGACCAAGAGGACGGTGGAGATATGATATCCAGGAAGACCTACAAACACCTGGAGTCACCAAGTGGAAAGAGAATGCCAACCAGAGGGATGAATTTATGTGAGTGATATAGCAGCAGTGAACTTATAAAGGTTTGGAATGCTGTTTGTTTGTTGTTTGTTTTAGTATTAAGAAGCCATGGCTATCGCAACCTTTCGTCCTTGATTCCATTGTAAATACTGTAAATATGGGAGAAATGTGGCTTTTCTGTCCACCCCCGGGAGTGAACCCGGACCACAAGGAGTTCGTCACCCGGTCACCGCGCAATCCGGTTTAGCCAACTACGCCAGAGAGCCGGGCGCTTGGAACGCTAAAAGAGAGAAGAAAATGAAACTGTGTCTCAGATTGGGTACCATCCCAACTCTGGAATCAACAACTGAATTAGGAATAGTCTAGATAAAGATAAAGCAAAAAGAAACAAACGGACATGGACAACAAAAATAACACACAATAAGGGCAGAGGATGTAAGAAAACAATCAATACAAAGGAACAGTAAAGACAACTGCAGATACTTCAGTCATGGCTTAACAGGAGGTGTGCCCAGATAGAAGAAACCATAAAACCAATAACAGAACCAGGGCCCAGACTTGGGCGAGAAGGAAAGGACATTGTGAAATTTATAGGGACACCTGACCATTTAACATGGCACACAAACCGAGTCTTAGCCAACAATAGTCACAATTATAACCCAAAGCTCCTTGTTGGTAAAGAGCGGGTTAAACGTGACGACTGTGGTTTGTTTTATCAAAAACTAATGATGATGATGATTTGTACCATCCCGTCATATCCAAGCAACCTTCTGTTGCAGAAAGTTATAATCTTATTTCATATTGCCATTAACCGTTCTTATCTAATCTCGAACAGTTTTAATCTAATCCAATGCTGCCTAGACGCGTTTCATAATTCTCTAGTTGTACAGTTTGATTTTTGCGTAGTGCTGTTTAAAAATTACATAAAAACAACAGATTGTTGATTTTTGGCTTTCAGACAGTGGTATGAGAATCGCACTGTGGAAGAAATTGTGGTTTGACTATGTAATTATAATATTATCCAAAACAGCAGTGAATGTACATATGCACTGTCGCCAGAACCCTCTGTAAAGGTGGCACAACATTTATTTGTTATATGTAGTCTCGTGCTATCCCAGAAGTTTTAATTTAATATCACTGTTTCCTTCTTCTTCTTCTTCTTCTTTTTCTTATCGTTCACGATCTGAAAATTCCGGCGGAAAGTTCTGGTTGCGCGTCCACTTATGGACTATCTTGTTGTATAACTTGAATTTTGCTTGCACATCCGCTTTATAGATCTGATTATTTGTATGCAGACTGTTGGTTAATCGCCTCTCAGGCAGATGGGCTCCGCCTTAAGAGGGGGGAAAAGGTCACAATTAGTCGTCGCCTGTTACGACATGCCCGATAGGGAGACAGTGGCCGGTCTATTCTGTGTTCCTCCTAAATGGAATAATAATAATAATAAGAAGAAGATATAGAGAAAGGTACGATTGTCCAAACCACATTATAAAATAATAGTTCTCGAAAGAAGGGAGGAGGGGGAGTAGACAGAAGAAGAAGAAGAAGAGGAAGAAGAAGAAGAAGAAGAAGAAGAAGAAGAAGAAGAAGAAGAAGAAGAAGAAGAAGAAAGATGAGGACTAGAAGACGAATAATACAGAAGAAGAAATAGAAGATTAAGAAGAAGAAGTCGAAAAAGATAACAAAGAAGAAGTAGAAGATTAAGAAGAAGAGGTGGAGGAAGAAGAAGAAGGAAGAGAAGGAGGAGATACTTACCTTCAGGTCTCAGATCCCTGCCAATAGCAGCAACGACCCAGGTCAATACATAATAATATATCACACAAATTAGTCCACGAGTTCCAGGTTAGCTATACACACATAAACAGTTTCAACAAGAGAATTCCAGTTAACAGGTGTCGTTTTATCGAACCACGTCCACCAGAAGTGTGTCGACCGACTACTGGGTCAACGCGAACCGACCCAAGCAGGTCGAGACTTATGTGCGGGCTTTTTTACACGGGTTCACTGTCTGAGAGTGGGTTGTCGGCACAGCTTTGAGAGATAAACAATTTGTGACTGCGAAGTAGTTTGTGCACGGTACACACATATTCATATGTGTGTGTCAGCCGACAAGGTCATATTTTAGGGTTGATGTATGGGGGTGCGTTTGGGAGCTCGGGACCCTTAGGACCCAAGCACCTTGAGCCTCCAACCACTGCTCGACACTAGTTTAGGTTACAGCTCTGCCCCCCCCCCCACCGTGTGTATGGGAGCTAAGTGCTTAGATACAATTTATGTGACATTCAGCACATTATTATTATTCACTTGAACAAGGCTTAAGTACTTGAGCCTCCTCGCCTGTTTGCAAATTTGTAAAAAGGCTCATTTGGCCCCCCCTTCCCAGCCATCCCCCACCCCTGTTCCACCTCCCCCCCCCCCTTACCCTCGGTGTTTTCATTGTATGAGTTAAGTTTTAACAGGACATTGGAAAAGGGGGGTGGGAGTTGGGGGGGGGGGGAAGGCAGGGAGGACACCAAAGAGACAGGATGTTTCATATCACAGTTTGGAAGAATAAATACTACTGGATGTAAATTTGCTTAGAAAAACCACACAACAGCCAGAGGCTGTTAGTGTTGGTTCTGCAACGCCATGTAAAGGATACGCAACTTACCTCGGAGGAATAGCTGTTTTTGAAATGAACGGAACACCAGTTAAAGCAGACAAGGGATTACACTGTACATATCTGGGGAGGCTTTTTTTTTTTTCTTCAGAAGATGGAAGAATTAATAAAGAAATCCAGCAAAGATGCAATTAAGGTAATCAAGTTTTAGGCCAAACAGCACCAGTTTTGAAATGCAAGTACGTGAAGATGGACACTAAAAGAACACTATTCAACACAATAGTTTTACCAAAACTCTGCTATCAATGTCAGACATGGACACTGTCTTCAGAAGATGGAAGGATAATAGTCACAACGGAAATAAAATGTTTACGTAATATGCTAGGTGTAACGAGGAAAGATTGACTTAAAAACGATGATGTCAGGAGGAGAGTCGGCACAGAACCAATACTAAACTTTATATGTAGATTAAAAATGAAATGGTTCGACCATGTAACAAGATTGGCTTCAGACAGAGCACCACAGAGAGCAATGTTATACAGATACAACGGTAACAGACCTAGAGGTCGACCACGCAGAATATGGACCGCAGAAATATCAGAGACACTGAAAAGTAGGTTATACGAAGCAAACAGAACGACCCGTTCCACAGATCTCTTCCTGCCTTGACGTCGCGAGGCATTCCAGGAGTGGAGAAAAGAAGAAGATGATATCTTAGGACAGCGGATACTTCTCCAGCATAATAGCTTTTGTACTGATAGCCACTGCACAGATTGTAGACGTGGTGGATATGATTATTACCTCTAGACCCCTCTACACCCCCAGATGTGTGTAGTTAGTTAGTTAGTTTGTTGTGTATCCTTTACAGCAGGAGTTCTCAAACTTTTTTCACCGCAGAAAAAAAAAAAAAAAAAAAAGAAATTGAAGAAGAAAAAAAAAAAAAAACGGTGCAGATATAATGTTCAATTGTCTTTAATGCGACTGATGAAAGTGTTTGGATGAATTTGTCATTATAACCTTTTCATTTTTATTTTTAAAAAATCTCTCCATCATGGATGACCCTCCCTGAAGAGATATAGCACGGCGTTCAAAGATTTCTTAACCTTCATGTACAAAATCAGAATCATTGCATTCCAGATGACTTTCATTTGGACGGAACAAAGCAGCCGTTTGAACACTTCTATGTCAGTTTACGTATTGTCCTTCCGGTGCCTGTTCGTTCCCAACCGAAACAAAGCCAAACAGGAACGAATGCAGCCGAATTCGCATAGCAATCATCGTTCGCTCAGCCGTTCGTTTGATGTAATTTAAACTAGGTCTGTACCGAATATTCGCTTCGGGGCCGAATAGTGGACCTATTCGGCCGAAAAGTTGCGGTCGGGCCGAATACGAATAGTAGTTACCTTAGTTACACCCGCTTCTGCATACACTGCCCTAATGCTGACAACATGGAACGATTGGTTTTGTTCAAAGCTAATGCAGTTTTCATGCATTAACTAAGCTGTCAGTGACAATTTCCAAGTTTAGTTACTTGTATAATACTTAGGATTCGTTCATTCCTAGTTATTAATTACCACAGACTGACTAAAGGATGCAAAGCGTATAATGTTTTTAAATGTTTACTATTCTGTACGAATACTAACTAGACACGGAAAGAATATAAACTCCGGCAACATCCAAGTCGATAATATGAAAATCAAACGAACGGAAACATATAAGTACTTAAGTGCAAACTTCAACTGCTCCAACATGCTGAGAGAAGAAATACAATCTAGAATACAATCTAGAAATAAAGTATACTATGCCATTCAACATCTGCTAAAGTCAAAGTGTCTGTCTCGCAACACCAAGATCAAAATATATAAAACGTTGATAAGACCAGTCGTTTTATATGGCTCTGAAACTTGAAGCAGAAATAAAAGAGATGAGGCCTTATTACAGGTTTTGAAAACAGTCTTACGACAAATCTTTGGACCCATTAAAGATGCTAACAGCGGGGAATGGAGAGTAAGAAGTAACAATGTAACACATAATCTGTTTAAATCACCATTGATCACTGGCATCATGAGAGCTAACAGACTAAAATGGTTGGGGCATATTGAAAAAATGTCAGATGACAGAGAAGTAAAAACTGTATACACCTAAGAGAGAAAAGGGCGCAGACCACGAGGCAGACAAAAAATAAGTTCAAGAGATAATGTCCAGCCAACTGGTGTCACAAATTGTGAAGATAAGGCCAGCCAGAGATATGAATGGAGAC
Organism: Candidula unifasciata; assembly: GCA_905116865.2. Taxonomy (NCBI): domain Eukaryota; kingdom Metazoa; phylum Mollusca; class Gastropoda; order Stylommatophora; family Geomitridae; genus Candidula; species Candidula unifasciata. The sequence continues at coordinate 27,614 of CAJHNH020008432.1, read as the reverse complement.
GAGTGATATCTGCAGCAGTAAACCTAAGGGCTCAGAATTCTAAAGAAGAAGACTATTCTGTGCTACTTTATGTGAAGTAAAAGTTCAGCGTACATTTGACATTGTGAATGTGTTTTCAAATTAAAAAAAAAAATATATATATTTTATACACTATTCGTATTCGGCCGAATAGTAGGTCCCGCTATTCGTATTCGGCCGAATAGTGAAAATCACTATTCGGTACAGCCCTAATTTAAACGCACCTTCATATTCTCGTTAGCAGTATCTTCAAATTTAATTCGAGCAAAGACCCTCTGAAAACACGAAAAAATGCATGATCTCTCACTCACGCGTGCTGTTGTAGCTTTTCTAAGCAATTTTCCGCCAGTGCTTGTGAGATATTATCTGCAGTAAAAAAAAAAAATCTATTTGTCATTGTGACCTAACGTGATGTCACATATCTCATCACTACGCGACATTACTGGACGTGACAAGGTCACCAAAACAGGTTCATGGTCAAACAGACGGTAAGCAGTTAATTCCTTGTATCAAGTGATTATCTCCCTTAACTAGACAAATTACTAAAATCATGTAAACAATATTTGTAATGACTTGGGAGTTGCGATGACACAATGGTAGCAGGCTTACCTTTCTACTCGGTGGCCATAAGCTTAAACACCCTGGATTTTTATAACTGATCAAGGGAAAATAAGCCCACTGCCTATAAGCATGTCGTAAAAGTCGACTAATTAGGACGGTTTTCATTTAAGTAAGAGCGCATGAGAAGTGAGTAACCAACAGCCTGCATAGAAATAAAATAGATCTACAAAATAGGATGCAAACATAAAACACAAATACTGGAACAAAACCAACATCCAGAAGGGAACAAACAACCAGTATTATTCATCAAAGTTTACAGCCAGTGAATGCCAAGAAGCAGAAGAAGAAAAGAAAGAAGAAAAAGAAGAAGAAGAATTCTACACACAAACGCATATTTAAGAAAAAAAAGTTGCATGTCCTTTAAAGGACGTTGCAGAACCAATCCACACATTTTTTTGTGTGGTTTTCCTAGGCAACTTACATTCGGTAGTTTGCCACTGCTTCTGAAAGGTCTGTACTTTATACCACTGCTGAAACCACTGCAAGGCAGTCAGCTGCTAAACTGCCTGCAGTGATGATCAAACTCATGTTCACAATGCCTGAGCTACAGATGGCAACACCAACAACAAACCTGTGTTTATTGTTTTGTTGTCTGAACTTTTTAAAAATCCGTCCAGATGATAGTATCCCAATGTTCTAAAAGAAGCTATGGGAATCACAGATTAACAGGACTTGTGACTAGCAGCAGGACCAGCTGGCACTTACATGAATCTTCCACAATAAGTGCATGAGACTGCAGGATCTTTGCTGCCAGATTTACTTTACTGCAGTGATAAAATATATCATCATCATGCAGCAAGTCCTTGCAGAACGTCGCTCTCATCACGGTCTCTCGCCAGCTCTCCCGCCTCATGCACTTTCCTACTCAAGGAGTCACTTATATCCTGTGCCCATCTTAGTGTCGGTCAGCCCCTGCCCCTCCTTCCTGGTTCCATGCCTTGTGCTATAATTTTTCTAATCCGTTGTGGTGCTTGATATGACCAAAATATTTCAGCTTGCGAATAAAACATAAGGAACGTAAATTAAAATGCAAAACAAAAAGCAGGTAAAATAATTTATTAGCACAGCAATGAGAATTATATGCCATAAATATAAAAAAAGTTGTAAACTGATTAAAAGCAAAACCATGAAAAATAATATGCAATGCAATAAGACAGAGGGAAACACAATGTTATCTGCACAAAAATAAATTAAACTTTATAACTAGTGCTAATGCATGTTCAAAATATGAATTGAGGTGGGGAAATTTGTAAATGAGTATCAATATAAAACAGAATAAAACAGCCGTGTTGTTTCTGTGCCTTCTAGATTAAAACAGGACCTGTCTAACTGCTGTAATAATAAATAAAATAAAAAAAGACAAGCTGGGTCATCCTAGTTGGCTTGGCATCGGATATAAGGGTGAGGAGTTACCTGTTTCAACCAAATCAACTTTGAAGAGACAAATCAGACATACGCCCGCCCATACACACACAAAACATTACCTGTTTGAGTGACCTTCTATAGCACCAAATTATAGTGACCTTCTATAGCACCAAATGATAGTGACCTTCTATAGCACCAAATTATAGTGATTTTCTTTAGCACCAAATGATAGTGACCTTCTATAGCACCAAATTATAGTGACTTTCTATAGCACCAAATTATAGTGACCTTCTTTAGCACCAAATTATAGTGACCTTCTATAGCACCAAATTATAGTGACTTTCTATAGCACCAAATTATAGTGACTTTCTATAGCACCAAATTACAGTGACCTTCTATAGCACCAAATTATAGTGACTTTCTATAGCACCAAATTATAGTGACCTTCTTTAGCACCAAATGATAGTGACCTTCTATAGCACCAAATTATAGTGATTTTCTATAGCACCAAATTATAGTGATTTTCTATAGCACCAAATTATAGTGACCTTCTATAGCACCAAATTATAGTGACTTTCTATAGCAACAAATTATAGTGACCTTCTATAGCACCAAATTATAGTGACTTTCTATAGCACCAAATTATAGTGACCTTCTATAGCACCAAATGATAGTGACCTTCTATAGCACCAAATTATAGTGACTTTCTATAGCACCAAATTATAGTGACCTTCTATAGCACCAAATTATAGTGACTTTCTATAGCACCAAATTATAGTGACCTTCTATAGCACCAAATTTTAGTGACCTTCCAAAGCACCAAATTATAGTGACCTTCTATAGCACCAAATGATAGTGACCTTCTATAGCACCAAATGATAGTGACCTTCTATAGCACCAAATGATAGTGACCTTCTATAGCACCAAATGATAGTGACCTTCTATAGCACCAAATTATAGTGACCTTCTATAGCACCAAATGATAGTGACCTTCTATAGCACCAAATGATAGTGACCTTCTATAGCAGCAAATGATAGTGACATTCTATAGCACCAAATTATAGTGACTTTCTATAGCACCAAATTATAGTGACCTTCTATAGCACCAAATTATAGTGACTTTCTATAGCACCAAATGATAGACCCATTATATAGCACCAAATGATAGTGACCTTCTATAGCACCAAATTATAGTGACTTTCTATAGCACCAAATGATAGTGACCTTCTATAGCACCAAATTATAGTGACTTTCTATAGCACCAAATTATAGTGACCTTCTATAGCACCAAATTTTAGTGACCTTCTATAGCACCAAATTATAGTGACCTTCTATAGCACCAAATGATAGAGACCTTCTATAGCACCAAATGATAGTGACCTTCTATAGCACCAAATGATAGTGACCTTCTATAGCACCAAATGATAGTGACCTTCTATAGCACCAAATGATAGTGACCTTCTATAGCACCAAATGATAGTGACCTTCTATAGCACCAAATGATAGTGACCTTCTATAGCACCAAATGATAGTGACCTTCTATAGCACCAAATGATAGTGACCTTCTATAGCACCAAATGATAGTGACCTTCTATAGCACCAAATTATAGTGACCTTCTATAGCAGCAAATGATAGTGACCTTCTATAGCACCAAATGATAGTGACCTTCTATAGCAGCAAATGATAGTGACCTTCTATAGCAGCAAATGATAGTGACCTTCTATAGCACCAAATTATAGTGACTTTCTATAGCACCAAATGATAGTCACCTTCTATAGCACCAAATGATAGTGACCTTCTATAGCACCAAATTATAGTAACTTTCTATAGCACCAATTATAGTGACCTTCTATAGCACCAAATTATAGTGACCTCCTATAGATACCAACATAGTGATTTTCTATAGCACCAAGTCAAAGTCAGAGTACATCTGCCTGATTCGCATACCAAGAGGGTAGCAACACTCAGGTTCTGAAACAAGATTAAAACATTCTGTCGGAGTTCACAGCCGGCGAGCACAAAGTAAAAGAAGAAGAAGAACCCAATACCTTCAAAAGGCTGGAAGTGGGCTGCCAAAAGCAGAAAACTCAGTACTGTCAAGAGCACACAGTAAGGCCGAAAGCAGATAACAGACAGTTCAGGAGATGCAAGAGCAGACAACTCAGCTTACATGTACAGACAAGCCAGCAGATGCAAGAGCAGACAACTCAGCTTACAAGAACAGACAACTCAGCTGAGTTAAGAGCAGATAACTAGCAGAGTCTAAAGCATACAATTCAACTTATAAGAACAGACAACTCGGCAGACTGCAGAGTCAAAGACATTCAACTCAGCAATATCAAGAGCAAAAAACTCAGCAGAGTCAAGAGCAGGCAACTCAGCTTACAAGGGAAAAAACACATAAATGTCAAGAATCAACAACTCAGCAGAGTCAAGATTAGATAACTCAGCAATGCCAAAAGCAGACAACAGCTTACAAGAGCATACAAATCAGAAATACCAAGAGTAAGAAACTAAGCTTACAAGAGCAGACAACTCAGAAATTAACACACCCCCCCCCCCCCTCCACCCCAATACAAGTTGTCAGATGTTCAAATCAAAGGTCGCCATCTGTAGCCAAGAGCACGAGACACCACCTCAGCCATTTCATCCAAGATAGATCTTCGCTGGTTTTCATCTTCATGCCATGATCTTACACCTACTAGATAATACGCTTCACTATCTGCCTCTCTAGCAACCACAACATCGTCATTCCTGACTTCTGCATCATTATTTGTCTGTATGTTACTTTCTTTAAATTCAAAACAACCAAACGTTAGACCCCTCTGCTTAATAATTTCAGCTATTTTGATGACCGTTTTAAAATTGACACTCCCATGATAAATTAAATGTTGAAGCTGACTGCAGGAGCTCACAAGGTTAACCAAGGCTTGATCACAATCTGATGCTTCACACAGACAGGTAAACTTCTCTAAGGTATGTTTGTAATGCTCCGTAAGGGTTTCGATCAATTCTTGATCACACCTGCCATAGGTTAGAACAGTCAATGAAGACAGAGGCACTTCTGGTTTCAGCATTAAATTCATTTGTTCTTGAGGTATTCTTGTAAATGCCAGATACTCTACTTTCAACTCTGGTGCGGATCTCTTCAAGGCATTCCAAGCTTTAGAAGAAATTTCAGGAATTTTGTATCCTTCCTGGAAAGCAGAGTCTTTGCAAAAGACAATCAGGATCTGAAGTAGGGAGAGCCTGTTTCTCTTTCTGGAAGCAAGTTCAAGGATGATCTCATTGTTCAGCATAGGAGACCTCAAAGCCAGATGTGTGAGGCTGAAGAAGTGTGAGACCAGCTGAAGGGTTATCTCAGGTGAAGGTAACTTGGGATATCGCTCAGTCCAAGCCTCAGACTTTGATCCAATATAAAAAATACTTAAAGATTCCAGACCGACTATTTTTTCATTGCCTAAAAGAGCTTGAAATATGTCATGATTATGAATCTGTCTGTCGTGAAGTGGCCAGGATATGATACTTAATTTTTTCAGACGAACAGCTTTCTTAATTAAACCTACAATCAGGGGTAGATCATCAAAGTTGTTACTTTGAGCAGATGCTCTTTGAATGTATTCATCGTTAGAAGCTAAGGATCCAAGTCGAAGACACAGACTTTCCAAACGACAATCCTGATTTAATCGTTCCAGCATTTTTCGACAATTATCATCAAATGGTTGGACATGATGAAACAGTTCCAGAGACAAGTGCTGAAACAGGTGAGAAAACCTGCGAACAATCTCAGTCATTGTTTCATGCATGACCGATTCCAACCTCCACTTGTGGCATCCTCCACCTGAATAATTCTCCTGGGTTACAAGACTGATGTGTGCCACACGCCACAAATGAGCATGGCTGAACAAACTGTAGAATAACCGACAAGTCATGCTTAAATGGTATCTGTCACTTAACGAAAGGTATTTCATTATATCAACCAGCACCACTTCTGGAAGACTAGTGATCAGGAGGGAGTTATCAGTCTCACTATCCGCCTCTTCACATAGAGATAACTGAGATATTTCCTGCTCAGCTTCCTCTAAATTACTTCTACTGTCTATGTTGGCTGAATCTCCAGTATGGCAGTCAGTAGGTGAGCAGTATGGTTCACCATTGTCCTGCATGTTCCCTCCAAGCTCCATTTTGTGGATAAGAGGCAGCTGTTTGCTCAACTGGTACAAATGCCTGGATAGAGTAAAAGAACAGCCTTTTTAATTTCAAGTAATAACCCAGTGTGGGTTCCAGGGTCAATTTTTAGGAAAAGAGATTAGACTCACTGCCCCCACTAATAAGTATGTCGTAAAAGGTGACCAAGTCATAGTTGACCTGTCTGAGAGGTGAGAAACCAACAATCTGCATAAAAATAAGCCACATTTGTAAAACAGATGTGCACACAAAACTCAAGTTCTGGAACAAGAGCAAAGTCCAGAGGTGAACGAACAACCTGAACTTTCCACCAGAGTTTACAGCAGTGATTATGAAGAAGGAGGAATAGATAAAGTTTAAAAATCAAAATAATCTTCAATTACTGGATGAGAAAAAGAAGAAAAAGCAGATACTCTTTCCTTCTTGTTGAAGTTTCCTCTACAGGCTCGCAGGCTAACAGACTGTCAACCAATAATTTAAAAAGCCACAATCGGATGAAACTCCAACCGGTGCAAATCCCATAAACCCTGTTTAACTGTACAGATGTTTTATGAGGACACCCTACAGTTACCAAAGAATCAGTCATCCAGTGTTGGGTATACTGTGTATAAGTAAAAGAAATACCCAGTTAGTAAATATATTTTGAAAATAATGTTTCCTAACAAAATAATAGTTTAATACATTAATTTCAAGTTCAAAAAAAAAAAAAAAAAAAAAAAAAAAAAAAAAAACATAATAGTTATAGACATTAAACATATAAATTGTGTAACTTCAGGTCCAATTTTCACTGGGGCACATGCTGCCATCTTCATTCTGTAATTGTCCACTTCAGTTTTTTTAGGTATTTTCCGTCACTTCTTCTTCTTCTGTCGTATCACTGAAACAGGTCGTAGTTTTCTGTATTTGTCTTGCACTTCTTGGGTAGTTTAGGAGATGGATTTGTTTAATTTTCTGCAGGTTTCGGCTACATTATTTATCAGTATTCCTCTTGCTTTGCTCCCAGATGTTCTGCTGTAAGAAGTCTAATATGCAGTTTGGCCTGGCTGCATTCTCACTAGATAGCCAAACGTTTCATTCTTTGTCTGTCAATATTAACCAGACATGATCTTATTCCAGCTTTTTCTCTCTAATGCTGGTATTCATAACCATGTCTCTTCTTGTGTTGTTATTGACCTTGCGGAGACAGTGCATTTCACATGTTATTTTCTGTTCTAGTACCTTATTCATTGTCCATGTTTGGCTCTGATAATATAAAATAAGGATAAAGATGCTATAAATCATTTGCTGTTTTGCTGGATGTGGCGGATGATCTCCAGATGGGTGTATCGGACGCGGGACATCTTGCTTGTGACCGAGAAATTTTCTGGAGGGTTGCTATGGGAGCAAGGTTCTGCAAAGGACATGCTACTGACTGACTGACTGTTTAGCTGGAAGGGAGACATTTGGGTGTCTGAGCAGTGGGGCTAACTGGTAGGTGACAGCATTTGCCTTCTGTACTTTGGCTTCTATCTCTCTATCGAGTCTGCCATGCTCTGTAAATATACTTTCTGGATATTTGAATTTTCATACTTGTTTGATTGCAGTACCATTATAATGAAAGTTCATGATACTATGTTTCCTGCCTATCCTTATTACATCAGTTTTCGTAGTGTTAATTCTCATACCATACTTTGTGCAGGTTTGATATAAGGATTCAATATGGTGTTGTAAATTCTGTTCTTGGTGGTATATTAGATACTGATCATCTGCAAAAGAAGTTAATTGATTTCTTCAGTGTCTGTATTTGCCTCCTGTTTTATTCTATCCATGTAAGTAATGAACAGCAGTAGTGAGAGGACACATCCCTGTCTGACACCTGATGAGATGGCAAAGACACATCCCTGTCTGTCACATGGTGAGATGGAAAACCAGTCTGTCATTCCTTCTATTGTTCTTACAGTGCACTGCCTATTTTGGTTAAAAGCCATGATGTTACTCAACATCTTGATCTTGAATTTCATAATCTTCTAGAATTGTCCATAGTTTGCATCTGCTGACTCGATCAAATGTCTTCTCTTGATCTATAAATATAAGGTGGTTACTTTTATCACATTCAATAGACTGCTAACATATCTGCCTTAGAGAAAATATTGCATCTGTACAGCTATTTTTTTTCCTGAAACCAAATTGTTTATTATTTAACTGGGGCTCTAGTAATGGTTGAGCTCTAAATTCCAATATTTTTGCAAACACTTTTCTAATATGGCTCAAGATGGAGAAGCCCTGCATGTTTCACAGTCTCGTTTGTCCCCTTATTCTTCCGAATGGGGACAATGATTGCTCTGTTAGTCATGTGGAACCTTCTATGCCTCCCAAGCTATGTTAAAGATTCTGGTCAACCAAGCCATTGCTGTTGTCTCACATGCAAGGAGCATATCAGTTGTAATACTATCTATTCACCCTGACAGTGTGCTCAGGCACTTGACACTGCAGCCTGCACTGGTAAGGTTGACCAGCTTCTCTTCAGGGAGGTGAAAAGTGAAATTTAAGTAGCTTGCCAAGAACCCGTAGAGCACCCATGTCAACCAAATCTGCTCATGGCGCATGCAGGAAAACTGAAGCTGTGAGGTTTCAGGCTAACAGGGCAATGGCTTGCCTGGAAGGAGTCAGGCACCAACCAGGGCAGATTTTTCCTGCCCAATCACATTAGGGGCCTAACAAGCCAGCAGTGGTGTAACTGATTGCTACAACACAAGAAATATTGAATACATATAGGACAGACTCGTGTGGACATCGGACAGACAACGTTAAAGAACAACAAGATAAAACAATGTTTAGAATGACTACTTAAAACGACAGCGGAGTGGGAGACAAATAGACCTAACTGGTAGACTTCATGATAAAAAAATAAAATTAAAACCATGGGGATATAGGATATAAGAAGAAGAGGACAAGGTGTAAAAACAATACATAAAAATTATACTCGAACATGGAGAGGCACCCAACTGAATGAGACTAACAAACATGGAGAGGCACCCAACTGAATGAGACTAACAAACATGGAGAGGCACCCAACTGAATGAGATTAACAAACATGTAGAGGCACCTAACTGAATGAGACTAACAAACACGGAGAGGCAGCCAAATGAATGAGACTAACAAACATGGAGAGGCAGCCAACTGAATGAGATCAACAAACATGCAGTGGGCTTCATCACTGCTCTGGAAATAGCTAAATTTATCATAGAAACAGATTACATATCAGAAAAAAAAAAAATATGAGCATTAGACTTGTACTAGGCAGGAAAAGATTAATACACATCTAAGTATACGCCCCATGTAATGATATATACAAGCTCCTGTCACTAAAATGTGAAACTCTCAGCTTGACATACATGCTTCACTGAGGTACCACTGGAGTCCATTTTTCAACTTCTATCCATCTGTCTTTAAAAGTATATTCTCGATACATAAAATTAGACTCAACTAACTAGTAGTTACACATAGTAACTAAATTAATAGCCAAAATGCCTATTCTTATGCAGGGATTTGAACCGCAAAACTAGCTGAGCCTGGGTACGCTTTACAATCTTTCAGCTAAGCCTACATTATACCAACAAGGGAATTAAATTTTTTTTCTAATAATTAATTAATTAAAACAACAGTTGAATACTGCAATTAAAACAGCATTTACATGTAAGTAACTAAAACAGTCAAATACAAGAATCTGAAGAATTAAAATACGTGTTCAATACAGTAATTAAAAAAAAAACCTGAACACAGTAATTAAAACAAATGCAGAAAATCAAACAGTTGTGTTCTAAAATTCCCCTAGTATTGCAGTTTGTAGGATTAACACCCCAAGGTCCCTGTATGGGTAGGGCCCTATTATAGGCAAAAACAAAAACAGACCCACTGCCTACCTAAAAGCATGTGGTAAGCCTAAGAATCGACTAAACTTGGAGCTCCCTTTATAGTCAGAGAGCATCTGCCTGAGAAGCAAGGAACCAGCAGTCTGCATATAAATAAGCCAGGTCTGTAAAACGGTTGCACATGAAACACTCAGGTTCTGGAACAGGACTGCAGTCCAGAAGTGGATGAACAACCAGAACTTTCCGCCAGAGTTTACTGCTGGTGAACACGAAGAAGAAGAAATCCCAAGGATGATGAGAATGTCAGATATGCAATTACATTGGGACATAATAAAACGTTTATGAAGTAACCGGCAGTCCAATGTAGGTCGTTTTGTTAATGTATAATAATATTTTAACAAGTTAGCGAAAATAACAGTCGAAACAAAGTAACACTGTTTAAAAAAAAAGCAGAAAGTTTTTACCTTTATGATCTTTTACTTTTAGTTGGCCGCCCACCATACTCAACCGTCTATATTTAGAAACCAAATCATATTTTTACTGGAGTAAATCAATGCGTTTTTTCTTGATATATATTTCAATCCTTTACACGTTTAAGTATCTAGTAAACATAATTATTATACTTCAATGTTGTTTTAGTGACTTTTACCTGGTTTTAGGGAAAGTTTACTGACAGACCATCGATCAAACCGATCGAGGTATCTCCGTCTGCTAGATTCCTAATGCTAGTAAACTACAGTGTTGCCACTTTTCTTTGACAAAAAAGATCCAAAACGGTGTCAAAAAATATCTAAAAAGATCTAAATCTGCGTGGAAAAGATCTAGAAAAACATCCAAATTGAAAAAGTCAAAAATTACATAGCTTTTGTTATGACTTACCCTACATAATCATGTCCTCACCTTCACTGATGTCTGCCTCGCAAGATCCACAGGATAAACTTTGCTTGGATAATGAAGTTGAAGTTTCAGATCCAAAATGACCCTGGTATGCTTTAGCTGTTCAAATTTCTTTATAAGTGGAACAGTAGGCTTATTTCTCTAGTCTCACCAGGCCGAATTTTAATGGCACGATAGCATTTAAGTGGTCAAATTTCATCGTTTTTTAGGTTAGATTTGATATAATTCCAAGCACTGAAAACTCTTTCTACGTCAGAATTTGATTGGGATAGTTTCATGGCAGACATGGCACTTTAAAGAGCTTACAGAATGGACTGTTTGATGAGGCATCTTTAAATTGTCTCACTTCACTCCAAAACGCTTTAGTTTCTGTTTTGTTTTTCCATTTAGCTAACTTTATTTTGATTAACTGATATTCTGCTTCCGCGACACTATTATCAGTAGCCCCTAAAAAATTCATAGCTTTACAATATTTAGGTATGTCCTTTATTGGCTGAAGTATGTTGCTCACAGAAAAAAAGTGAAATATTTTTTCAAAACATCTAGATTTTCAGGAAGTCTCTGCTTCAATAATGAGATAAGGAAATCTTGACAGCGTTTTCTTAAGTTGTTCTCTTCATTCTCTGTTAACAGTCCTTTTGTTTTTAAATCATCAATTTTTGATTCGATTTAATATCCAAGGTGTGGCTTAGGAGCCAAATAGCTCTCTATAGTGCAAGTGAGCAAATCAGCTTTAGAAGTTGGCAACACCAGTCTTTTACCGAGTGAAATAGCAAGGTGAGATCATCAAGTAATTTAACTTTATCATGTTTAAATTCGAACAGTTTATTACCTTTTTGCACTTCCATTAGAATAGGTTATAAAAAGAGAATGATTGACAATTTTTTTTATCACTGTACATTCCATATAGTATTTCAGCTGTGTAGCACTTTTCACTTTGTCTTGTTATTTCAAAGTGTGTCTTCAACTTCAGCCATTGCTTCATAATTCTTTCAACAGCTGGTTAAATTGATAACCATCTAGTTTTGCAATCTGACAGAATTTTCGGTGGTGTGGAACCATCATTCAAGGCTGTATATAATGTATTGTATTGCTGTTGTCTGACAAATGATTTGGAAAACCAGTAAAGTGTTTCAGCAATAAGGTATTCCAAATTCCTTGGTAAATATTCAGATGAAGCATGTGATAATGCTAGCTGCAATGAATGACGCATACATTTTATAAGTATTAACGATGGGTTAGCTTCCTTCAACTTGGCATAAACGCCATTGTTTTATACCAACCATCACTGAGGCATTATCAGTACCAATTACAGCCAAATTCCTCAAGCCTAACTGTTTGCTGATTAAAAGGTCCTTCAGTTCCTAAACTATACTTTCTACATCACACTTTTCAAATTGAACTAGTTTAAGATTTTTTACAAATCGATCAAATGGTCACAGTTTGAAATTGCGCAGTGACAAATTAAAAACATTGTGACTGATACTTCAACTTTTGATGATTCATTTATCAGTATAGTTCTGAAAACAGATGTCAGCGGTGTAATATCTTTAAATGAAACTGCAGTTTAATGCTTTTTTTTAGTCTCTGCATGACTCTTTGAGTTTTATTTTTTCGCTTTAATTTCACACTTGCAGTACTTACAACAAGCTTTGGTCATATCCCAAGTTTTTAATTTTGTCATCATGCAACCACTCTTTCCAAATTTTTTGCTCATGTTGAAATGTTTTTTCAAAGTGAAAGCCACATAGGAAGGTGAGCAATAATTTTTTTTTCAGATTACATGAAAAAGAAACGCAAAGTCAGCACAGTTAGGATACGGTTGAAACAAAGTTAGTATGATTTACGCGCATTTTTATTAATCAGTACTGGTGCTGCCAGATATTTGTGCGTTGACCCTAGTGAGAGTTCAAAGTTGAAGTAATGGCAGTTGTCACAATGTACGTGCCAGACAAAAACAAAAATATTGTAGTAAATATTTTACACAGTAATTATTAAATTGACAGTGAAAGAAAAAAATCTATAAAATATCTAACTCAATATGAAAAGATCTAGAAAGATATTTACGATCTAAACGTCAAAAAGAGTATCTAAATGCAATGAAAAAGATCTAAATTTGGAATCTCCCAGGAAGCTTCATTTCCTGTAAAAGTCTTACGCAGTGTTGCCACTTTGGATCTTTTGTATCCAAATTTAGATCTTTTTCATTGCGTTTAGATCCTGTTTTTGACGTTTAGATACTAAATATTTTTCTAGATACTTTTCATATGGAGTTAGATATTTTATAGATTTTTTTTTCTTTTAGTGTCATTTTAATAATTATTGAGTAAAATATTTACTACAATATTTTTGTTTTGTTCTGGCACGTACATTGTGACAACTGCCATTACTGAAACTTTGAACTCTCACTGGGGTCAACACTCAAATATCTGACAACCCCGGTGCTGATTAATCGAAATCGCGCGTAAATCATACTAACTTTGTTTCAACCGTATCCTCACTGTGTTGTGAAGTATAGCTGTGATGCTGACTCTGTGTTTCTTTTTCATGTGATTTAAAAAAAATAATTGCTCACCTTCTTGTGTGGCTTTCACTTTGAAACAACTTTTCAACATGCCAACAGTAATGTATGAGCAAAAATTTCGGAAATAGTGGTTGCATGATGACAAAATTAAAGACTGGGTGATGGCAGTTCCTGGGGATATAACCAAGGCTCGTTGTAAGTACTGCAAGTGTGAAATTAAAGCGAAAATACAAGACTTAAAGAAGCATGCAGAGACTAACAAGCATAAAACTGCAGTTCCATTCAAAGATATTACACCGCTGACATCTGTTTTCAGAACTACACTGATAAATGAATCATCAAAAGTTGAAGGGTCGGTCGCAATGTTTTTAAGTTGCCATTATGCAATTTCAAACTGTGACCATTTTATTGATTTCTTTAAAAACACTATTTCTGACAGTAAAGTTATGGATGATGTGAAAATGCATCGCAGCAAGTGTACACATATTATAAGAAATACTTTATTTTCTCACTTCGAAAAAGATTTGATCAGTGATATTTCTACAAATAAAAATAGTTTATTATTAGACGAATCAAATGATATTTCGGTACTGAAAGTGCTTGGTGTGTGTATTATATATTACAGCAACAATACAGACAAAGTAGTTTCTACATATCTTGGACTAGTTCAATTGGAAAAGTGTGATGCAGAAAATATAGTTCAAGAACTGAAGAACCTTTTAATCAGCAAACAGTTAGACTTGACAAATTTGGTTGCAATTGGTACCGATAATGCCTCAGTGATGGTTGGTATAAACAATGGCGTTTATGCCAAGTTGAAGGAAGCTATCCCATCGTTAATACTTATAAAATGCATGTGTCATTCATTGCAGCTAGCATTATCACATGCTTCATCTGAATGTTTACCAAGGAATTTGGAATACCTTATTGCTGAAACACATAACTGGTTTTCAAAATCATTTGTCAGACAACAGCAATACAATGCATTGTATTCAGCCTTAAATAATGGTTCCACACCACTGAAAATTCTGTCAGATTGCAAAACCAGGTGGTTATCAATACAACCAGCTGTTGAAAGAATTGTGAACCTATGGTTGGAGTTAAAGACACACTTTGAAATAACAAGACAAAGTGAAAAGTGCTACACAGCTGAGATACTATTTGGAATGTACAGTGATGAAAAAAATTTGGCATTCCTTCTCTTTTTACAATCTATTCTAATGGAAGTGCAAAAAGTTACTAAACTGTTCGAATCCAAACATGTTGATAAAGTTAAATTACTTGACGATCTCACTGTGCTATTTTACTCAGTTGGTAAAAGACTGGTGTTGCCAACTTCAAAAGTTGATTTGCTCACTTGCACTATAGAGAGCTATTTGGATATCAAATTGAATCAAAAATTGATGATTTAAAAACAAAAGGACTGTTAACAGAGAATGAAGAGAACAGACTAAGAAAACGCTGTCAAGATTTCCTCATCTCATTGTTCAAGCAACTAAAGCAGAGACCTCCTGAAAATCTAGATGTATTGAAACATATTTCACTCTTTTCTGTGAGCAACATACTTCAGCCAGTAAAGGACATACCTAAATATTGTAAAGTTATGAAATTTTTAGGGGCTACTGACAATAGTGTCGCGGAAGCAGAATATCAGTTAACCAAAATAAACTTAGTTGAATGGACAAACAAAACAGAAACTGAAGTGTTTTGGAGTGAAGTGAGACAATTTAAAGATGCCTCATCAAACAGTCCATTCTGTAAACTCTTTGAATGTGCCATGTCTGCCATGATACTACCCCACTCAAATGCTGACGTAGAAAGAGTTTTCAGTGCTATGAATTACATCAAATCTAACCTAAGAAACAGGATGAAATTAGACCTCTTAAATGCTATCTTGACAATAAAGTTTGGCCTGATGAGAGTAGGAAAATGCTGTTCCACTTATCAGCTCCCTGATTGTGCATTAAAAGAAATTGGAACAGCTAAAGCATACCAGAGTAATTTGGGATCTGAAGCTTCAACTTCATCATCCAAGCTAAGTTTATCCTGTGGATCTTGTGAAGCAGACATCAGTGAAGATGAGGACATGTGTCTATAGGGTAAGTCATTTCAATAGTTTTGTAATTTGTGACTCTTTTCATTTGGATATTTTTAAAATATTTTCCACGCAAATTTAGATCTTTTTAGATATTTTTAAACCCCGTTTTGGATCTTTTTTGTCAAAGAAAAGTGGCAACACTGGTCTTACGTGTCTACCTCAAACGAAACAAAAATGGAGTTAAGCGGAGTCTTCTTCTTCTTCTGCGTTTGTCTGGGTCAAAAATAGGATTGTGCGTTTAAGGTCGCCACCGGTCCCCCATAGCTTCTCTCGCAATGTGGATCCCCTGGGCCAGATCCACAGTCTTTGCTGGGAGAGGTGCCTCATTATCTCCAGGTCATAATATTAATAATCTTCTTTCTTTACTGATCCCGTTGCATGTTCCCAAAGGACCGTGACCTTGTCATGTTTCAATTCACCACCCAGTACAGCCAATCTGTCTGCCTGTTCATTACCCACCACGCCGAGATACCCTGGAAAAAAGATCCAAAGTATGCTCACTACCTGTGACCTTTCCAGTGAAGCTTGCCACTCTGCTCGAAGCATCCCTGTTTTCACCTTTTTAGCGTGCTTTCAGAGACTGTTATAATTACGACATGTGTATGCATTTTGTTCTCTAGCCACCGGAGAGCTGCAGTTACCGCTTCCACCTCCATTCACCTGCTAGATGTTGTGGTGTCATATGCTAGGCCGTCTTGCACTAAGGATTTTTCATTGGCTTTCGCTACGAACCCCCCGGGCAATTATCTTTCCTCTCAACACTGAACCATCTGTTTAAATAATCAGATCACCTGGGCGTGAATTGTCGTGAATCAACTGTTGGATTTCAACCCCCGCATCACCCGCTGGCCACTCTCTGCACACCCGGCCCAATGTGATAGCAACAATGGATTACATACGGACAGATAAACACCAATAACTCTCATCATCATCACGTAGCAGGTCACTTGCAGAACGTCGCTCTCATCACGGTCTGCCTGACAGAAACTCGGTCTCTCGCCAGCTCTCCCGCCTCATGCACTTTCATACTCAAGGAGTCACTTATATTCTGTGCCCATCTTCGTGTTGGTCGGTCCCTGCCCCTCCTTCCTGGTTCCATGCCTTCTGCTATAATTTTTTCCCCCAGTCCGTTGTGGCGCTTGATATGACCAAAATATTTCATCTTCCGAGACAGGATGCTGTCTATTAGCCAATCTTCCTTGATGTTCAGTTCTTTCAAGATGTCAGCATGTCTTCTCTTTTTCGTCCAAGATATTCTTTAAATCTTTCTATAGCATTTCAGCTCAAAAGCCCCTATTCTCTTTCTTAAGGACTAGGAGATAGTCCACGACTCACATCCGTATGTGGCTACAGCGAAGATACATACTCTAAAAATTCTAATTTTGATCTCCTTGCTGGCGCTCAACCATAGACTTTTAAGGCTGTTTAATCTTTGCATTGTTATGGCCATCCTTCTTTTAATTTCTGTCGAACAGTCTCCATTGTTGTTTATTATAGAGCCTAGATATTTAATTGGACTGGAAAGAAGATCTCATGAAGAAACTGAGCAACTATATAAAGTAAATGGGAATATGTACAGATGTGTGAAAGCATACTTGTATAACAGAAGAGGCCGAGTACAGAAAGGCGGACTCAAGAGCAAGAAAGTCTTTGCTACGCCATGGTGTTCTGCAATGTGGTGCCCTGTCCCTAACACTGTTTCTGGTCTATATCAACGACCTAATTACTGGGGTAAGTATGTGTACAGATATTGGGTATAAGAGTCATCCTTACTGTCTCTGTGTGACATCTGACAGTCAGATAGAAGCACTGCATCACTAGACCCTGGTCCACGCGATGTCAGATTAACATACATTCAGACCCATCCATCTATACATCCTTCCATCTACCCATCCATCCTCTAGTCCACCCATATATCATATCATTCATTCATCCCAATCCACTCAGCCTATTATTCGATGTGTCCATCCATTCATCTCTCCCCGCGTCTCTTTACACACATACCCGATGTACAATCCATCACTAGTCTCGGCTACATACTCAGCAGGTATCTCAGGCAACACGATGTTGTTGCGCGTGGGCTCGATTGATACTTTGTATAACAATCACCCCTACTGTCTTCACTTGCTTGATGACAGTAAGAGAGAAGCATCACAGTATGAGACCCTTGCTTGGACCTGTTTAAATCCCCCGGCTCTCTAGCGTAGTTGGCTAAACCGGATTACGCGGTGAGCGGGTGACGAACTCCTTGTGGTCCGGGTTCACTTCCGGGGTAGGCATAAAAGCCACATTTCTCCTAGTTTTACGGTATTTAAAATGGAATCAAGGCCGAAGGGTTGCGATATCCATAATACCGAGCCTAAGGATTAACAACTCATGGCTTCTGGAAACTAAAACAAAGCAACAAACCTGTTTTAATATATCAGCATACATATAGGCAGATCCATCCACCCATCTACCATTGCATCTACCTACGAACGTAACCATCGTCCCGCCCATTCATCTACCCACACCATTTATCTCACCATCCACTCAATGCTATTTTTCACCGCTTCCTTCCATTCTGGCTGTTACCAGCCTTACACTTGGGCCCGACCAATCTATATATATAAAAATCAATGTTTGTGTGTTTGTTTGGTCTCTATAGACTCGGAAACTACTGAACCGATTTAGCTGAAATTTTTAGGATATGTTTGTTGTGATACCGGATTTTGAACCGTCGTGGTTTGAAATTCAACCTGTCACTGTTAGAGATAGGTGACCACAATTTATGCCAAAATATTCGCAACTAATATTTATAACTTTAGTGATTTCTAATTATAGCCACGTTAGTAATTGCGCATGCGCCGTATTTACCATTCGCCGGCGAGTTACGTGCAGCCAACGCCTTCTCTAATTCTAATACATAGAGTAGGTCGTGGTACAGCAAACAAGACTATCTCTACATTTGCCACAATAACCATATTAAACACGATTTCTATTTTCTGTTTTTTTCAAACAACCTTCGATGGGTGGTCGGAAGGGGGGGGGGGGGGGAATCGAGGACTATCTCGACGTCGGCGCAGACAGTGACTGCGACATTAACTTCATTAATCGTGTTAGACACGTGCGATTTCTATTTCATTAATATATCTGGAGTATCTGTCTACGAGAAAACAATTGCCTGCGGTTTTGAAATGTGTTTTAATCGCGACACAGTGGTAGGGACACATATGTCTAATAGTTGTGTTCTCTTTTCGTTGTTCCGATTAAGTGGCTGCTTGGTCGAATGGTTAGAACACAGGGTTCAAGTTCGGTAGACCTGGGTTCGAATCGGCAGTAGTTAAATTTTTTTTTTTTACCCTGGACTAAAATAATATTCTCATCTGCTCTGTCGTGGTGACAGCACTAGCCATGTTGTCTTAATATTTAAAAAAAAAAAAAAAAGTAAATGGGTAAACCATTTGATAATTAAATTTGACCATTTCGCATACTTATGATTGCATTGTTAAACTTTCCGATTGCATGGTTACGCTGAAATTTTATAGATTTTCGTTTATTTTCATTTAGATTTAGTTATTTCATCTGTGTTGGAATTTTAAGCTGTGCTGTTTACAATGGCGTTCATTTCCTAATTATGGTATTTTTTTCCTGTGTTCATTTGCTTTTCAAGTGTTTTTTTTTTTTCTCCCAACTACTTCAATGTGGGAAAGAGTTGTCGGTGAATTTGGGGGGGAGGGGGGGGGGGGAGGGCAAACTATTAACTGAGAGAGCTTTAAGTCACAGTAACTGCTTTACCCACTTAAAGTAGCAGCAGCAGTAATAGTTGTGGTTGGGCTGTTACACCATAGTGCTCTCATGTGAAGACCGCCGGTAAGGTTATGGCGTTCTTCTGTCGGCAAGTGAAATTATACATCCTAACCTGACCAGTCTGTGGCGACAGCACTAGCCATGCGGAACCAAATATTCTGGCTCACGACTCTCTGTCTACTCCGATGGTAACACAGATAGCAGTGACATTATTTTAGTAGTTGTACTGGTACTTGAAGGATGATGTGGTAAATATTACACTAGCCCTATTCACTACCTTTTACAATTCCTGCTCCTTATTTTAGTCCAGATGGAAAGGGATGTCAATGTCAGTTACAGCAACAACAAAATATCGCCAGTTAGTGATTTTCAAATCCTTCGAAGAGGGAGAGAGCAGTAGTCGGTGGAAGAGGGGAGGGGGGGGGGGGGGGGGGTAATGACTTAAATTTAAGAGAAATTAAAGAGCTTTACACGTGATTTTCAAGTTCTCATTACCTAATTTGTTTATATTTTACTAACGCTACCTCCGCTTTTCTATTTTTTACGACTTACTTTGTTATTTACAAGTACAGTTGTAGCTTTACTTCCGTCTCCTATAAAAATACAAACAGCTTTAGCATGTGATAACCAAATAATCATTTTTGTTACTGTGCTAATAACACCATTTAAACGACCACTAATATAAAGACACAATTATAGGGTGCGTGTTCTAAAGTTGGAAAACCAGACTATCGCTGTATCCGTGCAGAGAATGATTGCGAC